>MU223638.1:552575-601956 GCA_018584345.1 Thuja plicata | reverse complement strand
CCTACCCAAAATGAAAAGACTTTCAGATAACCCATCCGGCTTAAAGAAGGAAAGGCAGTGGCAGGGAAACCCGGCAAGAACTTCCTACCTAAGGAAGACCTAGACCTAGACTCAAACAAGACTAGACCTTGACTATGACTTCAAAATCCTCCACTTTGACAGCATGGGTACAGGATGAAAAGTGGGGCAACAATAATTTTTTTATTTATTTTTTAATTGATTTTAATGGTTTTTTTTTCTCCCACTAAAACTGCTATGTTGCTGAAAACGTCATTTTCAAAAAGGTACAATGACTTCGTACAACATAACTTTTTTTCTAAAATAGATATAAATGCGCTTCTTTCAAATTTAGTTTTGTAACATCCATACGGAGGGCATGCAATTGGTTTGATGACATTATCATGATTATTGCATATTTTATGAATGTTTGAAGTAGAGTAAACGGTAATTGTGACATACGTTGACTGCGTAGCTAATAACTTTGTATATTTATCAAAATTCAATTTTTTTTTTTGATAGAAAGAAGACTCAAAGATGGAGGGCACTGTTATTTTTCCAAATTTTTTTCTCTTTTCTACTATTTTTCATTGAACGTCAAACCTGGAAGTTTATATTGGATAAAAAACCTACATCTGATGCACGTCAAAATACATAGACCTAATTAATTCAAAATTTGTCAAATCTATATTCATTAGAAAGCTCATTCAGAGTACTTGTGCGATGAAAAAGGAGGTGTCCCTATTCTTCCATTTGAGCCCTACGCTTGAGCCCCGAAGCCATGAAAATTGTAGATTTTTGTTAGCCTTTGCAGATAGCCTCAATTTCGGGGGTTTCAATAGAAAGTACTTTCGATCAAAATTAATTAGTTTCGATCGAAAGTACTTTCTATCAAAAGTACTTTCTTAGTTTAACATGCGTATGGGTCAAAATCCCAATAAAATATTTACTAGCTTAGTTTCGATAGAAACTAAGCAAAAAAGGTAGTTTCGATCGAAACTATTAATGTTTCGATCAAAACAATCAGGTACTTTCTATCGAAAGTACTGACTAAATCCTCCCACCTCGCGGATTCGTGAGGAATTTCTTCCTCCAAAAAAGTGTAACCCACTATTGTGGGATCGCCCAGACATCTATTTCACTGATTTATTATGGTTTAATGACTCTAATAGGTGAACAAAGTGGTTATGAAGTATATTTTGAGCTACTTACTAAAAAATTTGGAAAGATTGTAATTAAAATTAATATCACTAGTCACATCACAAAAGTCTACTCTTTTGCATGAACACTTAGCAATCTGTTGTCATTACTTTGCTAACTGTAAAAACCCAATCACCTGTGTGGCTCAAGGCAAACCATGCTTCAATCTTTTTTGTCATGTTACATCAAGAGGTGCTAAGTCTACAATACGTAATTGCACATTCTTCCTGACAATTTGAATAGAGTCAAGAAGGATGTGCCTTCTCTAGCATCGTTAATCTTAAAACAATTACTGCTAAATTATGTACTAATTCAAGATACCCTATTCATTATCAGCTAACATTTATAATTGCAGAAGATTGCTTTGTTGGTGGAGCAACTAGAAATTCTTATCATACAAAATACACGGGCTTCTATAAATCAACTGATTTGTCCTATGGAACATTGTTAAAGGGGGTATTTTTAGCAGGTGCAACCTTTTTAGTTTTCACCTTAATTCTGAGTGAGTTTTACTATATGAGTTTTGTTAAGGCTAATGAAGGTGGATGGGTACCATATGGTAGAAAATCTAAATTTGGAATGAGTATCTATACTTAGAAGGCGTATGTAGGTGGATGCTAGAGTAAGTAGACTTATGACTTTGTTCTAAAAGACTTGAATAAACAATAATTATTAATGCACATAGGCATATTTATCCGATGACAAAATTCATTTTGCATTTGGCTACTTCACTTATTTCTCTCTAATGCCAGATAACTACCCAAGAAAAGTGCAATCAACACATTGTACAACAAAAGACATATGAGATAAACAATAAATAAAGAACTGTAATCTACAAACCCAACTCACTCCCAAATTATTTTTCTTCCTATTACGGCTTTATGTAGTCACATTCCAAAAGCAATTATGACCAGTCCAGAAATCATCTCCTTCACAAGGAGTTGGTAGGCATTGCAATTTCTAGAAGAAAAATGGGTCTAGACCTAGGATCTTCCGAACATACACACCTTCTCTATTCAGTAAAAAATTTTATTCTTTCACCAGACTCACCAAGAAATAATAAATCTTAAACCCTAGAAACTAAAAAATGGACGACCCAGACCTATGAAGAAAAAAAATTTATGAAAATAAAGAGAATACAATAGCGCTTCTATAGTTGCACACAAGAAATGAATATATTTAAACTAAGATATTTTCCTGAATGAATTTTTATTTTCTAGTAATTATAATTATGCATTCAATTTCTAACCTGTATTCTATAGATGTTTACCAAGACACAGACACCTCAAAATCTCACAACATTGAAGCTACCAATAGCATTCTTAAAATTGTCTTCTTTACAACTTGGAAATCAAAATGTACAGTTTCTAGAATATTTATATAATATATGTATGAACTCTAATATGGATGTGCTACAAAATGTTACATGTGATCTGTCTAATATAAGAGAGGAACTATGAACAATTGAAAAAGATACCATACAAACTTGAACTCTAATATGAATGTGCTACAAAATGTTACATGTGATCTGCCTAACATACGTGAGAGGAACTATGAACAATTGAAAAAGATACCATATTGACAAAAACTAATTGAAAAAGATTCTATACGAACAAAAATTAAAATCGTCTTCCAAATGAGTTCCTTTTCCTATTATAATTAAGTTTAAATTACTCAAGTAAATATAATACATATTTTTCTATGAAGGACTAAAGCCCAAATTAACTCTAGATTTCAAAATAGGCTGGTTTTTATTGTTTTCTAAAACATGACATTTGAACAAATTTTCCAAGAAATGTGACTCACAACCCCATATCAGCAAAGAGAAAAAGAGACAAATTTTTAGTTCACCGGGTCAAAATGGAGGAAAATATTTATCACATCCATCTTGCAAAACATTCGGATCATCCAAAGAAACTAGTGACCCATCAAAGGCACTTCCCTGGTACAAAGCTACCTTACCCTCTTTGCCCTAAAAATCACATAAATAACTTAACCCCTTTCATAAAATCCTTTTATGGCAGACACCAATTTTTTTCCCAGTCCAAAATCCTAACCAAAAAACCAAAATAAAAGAATTTGTCACCAATTAAAAGCCCTAACTAAAAAATTTAAACTAAAAAACTCACCGCTGCAACAAAAATTGTGTGAGAAGAAGCATCGTAGAGAAGAAAAGTGAAACTACCAATATACAGAAAATATCATCGACATAGACTAAACATTAGGGATGAAAAAGGATTTGATTACGATGTGAAAATTCCATGCCTCCTGCATGTGCAACCTTCAAACATAGCCCTTATTCTCACCTGAACAAAAGAATTCATCATTTCTGAATCACTTTTCCATTTTCCCCTACAACTCATCGGACTGCGTTGTATCCACCATCGCTAATATTGCTCTTGCCTCCTCATTGGTTTACCATTGATCCTTTAGAGTTGTATGTATTGCACATTTTTTTTTGGTGTTGTCTTGGCTTTAAACCTTCGTTAGAGGCAGCGCATCTGAAGGTGGTGCCCAACTAAACCTTGGTGCTGACGTCAGATTTTTTCAGGCAACACAAAATACTTGGGAAACAATAAAATGTGAGTGCATGTGATACATACCAATAAATTTGTCCCGCCCTTCTAACAACACTTCTTGAATTAGCTTCTACAAATTTTTATCGAATTTCATTATAAAAGCTAAAAAATTTATCGGTTCATCACCATGTCAGTGGGTAGAGGAGGAAGAACAAGTCATCACTGATCAAAATTTCTGTCCCAAATAGCAACCATGACAACCCTAACATGGCATGAGATGTTTTTCCCCCCAATGCCTTCTCCATTTTTAGCTGCGGACGGTAAAATAACAACCCAACCAATTTTGACAACCTCTGGTCGGCATAAGTATTTTTTCAGTAACGTGAGACAAAAATATGGTCAAGGGTTTCTCCCCAAAGGAAGCCTATCAGCTAACAAGATTGAAGGGTAAAAAACAATTCAACGACAATGTTTTTTGACAAATTAGTAATTAAGGATGCTATATTGGGCCAAAATCCAATAGTAGATGCTAAATCAAGCAGTAAATACCCTATAAATACCAAGAGAATGAGCATGAAGGAATAAATTGATAATTGGTTAGAAATCAATACCTTCAACCATTGGTCTTTGTGTCTATTTCTAATTTTCATTTTCTACATATCTAAGAAAACACCCATTTTTGAAGGTTTCATATTTCGGTAAGTTTGTATGTTCTATGGTTAGGGTTAGAGTTGAGATAATGTTGTCGACCAAGTTAAACAACTAAAGTACATAAGTACAATATTTAATATTCTATCCCTTAAGTGGAATAAAGCTTCCAAAAAATTTCCCCTAAGCTCTTTCGGCAAACGCAAGTAAACCACAAATCAAAGTCGCAACTATTCCTGTAACTTATTCCTCAAATTTTTCCAATATTGCATTTACTATTTTCTTGTCCGACAGGTTTCGTATCAGTCAAATAAAAATTAAAGATTGTTATATTCTAAAATGAAAAGTCCATCCATTTTTATTGGTGTACATAAATACAAGATATTAAGTAACACGTCTTTAAGCTTTAGTCCAATTAAAAATAAGTTTAATTTTTCACAGTTCGTATCAATATTTTTGTTTCGTCTGAATTTACTTCTGTCAGTGAGAAGAACTTTACTCTTTTTTGGAGGAGGATTCATGCTTTGATGATTCCCAAAGCATTTTAATTTTATGAGTATAACCTTAGTTGGGTGGTTGTCTCAACTAGTAAATTCTCTTTGTGAGAAAAAAAAAATCTTTGAAAATACAACTAAATAAGGTATGGTATTGTAGATTTTTGAACTTGAAGATTTTAACAGAGCCAAACTACAATAATTTTAAAATATTCAGTAAAGGATTGGTAGACCAGAAGGAAGAAGAACTTTTATAACTAAATTCATATTTATATTTTAAGCTTTTACTTAAAATATTGTGTTTTTTAATCAACTTGTTATATACTTTAAATATTTTTTTAAGATGGATATAATAATTATGATTTAACACATGCATATAAATTGTAGCATGTAACTATGCATCAGAAAATAGGTTATCGTTGTGAGCTAAAAATGTGTCACACTTCTATGAGTCATTCCATTCAAGGTTTCTCAAGAATGAGGCCTCAAATATCGACTCATAGCTCTCTAGTCATGGAGTGCAAAGGTGTGTGATGAAGGTTCTTAGATTGACCTAGTTGTGCCTATGCAAGTACACCATGAAATGAGAGATTCAATGCATAAAAATGAAATCTATTCTATATGATTGCAATGCATGAAAGGAAATTAATCTATATGATAACAATGCATGATTAATCTATAAAAGGAAATATGAATCTAATCTAGTATGAATCTAATCTACATGAATAGCCATGGATGCAAGAATAAGAAAACAAGAAGAGAGAAGTTGCAATATCCAAGCTTGAGTGCTCAAATTCTCCTCCAAAATTGCTCTCCAAACCTGCAGTATAACAATACATAAAAATTCTATATGAGAATGAGAAAGAGAGGTTTCCTTATAAAGAAAAGTGAACGGTTGAGATTAAGAGGCAAAAAGAAATGAGCAATGGTGGAGATTAAATATTGGTTGATCCATGTGCTCATTTAAAAAGAAAAAAGCCCACCACTTAGAAAGATGTGAAGAAAAAGGGATTTTTATTTTATTTTTATTTAATTTATTTCCCTTTTCATCAAAAGAAGAGCTTTAAGTGGGGATTTTTATCTATTTAATTATTAAAAGAGGGGTTTTTTATAATTAAATAAATTAGAAGAATTTTATTTAATTAAGTAGGAGGAATTTATTCTAATTAAATAAGATGAATTTTATTTAATTAAAAGGGAGATTAAATCTTTTAATTAAATAAAAATGATCAAACCTTAGGAAATATTGAAATAATTGAATTAATTATGATTTGATCAAGGAAATTGATTTGAATTGAAAATGTTACAAAGCATTGATTCAGGAATTTGATAAATTGATAAAATGATAAATGGGGCCCATAGTCTAGGCGGCCATTTTAGGGTGCATACATTTGCCCCTCTTTGACCAATGTGTGATCATTCTGGGAACACATGTAGTCAAAGAATGCAGTTGAAGTGTGAGATCAATTTGGAATCACAAAACAACATAGACATCAACACCGTTGTAAATAAGTAATTGACATCAAAACAAAGATAAGTTGATTGAAAGAAAAAAAGACAAGGTCAACACCGTTGTAAATAAGTAATTGACATGTCTGAGATAAGAATCTCAAGCAAGGTTTCCCCAAGCGGAACAAATTATAGGATTGGTAAAGTTGAATCAAGGATTGAAGTTTGATAGGTACTGCCCCCTCATGATCAAAATCGAAATGAGATAGAGGAGAAAAAACAAATTGATAAATTTGATCAAATCAAACTAAAGATAAGGTTCTTGATGTAAGATGAAAGATATAAGGATCACGGAACCAAGGTAGATCATCCAGCATGAAAGATTATGCCCCAAGGTTGAATTAGAAGAAAACAAGTGGGGTGTAATCGAATTAAAGGTACAAGTTTGGAAGAGGTGGAAAGAAATGGAGAGAAGAAAGAGAATTTGCCTTAAGAAAGATAATGCCCCAAAATCAATCAACTATTTAAGGTAGAAAATTTTGATTGAGATCACGAAAGAAGATAAGGAAATGAAGATCAGAACGTGATCACAGTTGATTAAAAGTCCTCAAGAAAGATGAAGGAAACCCTCGCAAACTCAGAAATCAGCCTAAAAATGCAAGCTAACATGAGGTCTAACAATGAAAGCTACATGAAAATGTAAAGGTGTACTTGCAATAGAGCAACTCTAACATAGGAATTTGTGTTCATCATTCATTAGAGAATGTTAAGGAACTTATTTTCATCATTGGGCCATTATTAATGGACATCGAAAAATCACACAATCATCACTAGTCACAAGCGCAACTATAAGGATATGAATGTGATTTATATCAGATTGGAATGTGGAAAGATTATAACATAAGCATCAAAGACATAAAGGTCAAGATGACTGTGTTGTTAGCTTACCCAATTTAATATAGCAAAACCACACTCGCATCAAGGCATAGAGGCCAGGATGACCAACAGAATGGTTGTGCAAAAATAATGAAGCATAAAGTAGGAAGCAAATAAAAACATGTTCCATGCCCCAAGTCCTCTAGCTATGCATCTCGAAGAGACTTATTAGAAAAGGAAACTCAACAAAAATCAATAACAGTCAGCACACAAAGCGAAGACCGTAACATAGCTCAAGTATTAAGTGTTGCATTTAAAAATTTAAGTGTGTTAACTGATACTGAGTTCCAAGGATAAGGATCAAATGCTTGCAAGAAAGTAAGACCACATGACAAAACTAGGAAGACCAAACCAATAAGTGTTGAAGAACACTAGATGTCAGGGGTTGTATTAAAAAATACAATTGGGGTGGTGTTAAAAAACACCATTTGTGAGATGTCCTAAAGACTAACGCATCCAAGAGACCAAAGCTAACATAGTTATGCCCCCTAGACAAAGAAAAAGACCAATTCCAGACCAAGGCAACAAGGACAAGGCATGATGGAGAAAGGCTAAGTGTCGAGGACATGCGCTAAGAAACAGGGGTGCAAAGGCCTCAAGTAGCACCCATTTCCAGGTTTTCACCACTTGGATTTTATTAAAATTTTTTCATTTTACATTTTTTTTTCTTTTTTCGGGACTTTTTATAATTTTTTTGAATTTTTGCTACCAAGGCACCTATTTCCAAGTTTTTTTTTTTTGGCACAAAAATGGCAAGGCCATTAATAATTTTATTATAATAATACCTATTTCAAAGGCTCATGAGGGAAAGAAACAGTGAAGAAAACCCTTCTTCCTTGCCGATACAGAGATTTACATACATTTTACAAGGCCATTAAGGCTCAAAAGACTGGTTTTACCAGTACTCAAAGTCTTGGTTCCAAGCTGCTATCTACGAGAGCTATGGAGCCTTACAAAAATACTACACAGTTAAAACCCACTGTATGCCTTTGGCCACTAAAATTTACAGAGGTCTAAGTCTTCAAAAACATGTTAGGACAATACTGATCGCTGGCCCAAAATCTACTTTTTCAGAGAAAGAGAAGATGCCAAAAAAAAAAAATTTAGTCAAAGCCCACCGCTATTATTTCTTTACCTTTCTCTTTGCCAAGGCCTTACCACTTGCATAAGTCATTGAGATTACATGAGAGGTGGATGCTATTGGGGATGTGGAATTGTTGTCATCATCCACATATGCTAGCATAGTGGAGAACCTATCAAACAACAAGAAAGCATTCACAACCATTCCACTAGGTAGGATATCCGTAAATTTAATGATTTCCTTCCATATGTGAACGATATCTCGCCCTTGTAGTGAAAGCTTGAGTATGTCATAGAGGCGCATGATTTCATTTTTGTTGTCCAACTCAGTTGGATGGAATAAACCCCCTATCCAAGCCGTGGATGGCCTCAACTAATACCCATTAATGGCATCTTGCAGCTCCTCCATCGAGACAAAATCCTTCTTGAGAATTTTGTTGGTCATTCTAAAGAAGATATCAAAATCTGGAACCACGTCATACCAGTTGGAAAGAAGGACAAAGACCACCTATGTATGCAGGAGATGACGGTGGGTGTCTGGAATCTTGATGTTGTCACCTATTATGCCTCTGATAGCTTCCAAAACTGGTTCTAGAAGTGGCTTGAACGGAATGTTCATCTGATTACCCAAATATGGGCCTGAAATTGGGTGTTCCCAATGATGTACCCTCAAATTGACTCTCAAATTTAGCTCTCTGTAATCTATTAGATTACCTCTTAAGCCCTTAGATTGAAATTTTACAGAAAATGATTGTTGATGTAAACAGTCATTTGGAGGATAAATAGACCTGGAGGGATGCGATCATCATCTTTAGTGAAAAAATGTGACCATTCTGGAATAATGATCACATGTGTGGTAGATTTTGGAGATCTCAAGGCTAAGCTCAAACATAATTATGACCTTTATGAATGGTATTTTACTCATTTTTATTGTCCTTCTTGACACAGGTGAGAGCATACAGATTGACATCTCATCCCAATGTTGTAGATCACATTAACCCACTTTTAGTCCATTGAGATCTTGCCCTAGCATGCATGTCGAGAGAGAAGCTCTAGGGATGAGATGTTAACATTGTACTTTTATTCTTTGTGCTGACATCTATATGCCTAAGATGGACACTAGTGGGCAATTAATTCCTGCGGCCTTTTCAATTTCTTGAGTCATGATGCACATCACATTCTGCTTTTAGATATTCTGGGAAATCTGATGACTGCATTTGTACGAAATCCCTTTCCCAATCCATCTTGATACCCTCGGCCCCCAAGTTTGCTAACCAGTCAGGTAGCTTATTCCCTTCTCTATAGCAATACAATATTGTGTACGAGGACAAGATCGAGGGGGATTTAAGCACTTCCTGTAAAGTGTATTTGATCTCCCAACTAGCTGAACATTTTTTGGCTAGATATGAGATAATTAGGAGTGAATCTCCTTCTATAGGTAGATGTTTTACTCCCAGTCAGATTTCTATCCTTACCCTACATAAAAGTGCCTGTGCTTTGGCCATGTTATTTGTTCCTTCCAGTAAATTATAGTATGTAGCTAAAAGAATTGATTTGTCTACCTTTCTTAGAACAAAACCCGATCCACTTCTTCCTGGGTTTCCTTTACTAGCTCTATCAAAATTTAGTTTTACTTGATTAGTATCTCGAGGGGTCCATTTTATATCTTTTCACAATTGGTTTTTAGGCATGTTCCCAATCAGGACTCCTGAGAATGGAATAGCTATTTGAGTCCATCTTGAAAGGATTATATTGTCCGCTGACGTGAAGGTCAAAGAAATAGTTTTCAATTTTGAGACATGAGTGTTCACTATTTTTGAGGCATACTTCTCCACCAAACTACACACCACAGAAACTGAGGAGACTTGTTTTCTGAATATCCTCTTATTTCTTTCCCACCACACACTCCATGCGACTGCTGCGGGGATAACTCTCCAAAGGATTGCAAAGGATGATTCTAGATGCAACAGAGGCCACTGCTGGAGTAGCATCTATAATTATGTATGTAAGGGGCCATTCCATCCTAATTTTCCTATTTCCCAAATCCATATTTCCTGGACAAAGTCACAGCTTACTAGGAGATGGTTTGTATCTTCCAAAACTTTCCTGCATAATGGGCATGGGAATGTATCCGTGATCCACAGGCATTACAGTCTTGTGCTTGAAAGGATCGTGTCTTGAGTGGCTAGCCAAATGAAGATCCCTATTTTTTGTAAAATGACACTGTGCCATGCAAAATTAAGGATACAGTTAGGTAATGGAGGGGCCTGGACTAGAGTTTGGTAGCCTTCTTTAACTTTGTATTTGCCTATTTTTCTTTTCATCTAGATTAGCTTATACCTCTCACCATTGATTGAAATAAACCTTGAGTTCAGAATGTCTTGTAGCTCTGATTTATCTGATTGGGAGATCTCGCTGTGGGAGATATCTTTCTAGTGCATTATCCCATTAGTGAAAGTCAAATAGTCTGCGACCTTGTTACCCCAATGTTGCTGCAAAATTGGTTTGATCCTCTACAAATTTGGTATCATGGCCAATTGTGGGAGGCCATTCCATGACACGAATCTAGCCAAAATAGAGATTTTGAGCCTGAGTTAATTTGCCAAGATAAATTTGGGAGGATAACCTCTCTGCTCTTTATTATGAAATTCCACATGATTGAGCCTAGTGGAGGGTTACTAATTGAAAATATTCTCTCTGGTTCCTCTGAATCTAGGTATTTTTCTTTGATTACTTTAGCCCAAAGGCTATTCGGGTAGTCATAGATTTTCCAGGCTAGTTTCACCCCAAGGCTGAGGTTCCTTTCGTGGATTCTGTGGAAGCCAAGACCCCCACTTTCTTTTGGCTTACAAAAATTACTCTAGGAGACCAGGGGTACCTTTGCTTTGTCATCTAGATTTCCTCTCCAGATGAAGTCTTTCAAGATTTTGGAAAAAAAATTCATAATAGAGGGTGGGGCAAAAAACACTACATGATGTAGTTGGGGATTGAGCTAAGGACTGATTTAGCTAGCAAGATTCTGTCAGCCAGGGATAACCATCTTACCTTCTAGGAGGAAATTTTTTCTCTAATGTTGGTTAGCACCCCATCCTAGAAAGACACTTTTGCTTTGCCTTGGAAAAAGGGTATCCCTAAGTATTTTCTCAGGGTAGATGCCAACGAGAAACCCAAAATTATTTGAATAACTCTACTAGCTTTGTTGTTGATGTTGAAGATGAAGATCTTGGAATTACCCTCATTTGGTTTTTGACCTGAAGCCTCACAGTACTCAACCAATATTTCTTTAATAACTTTTGCTTCATTCACACTACCTTTTCTGAATAGTAAGGAGTCATTTGCAAAAAGTGTGTGGGAGATTTTAAACTATGACTGTCTAATAGAGATGCCTTCCCAAATGCCCTATGTTTTCTTCATGGATATGAGTCTGCTAAGGCCTTTCGCAAGGATAATGAAGAGAAACAGAGATAAAGAGTCACCTTGTCTAATTCCTTTTGACGAGGAGAAATAGCCACATGGGGATCCATTAATCATTACTAAAAATTTTGCTCCTGTTATGCAAGACATTATCCATTTAACCCATTTTCTGGAAAAACCCATTTTATCCATAACTGCTCACAAGAATTCTCCATCAACCCGATCATATGCCTTAGTCATGTCGAGTTTCAAAACCATTGCCAGAAGGTTTTATTCTTTGATAGAGTGGAGGACTTCATGTGCTACTAAGGAACCCTCGACTGTATCCTTAATAGGTACGAAGCCTCCTTGCTATTTAGAAATTATTTTAGGAATTAATTTCCCCAACCAAGTAGCCATAAGTTTAGAGATAATCTTGTATACGATATTGCACAAAGATATTGGTCTAAAATCTACAAAAGAAGTAGGTTGGGGGCATTTGGGAATGAGTGTGATAGTCATATTGTTGAACTATTTCCACATACATGCATGTTTCCTGTATTCCTCAGCTGCTCAAAGAATGTCCAAACCCATGAAGTTTCAGCATTGTTGGAAGAAAAAAGGGGTCAGACCGTTAGGGCTCGGAGCTTTATCTGGGTTCATTACAAAGACTGAAGCTCGAACTTATTCTAGGGTGAAAGGGGCCAATAGGGCCAAGTTATCAACATCTGTAACCAAATTAGAAATGCAGTTCAGAATTGGAGGGGGTACAAATGGGATTGCCCTTGGATTTGCTGAAAGAAGCTGGGAGACAAATTTGGCCACCTCACTTTGAATCTCCCTTTGGTTCTTAAGGGTTGTGCCATTGGCATCCTTAATTTGGAATATAGAGCTTTTGTGTCTCTTTACTTTGGAAGACATATGAAAAAAAGATGTATTTCTATCTCCCTCCTTAAGCCACAATTCTCTCGATCGTTGGCACCAAAAAATTTCTTCTCTCAAGAGTAATTCCTCTAGTTTTTTATTAAGCTGAGACTATTCATCATGTGTTTGCGATGACAGGCCATTACTGAGGATGTGCACCTGAATTTCTTCCTGATTTCATTGGAGCTCTGCCTTTTGCTTGAATATGTTACCAAAGGAGTTTTTGTTCAAATTCTTCATCTTAATTTTCATGAATGCCAACTTTTTTGAGAGTTTAAACATTTTTGTACCTAGAAGCCATGGTGCTTGAGCCCACCACAATTGTAGCAGTTTGATGAAATTTGAGTCTCGAAACCACATCTTCTCGATCTTAAAGTGGGGACTATTTCTATTAGGCTGATGAGCAGTTTGTAGCTCTGTCGATATGGCAAAGTGGTCCAAACCATTTAGGGTAAGAATAGAAGATTGACAAATGTCAAGGGTAGATAACCAGAGGGAGCTCACCAAAAATCTATCTAGCCTTGCCCCAACAAAATTCTTGCCTTTTCACTTATTGGACCATGAGATTTTTCCATTTGATGGAATACAATCTAATAGCTGGTTGCCATCAATGAAGTTCTAAAACTCTTCTATGACTAGAGGGGAAGGAGTGCCTCCTCCCATTTTATCTTGCACACCCATATACGCATTAAAATCCCCACCCAGGATAATATTGTTCCCTTGCAGCCCATTTAGCAGTTGAGAAAGAGAGTTCCAGAGTGTCTTTTTGCTTAAGGGAGAGATTGGGCCATATACATTGATAATGATGAATGAGATTGAAAAAAATGTTACCTCTGCTGCCATCCAATTAGTGTTTTTTGATATCAATGATACTTGGCATTTGTGTTTGTTCCATAAAATTGCCATCCCACCAGAGGCCCCTGTTGAGGCTGATATAAGAAATCCCCAGTTATACCATTTTGGGAAAAGTTTACTGGAAACCTCTTTTGAGAGTTTTGTCTCTTGTAATAACACCAAGGCACTTTTTCTATTTTTTTTGAATTTTTGAATTTTTTGATTTTTTTGTACTTTTGGAATATATAATTTTTTTTTGAGATACATCAAAGTGCCTATTGCTAGGTTTTCATTAAGATGATCATTTTTTCAGGACATTTTCTAATTTTTAGAATTTTTGACAATATATTATTTTTTAAGATTTTTTCAAGATCAATAATTATGTACAAAAGGATGCCCCCAGACATAATGGGCATCATGGATAGAACTTCTTCAGGTGCAAGACATTGATAGGATCAGGGAGTTTCTCTCCCTCTTCTATAGATAGTAAATAAGAACCTGACCCAAAAGCTATTGTAATGATATAAGTTCCAAGCCAATTAGGTTCAAATTTTCTGTTTTGATCTCTATGTTGTTAATTCTTAGGATTTTCACGTAGGACAAGATCTCCTACTTGGAATTCTCTAGGGTGAACCTTTTTGTTGAAGGCTTTGGACATGCATTTTTGATAAACCCTCACATGGTCAAATGATGCTTGACATTTCTCATCTAGAAGTTCTAACTCTTGAAGTCCCATGGCGTGGTAGTCTTCACCTATAACTAGACCTTTGAGGGAAACTCTAAGTGAAGGAATCTCAACCTCCAAAGGTAACACTACTTCAGCGCCATATGCAAGGGCAAAAGGAGTAGCCCCAGTAGGAGTGTGAATACTCATTCTATAGGCCCACAAAGCCAGATTTATCTGTAAGTGCAAATCTCTACCATTCATATAGAATGTTCTATGCAAGATTTTAAGAATGGTTTTGTTTGATACCTCTGCTTGACCATTTCCTTGTGGGAAGTAAATGGATCCTGACCAATGTTGTTTAATCTTGAATTTCTTGCAGAGTTGTTTAAGGTCCTTATTTTTGAACTGGCCTTCATTGTTAGTGATAATCTTGGAAGGCACTCCATATCAAAAAATGATATGGTTCAGAATGAATAGAGAGAATTTCTTTCCCGAGGCAACAGAAAGTGGGACAGCTTCTACCATTTAGTGAAGTAATCAGTAGCAGTGATAATAAACTTGTGTCCACCTAATGAGTTGGGATGAATCTTCCCAACAAGATCAAAGGTCCAATGCTAAAATGGCCAATGAGATATAGAAGGAATGAGCTCCCTACCTAGAGCATTTATCAGGTTACCACATTTTTGAAAATTTTCACATGACTTTGCAAAAGTTGTACTGCATTAATCTGCATCTTAGGCCAATAGTACCCTACCCTAAGCAACCTTCAGGCCATGGCAAGACCATTGGAGCATCCCCCACAAACGCCCTCATGGATGTCAACTAACGCTTGGTCAGATTCTTCCTTTTCTAATCATCTAAGAAGTGTTCCATCTAGATCCCTCCTATACAAATCACCAGCCATAAGGGAATGGTGAGAGGCACTTTAGGTAAGGTTTTTGCATTCATATCGGTTAAAGGTTTTAGGTATAATACCATCACAAAGGTATGAGTAAATGGCACCATAACAAGATGACTCACAACCAACAAGGGTACAAATGACATGGCTTTCTTGGGATTCATAGATAGGGTGATGTAGCTCTTCCACCAGGAATTCAAATCTGGATTCATGTTTCTCTAACTGAAGGAGTGAAGCAAGTGTAGCCATAGAATCAACTACTTTGTTTTCTACTCTAGGGAGTTTTTGAAATGTGACAAATGTGAAGTATCATTTCAAGGAATCAACCATTTTCTTGTAAGGTACCATTTTCTCATGTTTTGTTTGATATTCATCATTAACATGGTTGATTATTAGCTATGAATCCCCATACATGTGTAACTCTATGATTCTCCATTCTATGGCCATCTTAAGTCCATTTGTTAAAGCTTCATACTAGGTAATGTTGTTTGTACATGGGAACAATAATTTGTAAGACTTAGGGATCGTGTACCCATGAGGAGAAACAAACAACACACCAGCTCTTGAACCATTTTGCATAAAAGATCCATCAAAGAACATCTTCCATGTTCTTTTAGTCATATACATGAGGTGTACATCTGGGAAGTCAACTTGAATAGGTGTGTTATCTTGTATTGGGAAATCAGCCAATTGATCTGTTATGGCTTGTCCTTTGATTGCTTTATGCTCAATGTACTCTATGTCAAACTCTAAAAGTATCATCATCCATTTAGCAAGTCTACCTATGAGGGAAGCCTTACTTAGCAAGTATTTGAGTGGATCTATTTTTTCTATGAGGTGTATAGTGTGCGCAAGCATGTAATGTCACAACTTTTGGGAAGCAAACACAACAGCAAGGCAAGCTTTCTCAATGTTGGTGTAGTTAACTCATATGAAACAAGAGTACAAATAATGTAGTATATTGCTCTTTCTTTCCCATTTTCATCAAGTTGAGCTAGTAATGCCCCCAAGGAAGATTTTGTCACTGAAATGTATAGAATAAGTGGTTTCCCTGGGATAGGAGGCATTAAAATGGGAGGATTCACCAAGTATCTCTTGATTTGATCCATGCTTTTTTGACAATCCTCATTCCAAACACATTTGACTCCCTTATGTAAGTTCTTGTTGAAGGGTTGAGCTCTATCTGCCAATTGTGAAATAAATCTCCTTATAGATTGAAGACGTCCTTGAAGACTCCTCATTTGACTAATGTTTTGAGGAGGTTGCATATCTATGATTGCTTGAACTTTTCCATGGTCCGCCTCTATTCCTTTTGCTAAAATGATGAATCCTAGTAGTTTTCCAGAGGTGACTCCAAATGCACACTTTTTAGGATTTAACCTTAGTTGAAATTGTTCCATATGATCTAGAATGACTTCTAAATCATCCAAGTGTGTGTCTCTTTGTTTAGACTTGGCCAAGGTGTCATCCACATAATCTTCCATGTTTTTATGCATCATGTCATGAAAAATGGTTGTCATAGCTCATTGATAGGTGGCTCCTGCATTTTTTAATCCAAAAGGCATAACATTCCAATAATAGGTACCCCATGCACAAGTGAATGCAGTCTTTTCTTTATCTTTAGGAGCTATCTTAATCTGATTGTATCCAAAAAAACCATCCATCAAGGAATAAATCTCATAACCCATAGTCATATCCACTATCATATCTATATTGTGGTGTGGAAAGTCATCCTTTGGGCATGCTCTATTGAGATCTCTAAAATCTGTGCAAACTCAAATGGATTTGTCATGTTTGGAAACTGGTATAATGTTTGATATCCATTCGGTATAGGCAATAGCTCTTATGAATTTTGCACCAAGGAGTTTCTCTAATTCTGCTTTGACTAGGAGAGCTATGTGAGGATGCATCTTTCTCAATTTTTGCTTAACTGGTTTAACACCCGGAGCTATAGACAAGTGGTGCATGATAAGATTAATGTCCAACCCTGGCATATCAAAATAAGTCCATGCAAATTTGATCTTCTTTTTCTGTAAGAACTTAGTGTAAGATTCTTTTTCTTGAGGTGACAAGGACTCAGCCAAGTGCACTATTTGTGGAGCTTCATGTGTACCAAAATTAATTGCTTGTGTTGGTTCAATAAGAACTGAAGATCTATCTTGAAAATAGCTGGGGAGATGATCAAGTACCTCATTCTTAGGTGCCTTAAAGAGGTTTTCACCCTTGGATACGTCATTTATTTTTACTTTTTTTAGTTCTGACACCACCACATAGTGGTTTTCACCATCAAAACTCCTATTCTTTTGATTTTATTTTCTTTCTATATTGTGACTAAGGTATTTGATGTCTAGCTCTGTCATGCTGGTAGCCAGTTCGTTGGTGGAAGAGACTACGGGTTCAATGGAATTTAGGTAACAAGCTATCTCATAATCATTTTGGAATGTTAAAAGCTCAGGTTCTTGATAGTGTTGGGACCAATCAATGAGGTTAGGATGAACAAGTGGCAAGTCAACAACTGGTTCAAGGTTATAAATGTGAATGATATTATCATTAGTGACCAAAGAGTCAAAGTCTGTCAAGTATCCTTCTAAGCTACCTAAATCAAGATTCATCCTAACAAGCAAAGAATTGTCCACTAAGGAAACACGTGGGTTCAAATCCTCTAATCTTACACGTGAATCATTGGATACCTAAGGTTGAGAACTATAAGTTTGAATAACATCAACATCTCTATCAACTGTGGAAGACTCTGAGAAGGAGTCCCATTCATACTCATGTGAACTTGTGTCTGAACTGCTACTAGGATGCTTGCACCATGAAGGTTTTGAGAATATTGATGTGGAAGGTTTCATTTCATCAAAGATAACACCTTCTCTTTCCATTAAATGAGAAAGATTCTTACGCTAGTGTTCTCTATTAGGCTCTTCAATATCTGATTCTTGTTTTAAAGTTGCAACTGATGCATGGGTGACAGAAATATCAGAATCTCCCCAAAGGAGATTAGTGGAAGGGACCCAATCTTCACACATATCCTATTGATTTTCCAAATTAGGTACTTTGGCTCATCTTCACTATTTGACTCATCAAAGAAAGGGTTAGTGTGCTTTTTGTAATTCTCAAATCCTAGGCCAACCAGTTTCTTAGACTTGCATCCAAAAAGAGCATGATCAAGAGGTTTAGATCTAGCATCCAAATTGTGATTAAGAGGGTCATATCTGGGATAGCCCATCTATCTGACAAAAGCATACCCTCTTCCATAAGCCTTAGGAGAGGGAGAGAAGTTTTCATTATGCATGCATTTTTCTTCTCTATAGATCCAGTCTCTAACGAATGTCTCCTCTTTCTCATCTTGGATAGGCACTGATGATTCTACAAATGTGCCAAATAAAGTCATAGCTAAGGAGAAAGGTTTCTTTTCTTGTGAAGGCTTTCCATAAGACTGAGGTGAAACTGGTAATGTTGTGAGCGAGTTGAGTTGATACCCCCCATGCCAAGGTCTATCATTTTAAGCTTGTCTTTACATTCAGCTAAGGTCGCATCAGAATCTTTTGGTTCTCTATTTTGGGGAATATGAGCCCCTGCTGAAATTGAATTAATAGATAAAGTGTTATCCCTAGGTATACAAATATCTATTCCATTTTAGGGGAACTTAACACACTGATGGTAGGTAGACTGCACTGCCTGCATATCATGAATCCATGGTCTACCAAGTAAGATATTATACACAAGGGGTACAACATCAACTATTTGAAATAAAATATCTTTTTGAATAGGGCCAATCCTAACAGGAAGGATGGGAAACCCCTTGGAACTTATTTCTGCCTCATCATAGGCTTTGATGGTAATCCTTTTCTTTGTATCTATAATCTATTCAAAATAACCTAGCTCTTTCAACAAACTGAATGAACAAATATTTAGCCCAGCACCCCCATCTATCAACATGCACCTAACACGGGTTTTATGGATCATGAATTCAATATGAAGGGCAAGATTGTGCGGATGGCTCAAAGCTTTATCATCATCTTCTAAAAATGTAAGGTAATGAGGGCTAGCAATGTGATTAACCATGTTCTGGAATTGATTGACATCTAAGTTGTTGGGGATGTTCATCATGCGCAAAGCATCCCCAAGGACTTTCTTATGTCTCAGAGACAACTCTAAAAGCTAAAAGATCAATATTTGAGCTAGGGTTCTCTACAATTAATCAACAAGACTATAACTCGATTTAGGATTAACAGCTAGTTTCAAGGTGACAGGCTTGGATGCCACATGCTTAGGTTTACTGGATTGGCTTGAATTGGGTCCTCTAATGAAAATGGGACCTTTACTTTGTGTGACAACATTAAGGACTCAAGATGAACTTCTAGAGTTGGGACTCCTTAGCACCACAACAGGTTCTTTATCAAAAATAGGAGGAGAGTCTACATCTAGATCATAACCATAGGGATCTCTACCACTCATCATATTGACATTTTCTTCCATAATTTCAAGCATGTTGATGGTATTCTCTGCATATATATAAGTATAATTGATCTTAGCCTTGCCATTCTTAACTTTAGAGGTTTCCCCCTTTTCATATTTGGGCAATGGCTCCTTGAATTCCTTATGATCGGCGTTGGTGTTCAATCCATCTATTGTAAGTTGTCCACTCTTAATGAGATCTTGAATGATATGCCAGAGTTTGTAGCAATGTTCAATGTCATGTCCAATACCATTATGAAATATGCAAAATGCATTCTCATTCCACCAATGTGGCTTAACTTCAGGTATACAAAAATGCATAGGATCTTGAGGATGTGCAAGATTGTTGGCAATAAGTTTCTTCAAAATATCCCCATATGACTCACCAAGTTTTGCAAATTGACACCTTTCCTTCTTAGGCTTACCTTGGTAGCTTGGCTTACTCTCTTGTTGATTAGATGTATTGAGCTTCATGGCTTGAACAACACTAGATAAGTGGAGCACAGGTTGATCTTTAGGTTGGGAGGAATCCACAACTCCATCATTAACCACTTGTTTGTTCCTATTCCATTACGAGTTCCTTCCCTTATCCTTGTTAGGGTTGTTATTGTTTCGACCATTGTTGTTGTTATTATTTCCATGTTTGGTCAAAATTCCTTGTTCTCTTAAAACATCTTCAATCCTACATGCGGTTTCAACCATATTGTCAAATGAATCAAAAACCATTTTCTTAACCTCATACCGCAATTCGGGAACCAAATTACTAACAAGGATGTCAATCTTGTCATTATCAGGAATAGTTCTAGAATAGCAAGAGCACTTTCACCTCCACCTTTGCAAGAAAGTAATAAAGGATTCCCCTTGGTTCTGCTTCAAGTTACATAAGTCCAACAAGGTGATAGATCTTGACAGATTGTATGCAAAGTGTTGAACAAGCTCTTTGAAAGTCTTAACGGGGGAAGTTATATTGGTGAACCATTCCATTGCTTGTCCCTTAATACTTCTTGGGAATAACCTCATGAGATAATAGTCATCTTGATGGAACTCAAAAATAGTGGTATAAAACAGGCGCACGTGATCATGTGGATCTCCATTCCCATCATATTTGTCATATTAAGGAATTTCAACCTTTCTAGGGAACTCTTTCATGTCAACACTCTTATCAAAAGGATTAGGACAAATCGAGTCTAGTGAGAAATCATTCTTAGGTGCCAACATCTTTTACATCATTCTCTACATTTCTTTGATCACCTCATCTTGAGATGGACCTTGTTTCTTAATCTTTTTATCCACATCAAAGTTGTAAGGGACCCTAGCACCCTTGTTGATAAAACTTTCTAGGAACTTATCCTTGTTTTATTCCAAATATTTCTCCACATACTATTGGAAAAGTGACATCTTGTTGCATTTTCATGAAATCTTGGGAGGTATGAGCAAATCTCAAGATACTACCCCGATATTGTGAACCATAATGAGGATGTTGTGAAGGTGGCCTTGAGTTCCTAGGAGGGGTTTGTCTCCTATAATGATCATGTCTTGAGGCCCTTCTTCCCCTAGGGCTAGGAAATCATGATGGTGATCTTGAATGTCTTCTACTTTGTGGAGTCCTAGGAGGAGTGGATAGAGGAGAACTATTTCCAGCACTAACATGCATATTATTGAATGGATCATTGAGCTATCAAGCCAGGAGCCTATCTTTCTCCTCTTGAAAGGCTTTCCTTTCCATTTCTACCAAAGTATATCTCTCTAACTCTAGGCATCTAATTTGTTCTTCCTTGCGAGCTTTTTCATCTTGGAAAGCTTTCTTTTCATGTTGAATCCTCTTAATCCTTTCATTCATGTAACCTAAAGAGGTCTTAAGTGGTGAACTTGGTCTTGAATTTTGAAACAAGTTGTTGGTATAAGTTATATTGACATGAGTATCATAAGGTTCATCTCCTTGGTTCTCATGTTGTGATAACTCATCATCATAAGCATGTCTTTTACCTTTCTCTCTCTCAGCCCTTTGGTGTACATCTAGATTTGTTGAAATAAGGGGTGAGGCTAGTCTACTGTTATGAGAGGAACCACTGAATGAAATGGCATCTCTACTCTTCATGAATATATCATCATAACATTTATCCATGGCTTCTCTCTCGCTCTGAGTCATTGTGTAACTCATATCCATAAAAGAGTGAGAAGATACTAAGGGATTACCCAACTCACTAAGGTGACTCTTGGAATCAAACCATAGTTCCGATTTGTTCCTAGGCAATTGATCAAATATGGGTTCTTTTCCCTTATGTTTTTCACGATTTTGTACTAAGGGTAATTGATTAAAAACCACTTGAGGTCATTTTCCTTGATTTACTTGATATCTTGTTGTAACTAGCATGAAAAAAAAGGTACTAGCCAATAGGATGACCCTAAGAAACATTGGTACCAAACCAGGATAGAAAAAGCATTAACTTGTCCAAAAAGAGATGATAAGATATAATATTACAAATACGTGTAAGCCAATAATGCCACAGAGGTGTCGAATAAATGGGTGAATACCCTAACATATATGGATTAGGAGGATAATCTTACCCAAGTTATATTGATTGAAATTGAATATATGAAAGTGAATGGACAAGAGACTACCAAAACTCTCCAAGTGTGTTATCAAAGAATCTACAGGTTTATTTTTTCAACAAGGATGGTTTCTAGCTTACCAAGCTCCAAGCAAGGTCACTTGTGAAATCAAAGATCACTAATCCAAGAGGTGAAAGAATGCAATAATCCAAAGCATAAACAAGCTTCCAACAGTGGGGTAAGTAATCCAATCTGACCCGGATCAACTAGGGAAAATTGGAAATGACAGGATAGAAATCAAGCAAGTGGGCAAATGACAGCAAATAGCTCACTGGAAGACAGTTTTGCGTGATGAAAATATTTCTTGCGAGAGGATTAGCATAGGACCACGTGAAAAAATGCACAGAGACATGTGAAAAAAGACCAAACTGGTGTGATAGGATAAAAGTAAACTGACAGCAAGTTTGCAGAATATCGCACGAGGATTCTCAGAGAGGCGTGTGACAAAATGCACTAAGCCGCATGAGGAAACAGTTTTCTCACATGAGGGAATGCAACAGAACTCAATAGTTGTTTGTTTTAGCTGACCAACTAGATATATTAACAGATTTTTATCATGAATCAGGCACGCAGAACAACAATCAGGGAGTTCAAGCAATCAATGTCTTCAAATAATGAACAAGGGACAAAGCAACCTTGCACATGAACATAGATAGTGTCATAGTATTTCTACTCCATAAAGATTCTACTTGTGTATCTTCTCAAAATGTTTTCCAATCATGCACATAGTCCTAGAAAAGAAATTTTGGTTGCACTATGGTTCTTATTAATGGATTGACTCTGCAACTTTTACAATCTCAAGTGGGTGAAATCCAATCCCAGTGCACCGAGGTTTTGACACAGTCCAAGAATTCAATCAATCAGGAGTTGCTGAGGAGATCTGACAACCCAAAAGAAACTATACCCATAGAGATTTCTTCCACAAGGAAATTTATATAGCGGTTGTTTCTACCATGGTAAAAATGACTATTACCACTTGAGGTTCCATCCACATGGTTTACCCAATAAAGGGAATGTCCACTATGGTTAACCCTCTGTAACAAGGAAGACTCACAATATGAACCACATGGGGACTTAGTTCAGATTCAAGGGTTCCAAGTTTCTGATTCTCCCAAAAGGGAAAAGAACATAATCCTCTAGCCTCTTCACCTCACCAAAACATAGCAAACAAATTAATTGACCCACTAATTTGAAATCACCTCACCCAAGGTTCATATATCAACAACAACAATGACCACCAATCTCAAGAGAGAAAGTACCAATCAAAGTTGAAGATTAAACCAAGTTTGAAGTAATGATAAATCTTTCCCTACCTACAAGGGGATCTATTGTCAAGAAGAGCTTCACATGTAAGACAAGATTATGAAACCCACTCTCTCAAGATCGCCACAAATAGTGTTCATAGGGCCTAATTACTATGTGAAACATATATGCAAGAAAGCAAATCTAGGTTCATTTTTTATAGCACCAATTGGAAATGTGATCTATGAAAGCAATAAACACTCAAGCTAAACACATGAGAGGTTCATTTTTATTTTTAAAATCCAAATGTTTTAGAGATGCAACAAAACACCTCAAGTCTAAAGAAACGTGAACGTTTTGTTGTTTATCCATGCAAGTCCAAATCAGCAACAGCAATAGCAAATCAGAAACCACCAGAAACAGTAAACATTAGTGGTTAGAGATCAAAGATATAAAATATAGAAATAAAAAGTTAGATCTCTGGTGTGAAATCTCGCTCGAAGATTCTCAAAGTATCTCTGGTGTGAAATCTCGCTCGAAGATTCACAGATAGCCACATGAAGATTCATAGAATCTCATGCGAAGAAACACTTGGAAAGCAAAAAAAATTGCAGAAAAGAGTAAATAATGTCAGATCTGTGACTGGTGTCAAATGTCATACAAAATTTCACACTGAGCCACGCAAAAATTCACAAAGAGGCACATGAAGAAACACAAAATCCAGAAAATTTTGCCTGTAGACCTCCAAAATGTCGCATAAAAATACCCTGCAAAAGTATGAAAAAATACAGAAATCCAAAAATAAATTATGAAAAAATAAATATAGTGACAGAAAATGAATCTTCTGCCCCACGGTAGGCACAAAAATGTGTGCTAAAAATGTGTCACACTTCTATGAGTCATTCTATTCAAGGTTTCTCAAGAATGAGGCCTCAAATATTGACTCATTGCTCTCTAGTCATGGAGTGGAAAGGTGTGTGATGAAGGCCCTCAGATTGGCCTAGTTGTGCCTATGCAAGTACACCATGAAATGAGAGATTCAATGCATGAAAATCAAATCTATTCTATATGATTGCAATGCATGAAAGAAAATTAATCTATATGATAACAATGCATGATTAATCTATAAAAGGAAATATGAATCTAATCTACATGAATAGCCATGCATGCAAGAAGAAGAAGACAAGAAGAGAGAAGTTGCAATATTCAAGCTTGAGTGTTGATCAAATTCTCCTCCAAAATTGCTCTCCAAACTTGCAGCATAACAATACATAAAAATTCTATATGAGAATGAGAAGGAGAGGTTTCCTTATAAAGAAAAGTGAATGGTTGAGATTAAGAGGAAAAAAGAAATGAGCAATGGTGGAGATCAAATTTTGGTTGATCCATGTGCTCATTTAAAAAGCATAAAGCCCACCACTTAAAAAGATGTGAAGAAAAAAGGATTTTTATTGAATTTATTTCATTTTTCATCAAAAGAAGAACTTTAAGTGGGGATTTTTATTTATTTAATTAAAAGAGGGGTTTTCTTTATAATTAAATAAATTAGAAGAATTTTATTTAATTAAATGGGAGGAATTTATTTTAATTAAATAAGATAAATTTTATTTAATTAAAAGGGAGATTAAATCTTTTAATTAAATAAAAATGATCAAACCTTAGGAAATATTGAAATAATTGAATTAATTATGATTTGATCAAGAAAATTGATTTGAATTGAAAATGTTGCAAAGCATTGATT
Source organism: Thuja plicata (assembly GCA_018584345.1). Taxonomy (NCBI): domain Eukaryota; kingdom Viridiplantae; phylum Streptophyta; class Pinopsida; order Cupressales; family Cupressaceae; genus Thuja; species Thuja plicata. The sequence continues at coordinate 576,860 of MU223638.1, read as the reverse complement.
CAGGAATTTGATAAATTGATAAAATGATAAATGGGGCCCATAGTCTAGGCGACCATTTTAGGGTGCATACAGCCGTAGTATATACTGGTCAATGGATATGTTGTGTTTAATCCATCTATCACTCCGTAGGAAAATCCTGCTAACTCAATTACTGCAAATATATTTTGTTCTCTGAGCTCTGCGACCCATTTCCATGAATGCTTGAGCAGAATCTTGAGAGGTTTTGTGACACACATAGCTATAAGATTGGCAGCCATGTTGATCAGATAATTCTACAACTACTCTACACTCTCAGGTAGAGGATTATTTTGCATATCTTATATGTGGCATAAGTTTATGCTCTGAGATACCATTCTGTATCAACGATGTTTGAGTCAAAAGCTATCAAGACTGACACATCGACAATCTATGCCACACCAACAAATTACAAGAGACAAAGAAGTCAGTCAACTAAGTCAAATGTCAAACCCACATGTCGATAAAACAAAAATAATTTCCCTTAAATTAAAATGAAAAAGGTACATGGTTCAACATTTTGAAAGCATCTATATATCACATTAAGAATAGACTAACAAGAATTTAATATATATACAACACAATAGACTACTGGATCGATTACAAGGAAATCATAATATTTCAATCTTGAAGACCTTCTTGACAGGATCTCCATAAACCTATTACACACAAAAACATCAGGGCAAGAATATTGTAGGAGTGTGTTTCCACCCTACCACGAAATAGTTAAAGTTCCTCAAAATCTTTCCTGACATGAAAGATACCTAGCCTAGCTAGAGGAGAGCTAATCAAGTAAAACTGACAAGAGTAATGAAATTTCTACAATGGTACATCCATAACCAATACAAAAAAATAAAGATCACATAGTAAGCACATGTCATAATCTAATAAAAGTAAGAACTTATGTTTTATTCATCATTTCATAGAATTGTGATACCATCTCACATATGTAAAAACATAGTGGCAACAATAGGTCACCACAATGCATTCATACTTTCCTAACTAAAGTCAGTAATTCTCAATAAATGCAATAATCATCATGAAAGACTATATCCAAAAATATAAGATAGGATTAAGTAAAGATAAATCAAAGCACAAATTCACTCATTACTCTTATCTGATGTAACACATCCAAAATTAGTTGTAACTTTATAATGCCATTGAAGATTTGTAGTCAGCTGCAGATATTTAACACTCATTTTTTTACTTCTTCAGTGAAGAATTTAAAGTACTATGAATATAAAATAATCTAAATCTAAACTCAATAATTCACTCAATTTTAATGTAACATCAACTTGTCCCCAAATCCAATACAACAGCTTATATAAAGTATTAACATGCATAAGATTCATGCATGTAATTAATCAAACCAATTAGATCCTAGTTATCAATTTAGCTATGACAAATAGTCTTATTCAAAACTGTACAATTGGCCCTAGGCTCAAACAAAGTCACATATAGCAGATACACTAACCATTGAAAATCCATGGAAAGGTAAAAGAACAAAAAATAAGATAATGATTACTATGGACATACATGACATCTCAGGAAATTGAAGCATTGAAGAGAAACATCAAATTGGGTGAGAAACAATTTGAAACCCATTGTTGTTATGGATTTGGATGCTCAAACAAGGTACTGATTTCTCTTCTTCAGACCATATGAAAACATAAATCAATAGCAACTGAATTATATGGCAGAGCACATACTGTCAACAAATAGGAAAGTCATGATGAGGACCGATGATGGTAATATCAACAAAATACCAAACTTAGCCTATCACTCTGCAAATACACAATGGAAAATACGGTAACGGGAATGTTGGTTGTACTCCAGCAACTACCTGCATCATGCAACTTATCTCTATATGAATATCTAAAGGAATGTGAGAATCCATAATCATTGGATTTCAGAGCCAATATCAACAAATAAAAACACCCTCTATGTTATGTTACTACAAAAGGAAAACAAATGAGCCTAATGGATCACTTCCTTCAAAAAAACTAAGAGAAGCTCAAGATCTAGATAGTTCACTTTGGATTATGTATTCACATTACTTGTCTAAATGTCTTTCTAATATTTTCATTTGGCTTAAGGATCTTGGCCCTTTTGGCTTACTCTCTTCTTTTTACTTCCTTAATCTTAACATTATTGTTTGAATGGGGTTGGAGAGTGGGAAATTTGGCTATGGCTCTTCTAGTAGTTTTGTTGCCTGCGATGCTGGTGGTATGATAGATTCTATGTAGGGGCCATGGCTGATAATACTTCTTTAAAGATTCCAAAGGAGGCAAAGGATTCCTCTACAAGGGTCCCATGAGATGGAGAACATATCATTGACATGGGAGGTGGTGGAGGCACTCTCAAATTAAATCCATCGAAATGCCATGTAGGGATTCAGATTCAAATGTGAAATAACATCATAAAGTTCTCCCTTGGTCATCATTATTTGGAGTTAAGTCAAATGGTAAGCCTGTGTTCCCGATGGTGAACAATATCTTGGATCCTTCTAAGGTTACACATGTTTTTTTCATCCTAGATATTTTTATAGACCACTCGATTTCCTCAATGAGCTTAACCTTAGTTGCAAACATTTTGTGGTCAAGCCCGAATATTGATGTGGTGAGATCTTTTATTAAGAAAAAGTGAGCTCTGGAAAGCTAGGTTGATGTTGTAGTGATGCCAAAAGGTTTATTTTCCTTCTAGTTCTCTAATGAAGAGGACCTTTTGTCCATTCTCTGTGGGGTTCCCTGGATTTTTGGAAAAGATTCTTTGGCTATTTGCAAATGGTCCCCTAATCTAGACCTTAATGACACTTTTTTTTCTCTGCTTTTGTCTGGGTAAGGCCTCCAGGCCTTCATCTAGAATATTGGAATGAGGGTGTGTTTAGAGGGCTTGTGAGTGCCTTTGGATAGTTATTTTCTATAGACCCTATGACTGTGGCTAGAAATAGACTTGTTTATGCTAGGTTTTGTGTCAATCTCCACTAGTTTTCTGATCTTCCTCAGACCATCAAATTGGTGTCTAAGTTGGGAAAGTGGCCCCAACCCCTTGAGTTTGAATCTCTTCCTTTTGCATGCTTTTCTTGCAAAAAAAGGGGTCATTTAGCCAAATAATTTCCTATTAAGTTTTTGATAAATAAAAAGGATAATATAACCCAACCCAAAAAGTTATGGAAAGAAAAAGAGGTTAATTCTATGGAAACCTCAAAGGTTGGTTCCCTCGTAAAAAATAAGGGAAAGGAGATACAAAAGGAAAATGGAAATGCCCAGCACTCTGGAAATGAGACTGGTAATCGAGAGTTGAAATTCTAGAATGAAAATATTCATTTGTTGGTTTCCCTTCCACTAGAATGAGTGCAAAATATGGAAAATGATGATAAGGGGGAAAACCAGGATAAAATCTTGGAATAAAGGGAAATAGATGAAAGTGTTGGATCGCGATAGGAAGTGGAGAAGAGTCTTGGTGAAGGATTTTCAAAGGATGTGGAAGAGCCTTCATTACCCTTTTGAATTGAGGATTTTAAAAGAAAGGAGCTAAATATCCAGAATGGTGAATCTTTTGAAGATGCACAACATTGTAAGATTCTTGAGGGTGGATCTTTCTTGAATTCCTTGAAGGAAAACTCACTTAAAGAGGACATATCCTTTATCCATGAAATTATTCCTTCTTGATCCAGCTGGGGGGATGAGATCTCTGATAAGGAGTTGGAAGAACAAACTATAGATCCGGAAGAGGGGATCCTTGGACTCAAGTTGGAATAAGTGGAAGGAAGAAGAAACTTGAAAACCAGAGTGTTTCTTCTATAGCCAAAAAAGGGGTCTCAATGAGAAGCAGGAAATCTGATGTTGGAACTTCTAAAAAGGAATGAGGTAGAAACTATAACAAATTTATTAGAGAAAATGAGAGCAAGAAAAACATTGAAGATGGAAAAAAAATTACCATCGAGGAGACTTCTACCCCTGTTAAGAAATTAAGATAATCTCTTGGAATATTAGGGGGCTAAATGCGCCCCATAAGTAGGATGTTCTTATAAATTTGATAAGATCACAAACCTGATATCATTCTTATTCAAGAAACTAAAATGGCTAAAGATAAAGTTGAGAAGATCAACCTTTTAAAAAAAATTGGCATAGTTGGAAGCAGTTCGAATGGTACCTCTGGAGGAATGACGGTCTTCTAGAATTAGAATTTCATTCAAGGGGATCTTTTATCTTCTAACTCAAATTTATTAAATTTAAGGTTCTATCATATTAGAGATGAATTTTCTTGGGTCATGTCTAATATCTATGCAGCTAACACTAAAACAGGAAGAGCTAAGTTTTGGAATAAGACGGCTACCTACAGGAAGAAATTTTTGGATTCTGCCTACATTATCATGGGTGATTTTAACTCTCCTCTCAAGGAAAATGAGAAACCTGGGGGCTCTCAATCCTATCTTGATGGAAGATTGGACCTAATGGACTTTAATATCCAAAAAACTCTTATGGACGTTGATTTCCAAGATATCATCTATACCTGGTCTAACAGAAGGGTTGGTAAAGAGTTGATTCAAGTTTATCTTGATAGAGATTTAATTTCAAATAACTGGTCAAACAGATATTTGTGTTCTCTTACCTCAATTGATAGAATTGGATCAAACCATTTTTCTATATATTGTGTTGTTCATCTTGCCTCTATTAAGAGAAATTTTCCTTTTCACTTTGAAAAGATGTGGTTATACCACCCTAATCTGGAGGAAAGAATCAAGGAATGGTGGAATATCATTGTTAATGGAACTGTTATTTTTAGAGTAGCTAAAAAGTTAAGAAACATTAAGGATAGGATCAAGACCTGGAATAAAGAAGTTTTTGGAGATATTTTCTAAGCCAAGAATTCCATAAAAATATAACTTCAAGAAGTCCCGGATAGAATACAGTAGGAAGGCTTTTCGAGAGAACTTATGGATAGGAAGAATAAAGTTTTGGTTAAATACCATGACATTATATCCAAGGAAGATATTATTTGGAGACAAAGCTCTAGATCTATATGGCTTCAAGAAGGCAATAGAAATATAATATTTTTTCATATGACTGCCTTGAAGCATTGTGCAGCAAATAGTATATATCCTATATCCATACTGATAATGGGAAAATTGATAATGAAAATAACTTCATGTCAAGATGGTTGCCTTTTTTATCTTCTCTCCTTTGTTCAGCCATGATTATTAATAGGGAGGACCAGGAGAATCTTTTATCTATTATTCCCTTAATTTTAAAGAAGGAGCATAACATCTTTCTGTCTTCTATTTCCTTAGTTAAAGAAATAAAAACAATTTTTTTAATCTTTTAAAAGGTAAAAATCTCTAGGACTTGATGGGTTCCCTATGTTTTTCTTCCAAAATTTTTGACATATTGTTGAAAAAGATATTTATCATGCTATTATGGAGTTCTTTAGATCAACATCTCTTCTGGAGGAATTAAATGTTACCTTTATGGTTCTTATTCCTAAAAAACTAGGAGCTTATACCATGGATTTCTTTAGGCCTATCAGCCTTTGTAATTCACTCTATAAGATCTTCTCAAAGGTGCTTGCAACTATATTACTATCTATTCTTCCCAATTATATCACCTCAATAGAATGGGTTTGTTCCTCAGAGGCACATTAAGGATTCTATTATTAAAGTTCATGAAAAGAAGGTAAAACGTACTACAATTGTAAACATTCAATGAATGTCACATTGCAAAATGCTCTATTTAGCAATGTGAGGAAAAAAAATGCCAACTAAAAATGAATGATTGAATGATTTTAATGACATCCACGAGACCAAACAGTCTAAGGGACCGAAAAAAATCTCACAGCCTTAAACAATTTCCATATTCCTTTCCATCTATGATCTTCTTTTATGAATCTTAACTAGTAAACCAATAGTTTGGTTGACCTTATCCTCTTCAAATAAATTGTGCATGGTGTCTACTTTCAAGATTATTTCATATTAAGATCAAATATCGTCATAAGCTACACATTCTGTGAGAAAGTGTCATTCAGTTTCAATTGCACCTGTCCTTGAAAACATGATATTTCTCTCCTTCCAAGCCTCTTTGGGCCTCTTCCATCTACCTGTATCACACTTGAGATAATTTTATCCCATCCTCAATTATTTCATTAATATCCTTGTTTCCCCTCTAATAGTAGTCCCTAAATATGCTTTCTCCTCATGCTTCCCGGTTGGGTTGAACTCTTGAATGTAGTAAGCCTTTTCCGATCAATGTCATTAGTCCACATGGCACTTTGAAACTTCTCTATGAAAAAACTTATTATGTCCAAATTTGTATTATGATACTCATGTAGCTTAATGATCTATTTATTTGACCAATTTTGATTTTGTTTCATCCATGTTTTCCTTCTACAATTAAGATCCACTTCCTTCACAATTTTCGGCCAGCATTGGTCATGCATGTTTTCAACCTTCTTTAAGTAGCTACAAAACCGATTTACTGCTGATGCTTCCAATGGAAAAGTTCTAGATTCCACTAAAAGATTATCATAAGGTATGAAGGTCTTAACTTTGAGATTGCTTTGTTGCCCCTTTGTGTTTGTCCTTGATGCGAAAAAGGATATAAATTGGCATTGACAGTTTGATGGTATTTTCAGAAGCATGGTTTAATATGCTCATTTTGCTTCATTATCACAATGGATGTCTCCATTTTTGAAATCTAATACAGGTATAAGTTGCATATATATTTATTTTGATAATTGAAACTTTCAGAGGGTTTGTATCAATATTTAATATTTGAATGAGATTTACATTCAAGGGTGACATATTTAATGATTTTGATGCTTATTTTCTAAGTACAATTAAATGTGATTATAAGCATTTATAGTTTATTGAACATTTTTTTTAAGTGCTAACCAAGAACTTCATGGACATAGCCACTTTACATTGGTTATGGGGTATCAATTCCTATGTGATTAAAAATTATATCTAATGCTTTTCAGGACTTCAGCTCATGAAAATAAAAAGTGCTAAGGAAAGCATTAAATGAATAACAACATATATTATATGGTTTCTTTTCTTTATTAATGGAGTATTGTCGAGTCAACTAGTGTGATGATTGTATGGGGTGAATAATATTTGATTGGTTGTCATTCCAAAAAAGCACTCATGGGCAGCCAAATCATTATGTCGGTGGGTTTCATTGATTTGTATGTGGATTTCAAAAGGCACTTCATTATCATTTGGTGACAAGATGGTTAGGGTAATCATTTTGGTTGTTTCATTCTTTCAACCTATTTTCTGCGGCCATGTCAAAGACAGTGAGAAAGACGAGAGGCAGTTGGAACGGTTTCAGTTTGTGGGTTCACGCTATGTTGCTGAAGGAACATTGAGAGGTTAGTTGGTAGTTTCTTTTTACAGTTATACTTATAGATTTTGGATGATGACCAAGTACTCTATTGAATTTCTTCTCTCTTACTGGTAAATCAATTGGTAAATATCTCAGCTTGATGGTTTTGATAGTTATTTGATGAATATTGCTTTGAAACATGTAACTATGAAAATGACAAACGAAAGATTATTTTGTTAAAGAAGTTTTGTTAAGTTAGTAACAATAGTAATCATATGGGCTGGTTTACATTTGTTTAAAATGTGAAATGGAATTTTATTTTGGTAAAAGGAAAGATGAAAATGTTTTTATATCGACCTAGCGTTTGATACCCTAGGTTGAAGGATATCTCAGATTCACTATCATTCTGATAAAATAGAAAATACTTTTGTGTTTCATTAACCATTCCTAGGGTTTGGTGCCCTACTCTGAGGGTATTTGAGGATATTTTTTTACTGATACTGAACACCATATATACAGACAATTATTTTTTATTTTTTATTTCTTCTACATATATAAATATAGACATAATTATTTTTTGGGTAATAGAAAATAAGTGTGTGTGTGTGTGTGTGTGTGTGTGTGTGTGTGTGAAGAAAGAGGTGAAATATTTTGATAGAGAGGGAGTCATATACAGAGACATTGAGCATATAGTGAGATTATTTTTTTTGTTGTAAAAGGGTGTTGTAAAGAGTTGATTTTAAAAAACATATTTCATGTACTATGATGACAGTTGTAGTTGGTGTATAGTTAGAAAATAGAAGCACTTCCATTGTAGACTTGTTTATCCTTCAAAGTAAGTGGTTTGGGGTCATGAAAAGTTCCTTGAATGGGTTCCTAATCTTGACCTGGCTTTCCCCCTATTCTGTCCCTCTTTCCACTTCTTTCCAGCCTGATTTCTGCATTCTAGACTGCAAACCTGAGATTCTGGACTTCAAGGTCAGGGTCGACCTTTTGGGTCTATGTTGACCTTGACCCTGACCTAGGTCAAGGTCAACCTCAACCTTGACCCAGGGTTCAAACTTAGGGTCTTGCCATTTCTGAATGTCGATCTTTGCAAAAGTTATTTCCCGCTTCCGAGTCAGTTGTTTTGGGTTCCGAAGTGTCGATTCCTAAATTATATTTAATATATGTCCTCTCCTAAGGGTAAAGGCTTTAATGGAAATTTAATTATCCTATGTTTTCCTCCTTAGAAGATTGTGCCCTAGTTTCATATAAAAGGGAGCCTTTTCCTCTCTTTTCCTCTAAGTCTTCTAATGGTGATCAAGCATTCTCAAACTATCTTCAAGTGCGATTCAAGAAAACTAAGGAGAAAGATTTCAAGCAAGCATTCATCCATTCAAGCATCCATTTTCATGAAGGATATCCATTGGAGGCCATTGAAGGATTCAAGCTACATGATGCCCTTTTGGTGATCTCTTCAACCACCTACTTCTAAGCCTCTTCCAAATTCAAGAACCCATTCAAGACTTGGTGTTTAGAGATCTACAAGAAAGAGATTGAAGACATCCTACCATTCTACATTCTACATATTTTTTGCATACATACTTGTGGACTCAAGGATTTGAATCCTCTACAAGGACTTTTTCAAGCAAGGTGAATTTATGCATTTGCTTTGTCTATTTCTGCAATTTCAATTACATATATTTGAGGTTAATTCCAAAACTGGGGTTTGACCAAGGCAAACCCCTCCCCCCCCCCAACAAACAAACCTATTTTTCTTGTAGGTACAGGTTTAGGACTATAGATATGGACATAGATCTAGATACCCTTTTTGGCTTTCTGTCGGACCTATGCAGGTCAAGGTCGACATTATTGGGTCAAGGTTGACATTTGTGGGTCAAGGTTGACCTTTTTCATAAGATGACATTGGAACACTAAAAGCTTCCTGGGTTTTGTTTGTCTTTGTGTTCTGGTTCTGGATCATACTTCATTTTTTCCAGAAATAGTCTACAGACCTCAAAAATAGAATTCTTTGATCTGTAATTCTTTAAGGTTACTACATTTCTCCTATTTCTTCAATTACTGTCATATATCATATCTATACATTCAAATAACATAATTTAAGATCTCCCTCTTTGTTCTCTTTTCTGAATGGTTGATTCATTTGTGCATTAATCCCTCTTTTGGGTTGATCAACTTGGATCTTTCATTTGTGCATTTGGGGATAAAGGTGGAACATCCTCTCTTCTCCTTAATCATAATTTCAATATACAATCAATCAAATTCAATTAAGTGTAAAGTAGGGTTAAGGAATTCAACACACTCTAAGCAAATCAAACAATAATTAATAAGCCAATCTCCTTATCCCCTTTTTCCCCCTTTACATTTTGGTGAACCCGCGATAGACAACTCTTTCTTTTTGGTGTTAGATTTACATTGTTTATATTAGATCTTGCATGTTCTTTCAATTATATTTAAAATTAATAAATCAAAATTTGGTGTTAGTTCATTTGCATTGTATTGGTGTATGAGCTTTACCACCTTTAGTCCTACTTATAGTATCCTGGTTAGAAGAAGCCGTAGACTTATGGGTTCCTTTGATCCCAAGTCTTCCTCTCCTTTCCTTAGGATCCCGGATGATAATTTGATAACTCATGATTCTAATCCTTCTATGGAGTATAACTCTTCTCACTCATATCATGATGAAGATGACACTTTAAGAATTCCTCCTGAACAAGTGCAAAACCTTTCAATCGAACTTGATAAAATGGGAAATTGGCTTATCTAAGAGAACCATAATCAAGATTCTATCCAAGCTATAGAGGCTCTTAAGAAAGTCCTCCATGATAATGATCAAGGTATTAATTTCTTGTGTAGTATTATTCATCTTGTGAATTTGAATGTTAAACCTTTAGCTCAAGAGGCTCAAGAGTTAGGATTCACACCTACTGTTACTAGTGTAGGACCTTCTTTTGTTCCTCTACCAAGTATTCCTTCTTATACTCCTCCTTTGATAACAAATTCTCTCCCAAGCACACCTATCCCTGTGAGTGTTCCACCGGTATCTTTACCTACCTGACAACCTTCATATCATAGTGTGCCTTTTACTTATACTAATCCTCTTCCAACTATGGTTCCTAATGTTCCACCGGTTGTGTCTTATATTCCTTCTGCTTCTTACACTTTTCCTAGTGTTCCTAATATTGATATGCCACCTATTTCCTCTAATTATTCTACAATTATTAGTTTGGCTCAAACTGTGTCATCTTTACAACAACAACTTGCATCTTTAACTCAATCCAAATTTAACATTCCTACATGTGCCATGGGCAGTCCTTTATCCCTAGACATCATACGTGCTACTGTCCCTAAGCAAGCCGATATGCCTCATCTTGAGAATTATAATGGTAAAGGTGATCTTGTTACTCATGTTAAAACATTTCAAATCCTTTGTAGTGATTATGCTCATGACCATAGGATTTTAGCTAAATTGTTTGCTAGAACCTTTCAAGATAAGACTTTACAATCGTATTGTTCCTTACCTCCTTATTCCATTGATTCTTTTCCCAAACTTGCTAATTCCTTCATCCAACAATTTCAAAATAACATCGGACCACAAGTGTCCTTATCTGATTTAATGCATTGTAAACAAAATATTAAGGAAAAATTGACTGATTTTATTGGTAGATTTAAGAATTTGCATGCTCAGATTTCTTATCCTGTTCCTGATATTGATACTCAACATATGTTTATTTCAAATTTACAAAAGGATATTAGAGATAAGATTCTACTTACTGAATTTACCTCCTTTCAACAATTGTGTGCAGCACTTCATCATTATCAATTACAAGTGAGTCAGTTTGAGAACAACACTCCTATGGCTCCTATTCCAGTTGATAAGAGTGACAATGCTCCTAATCCTAATAAGTTTCAGAAACCTAACAACTATGTCAAGATTAATAAACAGACAAATGCGGTTGCTAATCAAGTTGTGGCTACATCCAATAGTACTTCTGCATCCATTTCTTTTCATATGAATCGTACGTTTACTCCTCTATATGAAACTTTGAATTCTATAATGAGTAGGTTCTTAAGGGCTAGTATGATTACCTTGCCTCCTATTTGACCTCTTCTTCCCACCATGATAGCTTCAAAATCCTTTGATTCTAAAGCTTTCTGCCAATTCCATCGCCAGAATGACCATGATACTGAAAAATGCTACTCTCTAAAGCATAAAATTCAAGACTTAATTGATTCTAAAGCTTTGTCTGTTGATAATTTTTATGGTAATAGGAATAAATCTACTTCTCCTCCTAATCAAAACTTTCAAATCTACATGAATCCTTTACCTACGCATGATACTAATACTATAGCTCAACCATCTTCTGCAGACATTATTTATGATGCAAAGATGGATGATCTTAATCACATTGTTAATCATATGGAGAGTGTTGTGCCATCTCAACTTATAGTTCAATATCCTTCACCTCCACTTCAACTTCCAATTCCACCTAAACCTCAAAAACAAACTAAGAATAAGCGACCTAGGAAACTTTTAATTACCTTTGATGATTGTGAAATGATTAAGGCTCCTGATGGTCCCCTTTATATCTATGCTAGGATTGCTAAGATACCTACTTGTGGTTGTCTAGTTGATCCCACATCTTTAATAAATATCATTACTGGGGAAAATCTTTTTATGAAAGGCCTACAACATGATTATTATGATCCATCTAATGCATGGATCCAAACTTGTAATGGCTTTCTTTATCCTGCACTTGGTTCTATTAACTTACCTGTTAAACTTTGTGGTAAGGTTGTAGATAATACCTTCATCATTATTCCTACTTCTGATCAATTTCAAATCAAATTTGGTTTACCTTGGATAACTACTATGCATTCTATTGCTTCTCCTATTCATAAATGTCTTAAGTTCATTCATAATGGAGAAGTAAAAACAATTAATCATAGTTTGTATCAACCTTCTCGGCCTAGAGATTGTGCTACTCTTGATTTATTTTGGCCCTCATTACCTAACTCATGTCCTCCTCGCCCTGATCATCTCTTTCGCTCATATCAAGCTTACAAACATCGTAAAATTGTTGAGTTAAGTATGCCTCAGATTGATTCCAACCGTGGTCTTTTTCCCAAACCTTCCATACCTCCTTTATCAATTACTTCTAATTCTACTACTCACACTTCTACTATTTCATTGCAACCTATTGAGAATCCTCCTATAGAACCTGTGAAGGAACCTGTCGTTATTCCTCCTAGTTCTCAACATATGCCAACCAAAGCTAAATGTAACAAATCTGCTAATGAACATCGTAAGAAGTGTAGAGCTAATGCTAGAGCCCATGCTTCTGTTATTCAAAACCGATTACCTACTTTCGACCAACCCATGCCTGATGTGTTAGATGTTAATATTCATAATGATGTTAAGATGAATGAGTTTGATGATCCTATTCACATCTTGGATCCTATTTCAATCAACCTTGATGAGGAGGACACTCTCGATGATCCTATTGATCTTAGTGATGAATATGAGACCATTGACCTTGATAATGATTTACCTCATATGCTTTCAACTCAATTAACAATTACACCTAGTATTGAGTATTGAGATTCTCAAGAGGATCCTTGTTTGGAACTGGCTATCATTCCTACTATATTGGATATAGTCCCTCTTGCGAGTTTCCCACCTTCCATCAATAACATAAACCAAGATGGGGAGGGTTGACAACATGCTTGATTGGCTCATCCTTTATGAAAGCCCTTTTTGTGTTTGTATGTTGTATTATGCTTCTCCTGTAATGTGTTTTTAAATGTTTGTTAGATTCTTTTATACGACCCTTATTACTTCATTGGTGCAAGGTGATAAAGGAATCAAACCTGTTGGACAATTCTTCTATGTGTATCTATATTCTTCTATATGTTGTTTCATGTTCTGTTGTACTTGTGCTATTGTTTGTAACTATTTTCCTTGTATAATCTACTTGGATCTATGACATGGTAGCATGAATTCTTTTTGGTCTCCAGGTTGTGGTCCAAAAAGATTCTTCTTTGTAACTCTTAAGTTTCTTTCCTCCTTTGTGATTGTAGTTCTACTTTCTTTGGGGAATGATGTCATTTCATTTGCAATAATATTATATTTCTATGTACATGTTATGTTATGATCATACTGACCCCACATTAGGTAGATACCTCTTGTGTTCTTATGTATGTTTATGTTTTATTTCCCTTGATTTGTCTTCCTTTGGGGGCATCTTGTAGTGGAAATGTAATTCGTAGAGTTGTTTATGTTTTCGTTAAAACCATTGCTCCTGTGAAAGTGTTAGCAATGACTTTAACATGGGGGCATACACTCTACTCATTTCTTGCACACACGCATGTTCAAAATAGTTTTCAAAGAATTAAAACTTTTCCCTTTATGGATTAAAAAAACTAATCCCTAAAGCATGGTCATTTTTACTTTTTAGGATCTCTTGATCCCTCCAATTTAAAATTTACACGGATCTCTTGATCCTGCCAGTTTTCAAATTATAATATTTTGATCCCTTTAAGAATGGATCTCCCTGATGAGTTGACTAGTGAGTAGCCACATTCACTAGGCAGTTCAACTCCATCTTTCCAGTTACACTTTTGTGTGGTTCACAATGAGGCATAAGTTCTCATTGGGCAAGATAATCACACCCTTTCTCTCTCTCCTTAACTAAGTGATGTCTCTCTTATGTTGATCTTAGGGTTGATATAGACTTAAGTCCCTTGGGGGCTTGGGGGTTTCTTTATCCCTTTTGATTCCAATGAGATTGTCTTTTCTGTATGTTATCCTTTACCAAGAGTTTGTGTTGAGCTCATACTCTTGCTAAAGTGGGGGCTAAATGTATAGTCAAAAAATGGAAGCACTTCCATTGTAGACTTGTTTAGCCTTTCAAATAAGTGGTTTGGGTTCATGACAAGTGCCTTGAATGGGTTCCTGATCTTGACCTGGCTTTCCCCATGTTTTGTCCCTCTTTCCACTTCTTTCCAGCCTGATTTCTACATTTTGGACTGCAGACCTGAGATTCTAGACTTCAAGGTCAGGGTCGACCTTTTGGGTCTATGTCGACCTTGACCTTGACCTAGGTCAAGGTCAACCTCAACCTTGACCCAGGGTTCAAACTTTAGGGTCTTGTAGTTTCCGTATGTCGGTCCTCACAAAAGTTATTTCTCGCTTTTGGGTCGGCTATTTTGGGTTCTAAAGCGTTGTTTCCTAAATTATATTTAATATAGGTCCTCTCCTAGGGATAAAGACTTTAATGGGAATTTAATTATCCTATGTCGGCCTCCTTAGAATATTGTGCCCTAGTTTCATTTAAAAGGGAGCCTTCTCCTCTTTTTTCCTCTAAGTCTTTTAATGGTGATCAAGCATTCTCAAACTATCTTCAAGTGTGATTCAAGCAAACTAAGGAGCAAGATTTAAAGCAAGAATTCATCCATTCAAGCATCCATTTTCATGAAGGAGATCCATTGGAGGCCATTGAAGGATTCAAGCTACATAGTGCCCTTTTGGTGATCTCTTCATCCACCTTCTTCGAAGCCTCTTCCAAATTCAAGAACCCATTCAAGACTTGGTGTTTAGAGATCTACAAGCAAGAGATTGAAGACATCCTACCATTCTACATTCTACATATTTGGTGCATACATACTTGTGGACTCAAGGATTCGAATCCTCCACAAGGACCTTTTCAAGCAAGGTGAATTTATGCATTTACTTTGTCTATTTCTGCAATTTCAATTACATATACTTGAGGTTAATTTCAAAACTGGGGTTTGACTAAGGCAAACCCCTCCCCCCCAATAAATAGACCTCTTTTTCTTGTAGATACAGGTTTGGGACTATAGATTTGGACACGGATCTGGATACCCTTTTTGGCTTTCTGTCTGGCTCCACGAACAGATTCTCTGTCGGACCTGTGCAGGTCAAGGTTGACATTATTGGGTCAGGGTTGACATTTGTGGGTCAAGGTTGACCTTTTTCATAAGACAACATCAGAACGGAAAAATATTTATGAGTTTTGTTCGTCTCTACATTCCAGTTCCAGATCATACTTCAGTTTTTCTAGAAATAGTCTACAGACCTCAGAAAATAGCATTCTTTGATCTGTAATTCTTTAAGGTTAGTACATTTCTCCTATTTCTTCAATTACTATCATATATCATATCTATACATTCAAATAACAGAATTTAAGATCTCCCTCTTTGTTATCTTTTCTAAATGGTTGATTCATTTGTGCATTAATCCCTCTTTTGGGTTGATCAACTTGGATCTTTCATTTGTGCATTTGGGGATAAAGGTGGAACATCTTATCTTCTCCTTAATCACAATTGCAATAAACAATCAATCGAATTCAATTAAGTGTAAAGTAGGGTTAAGGAATTCAACACACTCTAAGCAAATCAAACAACAATTAATAAACCAATCTCCTTATCCCCCTTTTCCCCCTTTACAGTTGGAAACATTGCTTATCATTCTATAATATCCAACAACTAGTAATTATATAATTGCAAGTCTATAATGCAATTTTATTATTATTAGATTTTCTTATAAACACATTTGACATATTGGGAGATAGGGGTTGGTGCTCCTTGCAGTTGGTGTTGCTAAACATACATGTACTGAGTTGGTGCTCTTTTAATCAATAAAGGATACAGGTTTGGATTGGTTTTTCTACCCCAAGAGGGTTTTCCACTTGGCAAATTTGTGTGTTATGTGATGTCATTTGTGTCTCATTCTGTTCCATTTAGTTTCAGTAAAGTTCTTTGATACCTTAGCATTGTTTTTGTTCCTCTTAATTGTACTTTTGTTTTGAATGTTCATGTGTTGCAATTCATGTCTCAGTAATCTTTAAAACTACAAAGTGAATTCAATGGCATCCATTAATTAATTGAATGATTATTTATATGCTTTGTTAAAATTTTGTCTTAAGTTAATGTTCAAATAACTCTGTCTTATGTCAAGTTGATGTCTCATTGTTAATTTGATTAAGCATTCAGTTTATTCATTTCTTTAGAAGGTGTGCAAAAGTTATTCACTCTTTTGTCTTGTCAAAAATTTACCTCACTCTGATTCCCCAAATGTGATTCCACTTCCAACATGCTTGTGTTTGGGTGCTGCTGAATTCTCTCTAGCTGTCTCCAACCATAGTTTGAGATGTTGCCGCCCCAAACCTCACAACCGTAGAGAACTAGCTATGTCAAAACAATAAGTACCCCAACAACACTAGTATAAATTACAAGTGGCCTCCAACAAGGCAAGCAAAAGTGGTAATTTGAATCGACAACTGCTACTAGAAAAACATTTAAATAGATAATGATCAAAATATTACAAGCTTAATATTTAATTTTGATTGAACAAATTAATAACATATAACAATGCACTAGTAAACAGCTCGGCTATGTCTATACCGGTGGCTGGAAATGCTGCTGTTTTGCTTCATCAATCACTCCCCATGCGAATCCAGCCACCTCAATAGCTGCAGATATCTTATCTTCTCTGAATTCTGCAGCCCATTTCCTGGAACATTCGACCAGAACCTTGGGCGATTCTCTGACGCTCATGGCAATTAGATCGGCAAGAATGTCGAACAGATGACTCTGCAACTGTTCTACATTGTCAAGTAGACGATGATCGAGGATGAATTTGCATACCTTGTACATGGCATAAGGTTCTCCTGCGATAGACCAGTTTGTATCAACGGCTTTTGAATCGAAAGCTCCCAGAAGCTTACAAAGTGTGAGTTCTTTCTTTGCTTCGGTACACAACTTTTGAACATCCTTGGCAACTGTGGACGGCTCTGTGAAACTGAGGTGCACATTTTTGAACTTAAGAATTGAGGCAATTCTCAAATCAAAAGCTTCCAGATTGGAAACGTTGAAGATATCCATAGAAATTCCTACGTTATCGGGGCAGTCGAGAACGTCCATCAGCTCCACTGCTTCCTTCAAAGCTCTAAGGGCATCTTCCTCTAAGTGATGCGTAGAGCCCTAATTGCCCTTGAGCCCCACTAAATATCCTACAAATACAAAAAGGACGAGCCTTGAAATATCGACAGAGACATGGCGAGTAAGCCATTTAGCCAACTGGTGGTCTTTTTGTGTACTTCCAATGCTCACTTTCTGCACATCTAAGTATCCAATCAATTGAAGACAGAGAGCATAGATAACAACGGCATATCCAGGAAGCCATTTAGCCCCTCTATTGTATGCCATATACACATAAATGATTATGCACACCGCCAGGACAAGTACGCCTACACACAGCAGGAACTCGTCACTTACATTGTGTGCCATTGCCTCTCACACCTTCTAACACACACAAATGATTTGAGAGGCTACTCGACTACCTCACATTGCTGTGCCTGGCCCACTTCATCACATATTTATGTACATAAAAATTTACAAATATCCTTGACGTAAAACCATATATAAAACTTGAAATTATTCTTTTCCCTCTCACTGCTGAAGTTTACACTATTCCTGAAGTAAAACCCGGTTTCGTATTCCTCCCGGAAAACGCAGTTAATCCATATAAAGTTAGGCAATGAAGATAAACCACAAATCAAAGTTGAAATTATTCTTACATTTTTTCCTTAATATCAAAGCTTGATCTAATCTCAAGTAAAATCAGGTTTCGTATTCCTGCCGCAGTTAATCCAAATAAAGTTAAGCAATGAAGATAAACCACAAATCAAAGTTGAAGTTATTCTTATATTTTTTCCTTATTATTAAAGCTTGTTCTATTCTAAAGTAAAAATGTTTTCCTTTCTTTCCGCTGCAATTTCCATATTAGTCCGATCAAAATTAAAGGTTACTCTATTCTAATGAACTTGTTTATTGTTTTGTTGAGCAAGTTTCATATGAGTCCGATCACAAGTAAAAGTTATTCTGTTCTAAAATAATAAGTCCATTCATTAAGATTGATTGACATAAATAAAAGATATTAAATTGTCCCGTTCTTAAGCTTTGCTACAATCAGAAAAGACACTGTTAATGTTTCTGAGGAATCGCTCCTGTGCCATTCACTAATATGTCTGTAATGGTTCTGACACTGATTCTGAAGCCCAATCATTATTTCTTATTTGTAACTGATGTCTTTTGCCATTACAAACCGTTTCGTCTTTCTGTTATGCTGCGATGGTTAAAACAGAGTATTTGATTTTCTTTCAAGAGAATGTTTTATGGCCTTAGAGCTGCTCATTGTAAGACTGAGAAATAACTTGAATAAAAAAGAATCCCCTGCTTTCAAAGTGGATGTAGTCCATTTGGACGAACCACTATAAACCTTTGTTCTTCTGTTTTTGTCTTTCTATATTATTCTGTTTTTTTATTTCTCATCTGCACCTTTTAAATTCAACAATTGGTATCAGAGTTGGGACAGCTTGATTCGATTTTCTAGAAATTGGTAAGGAGTCATGAATGAAGCAAACAAAAGAAAAATCGAGAAATTTTCTGGGCAAAGTTTTGGGTTATGGAAAGTGCAAATGGAATCATTACTGATTAAGCAGAATCTCTCACCTGCATTGCATGGAAAAACCAAGGGCCAAGGTTTGCTATCAAATGAAATGGGAGAAACTCGATAAGGCACGAGAAATGATTTTTCACGGCTCAAGCAATGTATTTTTCAATGTTTCAGCAGAGAAGACAACTAAAGAGCTGTGGAATAAATTATCTTCATTATAGAAAAAGAGAGATTCTTATTTTTTATCTCATTTACTTCATTTATTATATAATAATATTGATTGATGTATATTAAATACACTTTAGAGAAAGAGAGAAAGCAACTAGGAGGTGTAATTCTTCATCCTACACATGAAAAATATTGAAATTATTAATTTTCAATTTAATAACTTTTGGTGATGTTCAAGCGTTAATCAATTTCAGATATCAAGGATGAATGCCAATATTGATATATATGTTATCATGATATTTCATTGGACAGTAGCATAGACAACAAAACAAATAGACAAGAAAATTAAAAAAAATTCAAACCCTTGACTTTAGGCATTGGAAGAAAATGCAAAGAGACTTCATGATTTTTATTTTAGCAAATAATACGTATGAGGATGCATGGTGATTGAAGAGGGCCAAACACCAATGAATGTAAAGACTTTTAAAATGACATAATATAAATAGCTACAACTAAAGATTTAATGCCTAATAGAGAATATAAAATAGGATAGTTCTAAAAGAAAGAGGGCAATGCCAAAGTCAAAGGTGTGGGAAGAATGAGGAGGCATGAGAAATAGAGGAGAAGAGTATATTGATCACCATGGACATAGTGAAAGAAAAGATAATAAAAGGGGCAGAAATTTCATTTGTGTAGCTAAAAAAAAATGGACCAAAGAATTTTTCTGCAAACAAGATATAGGTCTGATAGAGAAATACAAATATTTGTGTAAGAAAATTTTGATTGTTTTAAAGAGTGAATAAATATCATGGTGTTGGAGTTGAATGACAAATAATTTGGATTGTGGATTTGTCCTGGTCAACAATTTATCTATAAACTAATATTGTTTTTTGTTGACAGACAATGAATAAAATTTGACATTTCAAATTGAAATCATAAATTTTCCTACAAGTGAAATTGAATTGGACTTGATGAAAATTGTTGAGATAATACCTTCTTCTGATAAGGCTTGGGTTTATTATTCCACATCATATGCTATTAGTGCCAGAAGAATGTTGGCATAAAGTGAAGTAAGAGACTTGGGCAAAAAGAGGTTTCTATGAGGTAGTGAATTGGTTGGCTAGGAAACCGTAAATATATTTATCTAGAACATATTTTAAAACTAAGAAGATTGATGTGTGAAGGAAATATTCTAGAGTGGGTGATCCTCCAAAGAGGTTAAATTTAGGTAGAAGGTGCATGGATAGGTGTGTCTTCCAAGACATGGTATGATGGGTAGACGATAAGCAGGGTCAATTTGTTGTAGGGAGTACCTATGACAACAAAGGGCGTTACATCTAACAAGTTTGTGTATAGGTTGTAGAAAAAGAAATTGGAAAGTGAGAAGATGCCTTCAAGGAATAGGAGGATAAGTTGGGTCATGAAGAGACCCATGAGAATTCTATTTTGGGAGCAATATTGGGATGAACAAAAAGAAAGAAGAATTAAGAAAACTTACACTAAAGAGTTGTTAAAAATTGGAGCTAGAATGGAAGCTTTGCAGAAGTATTATTTTCCTAATAATGTTTTGATTGTACAGGAAATGAAAAAGAAGTAGAAATCTATAACTTGCAAAAGAGACGAGCTAAGGGTGTTCCTCATACAACAAATCAAATAGACCTATACAAAAAAAGCTTTTAAGGAAGTTTATTGTACGAGTTTTCTTGGCAGAACATATGACAAAATGAAACCTACGACCTAAAATTGACTCAAACATGCAAAAATTCAATAAAAGTTTACAAAAAATAGATCAAAAGGAAGGTTATCGATCACTCACTGGTGGTGGGTAGTTTTTGGGCTGATTATGTCACCTCACCAGCTTGAATCGATGTGATTGCACAAAGAAGTTACCATTTTGGCTCAGAGAACATTTTTCAAATTTCTAAATTTGGAAAATGAAAATGATTTGAAAATGATCCTTTTGACCCCTTATATAGCCACTGGCCCTAATTTGACCTAATTTTCAACATGCTCCGATTGACATGAAAATTGTACCCTTAACTAATTTGATGATCATGAATCCATTTTCGGGATCGAAATTGAAATTTAATGTCATTCTTCTAGCCAAAATCACAATTCAACCTCTTCGTCAAATGCATTTGATCACTGACACCATCATTACCAAATTCCTCCTTAATTTCATTCCTCATCAATTGAACCACACATCCTCCATCTCAATCCTAGTGAGTCAACCTTGGTCAACCCTAGTAAAATTTTGGTCAAAATTGGTCAACATGACCTCAAATCAAGATTAAATCAAGTTCTCCACCATCTGTGACCTATTCCAACTAAATCAAATATCAAATCCAATACTTTCTTTCAAGAAAATCAGTTGCAATCAAGCTTTCCACACTAACAAAATTTCAACTTCGATCCTGAGGGGAAGCAGTCAATATATTAACAATCAGAATCTTAATCACTAAACTTCATCACTAGGGGCATCTTAGCTTTGTATCAAACAAAGATTCTTTCTGCATAAGTGATTTCATCGCTTCACATCAAGTCACTTGGAAAGACATCTAACCCAGTTGAGTCTCTAGGGGCATATCAGTTTCATCACACCATATCAATCTGGTAGTGTCTCCTAATCAGGTGATTGGCTTCATCAGGACCCATATCAAGTCAATTGTATTGATCAATATATCAAATGAAAATAAATCTCATTGCACCACATCATCTTGATTGATCATTCAAACTTATCTAAAAATTCCAATATACATGCTTTGGCCCTAGGGATATTCAGTTTCATTTCTTTACATCAAGTTGACTATTCAGATCCCTCTATCGATCTTCATTCAATCAAGCTCAGAGTCTGTATTATCAGTCTTCCCTCACTCAAGTCTAGAGCCGATGTGTTTAATCTCTCTATTAGTCTTTGTTCAATCAAGTCTGGAGCTACATCTTCAATCTTCAAATCAGTCTTCATTCGATCAAGTTCAAAATTGGTTCTCAATCAAGCTATTCTTAATCTATCATTAGATGTTCTTTGAATCAACGTGTTGCTCACATATTGATTCAAAGATGGGAAAATGTAATCACCTAAAATTGGTCTAGTAAACCTATAGCCCCTAATTCAATCAATTGGCCTTAAAAATCCTAAAATTTGAAAGGCATTTACTGCTAGACCTTAATCATGCAAGAAAACCCTAATAATCCTCCTTGCATAATTAAACCAAGGTCCTGAATCAAATCACCAAATTAATCCTAACCCAAGCTTGAAAATTTATTTAATCACTATACATTACACACTTAAATAAAAGTTCTTGCACTTTTATTAAATGAACCCATTCACACAATGGTGTGCACACTTAATATTTGATTAAAAGGTGATTAAAAGGGGATTTACCAAATTTGTCTGTATTCTCCCTCAATAAACATAAGTTTTACCAATCAATAATCTCTCACATGGGTGGAGCTCACATAGATTTAAGGAGAGTGCATCTCAATGCCCTTTGTGGTCAAATCTCAGCTGTCCATTTTGAGGAAGTTTTTATAAAAGGGATAGCTCTCCTTGTTGAAGGAGGATGTATTGTTGAATAGAATTATAATATCATTTTGATTCTAAGGATAAAATATTGAAGTAACATTATAATGCTAGTTTAATTCTAGGGTATACTCATTTGTAGAAGAGCATCCTCATTTTAGAATAGCATTTGCATTTGTTCTTAGATAGTATAATCTTACTTTCATTTCTTAGTATTTTCAGCATCTTGTTAGATTAATCTCATGCTAGTTCACGCATCATCATAGTTGCATTTTTCATATCATCTCCATGTCTTGAGAGAAAGTCATGAGTACATATCTAGTTATGGCATGAACAAACTTCACTAAATCATTTTCCCATGAGTGTGATGCATCAAGAGAGGGCATTGGCGCAATATTGATGCAAGGATGTCATCTCATTTCTTTTAAGAGTCAAAATATCTTAGGAGTTGAATGATTGTACTTGATGTATGATAAGGAGATGCTTGTCCTCATGAATGTATTGGCCAAGTTTCAACAGTACCTCATTGGGGCAAGATTTTTGGTGAGAACAAACCACAAAATTTTGAAATATTTCTTGAAGCATAAGGATTTGAATGAGAGGAAACATAACTGGGTGAGAAAAATCAAGGAATATGATTTTGAAATTAAGTATATGAAGAGGAATAAAAATGTGATGGCTAATGAATTATCTAGAAAACCCACCAAATGTTCATTGTCATAGATTTAGCTAGTTGGAAGGCTCATTTTTTGGTCGAGTACTCCAAGAACTCATTTGCAAGTCAATTGATAGACAGTCAGATATAGGATGATAGGTATAAGGTGGTGGATGATGTCATCTGCTACAAGGATAAGATCTATTTGGTGCTAGAATTAAAGATTAAGGGGAAGATCTTGAAGAAGGTTCATGATCCACTCTTGGTAGGATACCCAGGATATCTCAAGACTTGTCAAAAAATTTGTGAGAGGTTCACATGGAAAGGAATCAAGGATGACATGCTAAAATATGTCAAGGAGTGTTCCACTTGGCAATAGAATAAATCTTAGCATACTTTTAAAGTTGGGTTAGTTCAACCTTTGCCAATTCTTTAACTGAAATGGGAGAGTATATCGATAGACTTCATCACTTGACTTTTCAGGGTGTAGGGTAAGGATTGTATTTATGTTGTGGTAGATCAGTTGACCAAAAAAGATCATTTATTTATCATTATAATGGAGTTTTGGGCAATAGAAGTGGTAGATTTGTTCTTTTGAGAGGTGTTCCATTTGTATTGCCTTCCATAGAACATAGTCAATGATAGAGATAGTTATTTCCTTAATACCTTTTGGATGGACTTTTAGGATTGGCAGACATAGGTTTGTAACCAAGTATGAGCTATCTTCCTCAGCCCAATGGTCAGACTAAGATTGTGAACAAGTGGTTGGAGGGGTAATTGAGGAACTGTATAGCAACATAATAGAAGGTGTGGGTCCGTTGGCTTCATTTGGGAGAGCACTACTAAAACACTACTTAAATCATATGTCTATAGGTATGACGTCCTTCAAGACACTTTATGGATATGAGGTTGCATTATTTGTGGATTTGGCATTGGGAGATAGTCGAGCACTGAGGGCCAAGGAGTGGTTGCAAGAGAGTTTGGATATCCTTCAATCTCTCAAGGATAACTTACAGAGGACCCAAAATCAAAAAATATGTACGTCGATAAGCACAATATTGAGTAGATTTTTGAGGTGGGAGATTTGGTATTCCTATGATTACAACTATATATATATATA
>MU223638.1:516796-549214 GCA_018584345.1 Thuja plicata | reverse complement strand
TGGCAAAATGGGGTTGTAGAAATCCACATTCCCATTCGAAAAAGGCGCACCCAAACAGAGAATTGCACCCCATAACCGGGTTATGCCGCCCATAACCCGGTTATGGGGTGCAACCAAACGGGCCCTATAGGATACAACAAACTATCCCAGAATAATGAAAATGCATTGAAGGGTAAACAATGCGACTGGTCCATGGAATTGAGATCTCAGATATACAGCCTTCACTCCCATGAATACAATGTCAGATGCTACCACACTTACTACTACATAACTCAAAGGTGACCTGATTAGTACATATTCGGGCTGGGAGACACGTGCTACAATCTGTGATTTAAGCATCTCAGAATGACAGGTGTCTCATGGGATGGTCTTAGGACCCTCAAAGTCTTAACGAATCATGGAAATGGGGTCTTTGTTATTCTCAGGATTCTCAATGGATGAACAAATCCTGGAAATGGTCTCTTTTCTACTCTCGGGATTCTAAAGGGCTAATCAAATTTTGGAAATGAGCTCAGTATAACTCTTAGGTCTCTCAAGAGCAAAAGTGATCCTTGTTGGAATAGTAGTTAATTCCAACCCATGGTTTATGACTGCATGTTAAGGGCCTTCTTATTTCGTGACTTCAGGAACAATTGCTTCTCATGCAATATACTTATGCAATCTTCTTTGGAACTTCTCTTGCAATCTTTAGTTTAACTGATCTTTTACCATAATTAGCACGGTGACGTTATATATTGTAATCGTGGCTTTCTTCATCAGCAATCAATGGAATTATAGGTTCTGATTTTTCATTAAAATAGTGTTTTGTCCTTACTCTATTTTTTATCAATTTTCTTTGCAATCATTGTTTATTTTCCTTCCAGCAAGTTCTGTGAAAATTTTACATTGTATCAGAGCTCATGGGAGCTAGGAAGGAGGAGGATTAATTCTCTTTGCAGGTATTGCAGACCAGAGCTATTTTAAAATAATTTTTTTTAATTTCTTCGGGGGTGTTTCTTAATTTCTTTTCTATATTCATGAACTAAAAATAAAGTTCCAAAATGGGATAGTCTAAGGCTAAAATGGGAATAAAATGTCATCCATCTATCATCACTTTGGAAGAAGGTGTTAGAAAGTAAAGTCCACCAAGATAACTGAGAGAGGAGGGGGGGTGAATCAATTATCTGAATAATATAACTTGTATCAATCTTATTAAATCTGAAACATGTAAATAACAATAATATCAACCACAAAAAGATAATCATAAACAATAACACCAGATTTGTTAACTAGGGATCCTCTTGATCAAAGAGTAAACCCTGGCGGGAATGTTGCCCACAAAAAGATGTACTAATATAAAAATTCCTTGTGAGAGGATGGACTCTATTAGGACTCTATGAAATACATTCAGTACATATCAATCCCTATTAGGAGACTTTGATTCCATGTTAAAAGATCCTAACCTTGTTAGGAGTTGTGGAAGGCAGAAGACCCGTTGTCCAAACAGCTTCAAGGGCAAGACCACTGAACCCACTGTCCAACTGATCTATGTATTATTCAGAACAGGATAATACCAAATAAACTAAATTCTAAAACTCTATATCCTCTCTTCTCTAATTGTGCCTTTGTTGCACCAAATATTACCTGGACTCAAAGACCAGATCTGTCAACTTTGCTTCACATACAACCTTTAGATCGACACACTTCTCTCTTTACATTACTTTCAATACTGCTACAAAATCATACATATATTCTCGCTCTCTATATCATCATCCTTCATTCATATGAAATCAAATACACAATGTTTCCTTTATACCAAACTTAATACTTCACAATTGAGTCAGCCAATTAAGCCTAAACAATTGCGAAATATAAAACAATACATGTTACATAATTACACAACATTGTCGGCTCACAAACTTAATAATTCTTCACACGGGCAATCTCACACTAAGTGGTCTTAGTCAGATCACCTTCATACTATCTTCAAACTCTGCATAACTTTGGCAAACCAAATTCCATACCAATCAAAAGATATAATCCAAACATTGCAAACTATCTCTCAAAAGCCTGTCAAAATATGATCTTCAATAAATCTTGAATAACTGTCACCAACAATTAAATCTCTATATGCGTTCTTAACCACATCATCACTATACTGTCTGAAATACGTTCTCAACTGCGCATAACCTCATCTACAATTCTCTATCTGTGCTAACTCAATCTCTGTGTGATATTCTACCAATCTTCACTAAAACACTATGCTAATATCCAAATAGTATGTTGACATCAATGACAAATATAGTCACTAATATAACATATGAAAACTCTAGTAATGCTAACAATCTCCCCCTTTGGCATTGATGGTAACATAGATGAAAAACATCCGATGTTTCAGGAATTCAAAACTCTACTACTACTCTTCTCTTCATCAATCATTTTCTTCCTCATTGTGTATGGTGTTCCTCTCTTTCACTATTTCCGCTATTTTTAAACTTGTTTGTCCACTTGTTTTTCATGTATTCTTCTCCCCCATTGGCATTAATGACAAAAGGCATCACTATGTCAATCCAATACTATCTCGAATGTCCAAAGACACTATTTGAAAATACCACTTATCGAGAGTCCTTCATGACTCACCTCAAACATAGATACTCCCCCATAGAGGAAGCATCAACAATCACTCTAGAAAGAATATATTGCTCGGTGCCACTAGACTGATGAAACTGCTACATCACTACTCAAAAGTAGGTTGGGCCATAACCCCAAGCATACCTTTCAAATAATCAAATGTATCCTTAGGTAAAGGCTTTGTGAAAATATTTGTTATCTGCTCTTTTGTACTAATATACTCAAGTATGACTTCTTTCTCTGTAACTTTCTCTCTTATAACATGATACTTTATCTCTATATGATTTGTCTTTGAATGTAATACTGGGTTCTTTGACATATTGTACTTGTGTTATCATAGTGTATGATAACAGGTTCCTTAAATTCAATTCCAATATCCTTCAACATTTGTTTCATCCATATTATTTGATTATGATTATTTGTTGCTGCTACATATTATGCTTCTATTGTGCTCTGTGAGATTCAATTCGATTTCTTACTTAGCCTCAAAATCAATCTTCCTTCATGAAAAAATGCTTCACTACTTGTACTCTTTTTATCATCTACATTGCCTCCCCAATCAGTATCTATATATGCACATAGGGTAAAATCATTTGATCTTTCATACCATAATTCATAATCAATTATTCCTTTCAAATATCTGAATATTATTCTCAGTGCTGCATAATGTGATCATTTAGGGTCAACTTGAAATCTTGCAATAATTCTAGCTGCATTGGATATATTTGGTCTTGTATGAGTCAAATATTGTAATCCTCCAATCATGGATTTGTACTTTCTCTATTCAATTTTAGGTGTTTTGTCTTTGCTAGATAACTTATCCAACCTCGCATACTAGGTTCTAGGTGCTTGCTTCAATCCATCTAATGCTTTGTTCAACTTACATACCATATCACCTTCCTGTGTCAAGGGAAATCCATCAGGCTTCTCTATGTAAACTTCTTCTTCCAATTCACCATTCAGAAATAATGACTTCACATCCATCTAATATACTTTAAATTTCTTATAAGCTGCATAAGATAAAAACATTCTTACTGCTTCAAGTCTTGTAATAGGTGCAAACATTTCTTCATAGTCAATACCTTCTTGTTGTAAATATCCTTTACATACCAATCTTTCTTTATTTCTTATAACTTCACCTTGTTCATTCATCTTGTTTCTGAATACCCATTTAGTTCCAATAACATGTTTGTCTTTAGGTCTAGGGACTAGTTCCCATGTGTTATTCTTCTCAATATGATCTAATTCTTCCTTCATTGCATGAATCCAATGATCATCCTTACAAGCTTCATCAATACTTTTAGGTTCAATATGAGAAATCAAACATAATTCTTCATGTACCTTATTTCTTTTCATAACTCCTGTGTCTCTGCTTCCAATAATCTTCTCTACAGGGTGATTCTTTGTCAAATTCTTGTTTGGTGTTGGTGCTTCAACTCTTGCTTCAATTCTAGGTTCAGATATTGGTTCAAATATTTGTTCTTCACATTCTTCCTCATCATGAATCTCAATCTGCAAATAATTATTAGTTTCAAAAACTAATTCAACATTCTCTTGATAATTAGTTCTAGGACGAGCTTCTTCTTCTGAGTCATAATCAAGTATTCTTTCCTAAATTCTGAACTTTTCATCCACTTTAACATTTGTGCTCTGAACAATAGTTTTAGTTCTTTGATTAAAACATCTAAAGGCTTTTCTTTTCAATGAATATCCAAGAAGTATACCTTCATCACTTCTAGGGTCAAACTTACCAATGTCATCATCTCTTTTAATATAACACTTACTTCCAAAAATCATGAAGTATTTTACTGATGGTGCATGTTCAAACCACAATTCGTAAGGAGTCTTGTTTGTATCTACTCTAATTTGTACTATGTTCATTGTATATACTATTTTATTCACTGCTTCTCTCCAAAATATCTTCATCACGTCATTCTTAAACAACATAGCTCTTTCTTCTTCAGTTACAGACCTACTCCTTCTTTCTACAATACCATTCTGCTCAAGTGTTTTAGGGGCTGAAAGTTGTCTCTTAATTCCATTCACTTCACAAAAGGTGTTAAACTCACTTGAAGTAAATGATCCTCCTCTATCTAATCTTAAACATTTAATCTTCATTCATGATTCATTCCGAA
This sequence comes from Thuja plicata, assembly GCA_018584345.1. NCBI lineage: Eukaryota > Viridiplantae > Streptophyta > Pinopsida > Cupressales > Cupressaceae > Thuja > Thuja plicata. The sequence continues at coordinate 544,469 of MU223638.1, read as the reverse complement.
CTCTATTCTTAATCAATCTAAACTTTTCAAATGCTTCTGATTTTTCTTTAAGAAAAGATACCCACATCATTCTAGTGAAACTGTCAACAAGAATCATAAAATACCTTTCATGATAAAATCCTCTTGTTATTGTACTTGTACCAACCATCTTACCATCCTTATCCTTGATACTACAATTCTTTTCTGCAAACCGTAGCTGATAACCTTTATCAAGTAACTGTCCAACACTCAAAATATTATGTTTCAATCCATCCACAAAATAAACATCATCAGTATTAGTCTTTCCATCAAGTGTAATAGATCCTATTCCTTTTATACGACAAGGTGCATTGTTTCCAACTCTAACAATTCCTCCATCATATTTGTTAAGCTTTACAAATTTGTCCCTATCACCAGTTATATGATGAGAACAACCAATGTCTATGATCCAATCAGTTTTCTTTTCAACTTGGGACACTAAGGCTTTCTCTTCTCTATCTTTCTTTTTAGGACATTCTTCTTTAATTGCAACATCTCCCATCTCATCACTTTCATTATCAGTTTCACTCAATAATTTCTCAATACTAGCTTCAAATTCTTCATCATTAGCATAATAAAATTCTTTAGGTCTTCTAGGTTTAAAGTTCTTGTATTTCTTCACTCTCTTAGGACATTTAGAGAAAAAATGACCATATTCTTGACAAGTCCAATATTTAAACATTTTCTTACCTCCAGGTTATCTCTTCACAAGTAGGGCAATTCCTTCTTTAATCTTTCTATCTTCTTTAAATTTAGATCTGTTGTTGCTCACATAGTCTCCATTTGTTGGGATTAATGGGAAGTAGTACTGAGAGAGGAGGGGTGAATCAGTACCTCTAAACTTTTTAACTCTTTTCACCATTCATCATTAGTAATCATTCATTACTGTATTACCAACTATTACTATTGTTCTTTCTTATGCATGTATTATTATTTCATAATCTTTAATTGTTTGCAACATTCATAGAAACATTCATGAAAATGATAAACACATAACACAAGATATGATATCATAGAAAACTCCTATTAGGAAGCAACAACTACGGTGGGGATGGCACCCACAAAACTTCACTATCTGCAGAATGGAAGGGAGCCAGTAAAGGCTTACAATTCATCACTTATATTGATCCACCATATTAGGAGTATTAAAGTGGAGACCTGTTAAGATCTAATTTGTTAAGAGCTTTAGCAACACTGATTTAAGTGTGCACTCGGTTAAGAGATTTACAATAGGACTATTAAGTCCACCTTTCTTGAAAGGATTTCTTAAGTGTACTTCACTTGTTAGAATGAGTGCATATGATTGACCTGACTCTATGCAATCTACAATTGCTGATTACAGATCCATTAAAGCTCTCATAAATAATAATATCACCTCAAGTGACTGATTAATACCTTTCTCTGCTCGTCAGTAGCCTGTGTTCTTGTTCTTGAAACTGATTTGATTCTTTTCTGTCCTTCTGCATGAAATCTCTTGTCTGGTCTCTAGATGCTCTCCGTGGCTACAATCTTCATTGAACAACTACTGTTTACAATATATTGAGCATCTATTTATACAAGTATTTGACCTATCTTAGAATCACTCATGACAATGTTAACTCTTAGATCTAAGGTTTACAACTTGACCTTGATCTTTAGTTTGCATGTTTTGAATCAGTGAAACTAATTAAAATAGTATTAAATACATTGCTTCCTCCACACATAATGGATTTAAAAAGAAATCAAGAAGCTATATATACAACTTTAGTGATTTATTTGACGTGGAACGTCAGATCCAATTTTTGTGGGATGTAACTGACTATCAGTTCTTAGTCATCGGGTTGAACTGAAAGTCTATCAGCGTTCCTTTGTTTGAACTAATCATCGGGTTCCCTTCATCTGTTGGGTTCCTCTCTGTGTTGTTTCGTCGGGTTGCACTATTGTTACTCGTCGGGTTTCTTTAACCTTTTTGTCATCAGGTAACACTAAATAGTGTTTATCAAGATGCTTTGATCTTGGTAGTATCAGATAACCTTGGCGTCGGGTAGTGTTGTGCCCTGTCTATTGTGTAGTGTAAACCGATGGTGCAGATCATGTTTTTCCTTGTGTATACTAATGAAAAAATATAATGCCTTCAATCTCCCCCTTTGACATTAGAATCAAAAACTAATATGTGCATAATACTAAAGTGTTTAGTATGTACACTATGTCTATATCCTTGTCATTATATGACTCCCCCTAACGGTATGCATCAGTATAGTATAAGTATATATGTACATATGTATACTTGCCTATGTACTATACATTCCCTGTTCTTTTCTCTTTTAGTTGTATGACTATACACATCATTACATATCACTTCCCCTTTTATACTAAATAAACTGTACATATCATTTCCCCCTTTATTTGATACTCATGAAAAAAATGTACAACTTATAAGATGCTAAAAATTGTGACAAAAATGTGTAACTTACAATGTGTCAAGAATATGGGAATGGGTGGTCTTGATGTCTTCTTGAAATTTCTCCCATTTTTCTTTTAGGAGTTCTAGTGCCATGTGCTCTAGCTCTAGCCTCACATGCATATCATAAATGTTGTCTAGGACAGACATTTCTAGGGTGGAAATTAGTGTGTTTGCCTCTGTAACATGTTGTTACAGTAGTGAAAGTGTCGATAAGAGTTGAGCTTGGATCTCATTTACCTCATATTTGTACTTTGTCTCTGCAATCTGTATGTCTTGTCTCAATTTCTGAGCTTGTTTGATTTGCTCATTGTGCAATTTTATTGCCTCTACATTATTTGTAATGCTTTGTGCACTTGTCATAAGATCAACACCTAATTGTGCTATCTTGTTAGTATACTCCTATGTGAGTTGATCAAGAATGCACAATTTTTGTATTAAAGTAATAGCTTCTGAGATTATTGGATCAATTGTGCTCACTAATTCAAAAAGCTTTACCTTTTTCAATGCCACTTCCTGGCTTATCTTTTCTGCTAGCTTGAACTCATACTTCTGTTCAATTCTTTCTTCTATGACATTCTTAGCATCTATGTTATGGGATGTTATTGCATCTTAGAGTACCACCAATTGATCAAGCATTGGGACAGTTTGATCAATATCTACATCTGGTACTATTTGCTGAAGTATTCCTCTTGCTACTTCTAGTAACTTTGCCTCCTTTGTGGCTTTCCTTAGTTTGTCTTGCATTTCTTTTCTCTCACAGAGTCGTGCATACTTGGTCAATTTAGTTGGATCCAATGTCCTTGGATCACAAATTGGTATATCAATGATTTCATCTAGAGTTACTGGATTCTTATGCTTTCTCTTCTTCTTCTTTGAAATTTGTGGGGATGCAGATGTATGAACTACCATTACTAGTTCATTTGTTCTCTATGAAGTTCTTGGTGAAGGCTTTGTAGAAGATGCTTCTTGTGTTTTCTACTCAGGGTGCACCTTTCAGTTTGGTGAAGACGTCTCTCCATCCACCTTGGGTGTCTCTGCATATTTTTCTTCTATTTTCTTCTCTAGCTTATCCTTCTTTTCTTCTTCACTCTTATCTTTCTGCTTGTCCTCCTCTACCTTTTGTGTTTCTTCTTTATTTTGATTAGTAGATTTATCTTTTTGATCGTCGATTGCAGCCTTTTTTGCAGTTGTGTCCTTTGTATTATCTGTGGTGTCTTTTACTTCAGCCTCACCCTTGTCCTTGGGTGTGTTTGTGTCCTCTGCAGTACATCCATCATTACCCTCTTCTATATTGATTTCCTTCATTAATATAGGCATATTTCTTTGAGTTGTAGCTTGGGTTGTATCCATAGTGGTGTCCTACTTGTCAGTTTGGTCTTTTTGAGTAGTGTGATCCTTATCTTTTTGTATCTTCTCTACAGGGTCTGGTTCTATTGAGTCTATGACTGATGTGTCTTGCCATGTTTCATTAGTAACATTCATATCTTTATCATCTAATGTCTTCAAATCTTGTTGATGTTCCTCATCAATAGTGTAATGAATATTGCATCATCCTTCTTCTACAAATTTTTATCAGAGTCATAATTGGTGATGTCTTAAATGTCAATATCATCCATGACTTTGTCCAAATCAATTGGTTCCATTTCTTACACATTGTCCAAAGAAATGTGTTGAGGACTTGCCTTGTCTTTCTCCTCCTCTCTATGAGGTGTGTCAGTGAGAAGTAACTATTCCTCATGACTTCTTGACTCTATTGGTAGATCTAGTAGTTGTCTCCATTTTCTTTCGATCATTGTATCTAGCTCTATGAATTTATTTTCTAGCACTTTGTAAGCCCTTATTTTGGCTACAAATTTTCTTGAATGCTTCTTCATGATCTCTTTGATTTCTTCAATCTTAGATTCAAGAGGCATTAGTTTGACAAGTACCCTCTCCCTTGCTTGTCTCTTGGTATGTAGAGCATATGACCACTGTTGGGATATTCTATTACCTAGCTCTTTAGGTATTTGGTTGACAAATTCAACTGGTACATATTTGTATTTGACCATTGCCCTTATTATGGCATCTTGTATCTTATTTTGGTCCTTTGTTTTGAGTGTATCCCATTGTCTGATTCTCTTATCATGCAATGTGCTCAATACAACAATAGATTCAGTAGCCTCATCAATTGTTTGCTTCCTGTAATTATTCTTCACTACATCGGGCTCATCCTCTTTAGAGTCCTCTATGTCAGCTTTAGTTCTGACCATTCTTTTTATCCTCTTTGTAGGTGTTGTCTTCACAGTTTGCTGCTTAGTTTCTTTTGTTGGTTGCTTCCTCTTATAGGTCCTTACTTGACCTTTCTTAAGAGGTGTGGTATCGATATTTGTAGTTTGGCTTCTTGTCCTCTACTTCTTTGTAGGAGGTGGAGGTGAATCAAATTCAATTTCCTCATAATCTGATTCTTGTTCATCATGCCCTTCACCGGTGGTACCCTATTCATCAGTTTCCTCTAGTTGTTCTTGTTCCTCCTTAGTAACCGATAGAATATTTTTGAGATTCTTAACCATCTTATCCTTTTTATTGACAGTTTTCTTGATTTCTAGGCCTCTTTTTATCTTTGATTTGGCCTCTTCATAGGTTCCAAACCTTGGCTGTTTGTTGTCAATAGGTTCATTGATCAATGCATCAATTGCATATGTGGCCTGATCTATGTTGATTTCATAATCCAGTGGTGCTAACCAAGCTGTCCTTGGTACAACTAGTTTGATGTGGGTGAAATTTGTGTCCACCATAAAACATATCTCATCCCTACGTTTTTCAACAATTTGTTCAAGTATCCTTGTCCTTTCCATCATCTTTTCCTTGAATTCAAGGAAGTATGTAGTCATAATAGATTCAAAATTATCTCCTAGTGACTTAATTAGTTCACTAATCTATAATGTCACCAGTTTTGTAGTGTTCCATTTCACTTTTCCTACTGAAGGAGAGTACTCTTGAAAGTAGAAAAAGATACACATGATAAGTGAGTCGAAATTACATGTGTTGGTCTTTGTGGACCTGCTTGTGATCATGTTTTCATTAAGTTATTTCAACAGGATCTCACATAGATCCATCTGTATGCCCTTTGTTACTATATTTTAAGCTAAACTTACTGATGTTGCAGATATGTTGTTCAACCTGCTTGCTTGAAAGATCTTATAACCAGTCACACATGCATGGAACCTCAGTTCCTTATCGGTGATGGTGTTTACTTTCAGTCCTCTATTGTCCCATTTAGCTTTTGTGAGCTTTGTGACTTCTAGCTGGGACAGATGCTTATGATCCTTAGGATTGTCGGTTATTGGATAACCAGTGACAACGTGAAGGACATCCTTGGTGATTTCTTTGGGTTGATCCAACCATAACTTTTGGTCATGCAATTTGCTAAGAACCAACCTAATCTAGTCAGTCTTGAAGTCCCTTGGGAAATATAGGGCATTAGTTATCCCTTTAACCTCTAAGTGTTTGTTCTCTTCCTTTAGGTTCCATTTTGCATCACAAAGCTTCTTATAAGCTTCATTCATCTCTAGATCACCTATTTCGGTGATCTTGCAATGAATATAAGACCTAACATCTTCTATGAGCAAAACCCTAGGTGGAATTTTAGAAAATGCGCTAGTTTTATCAGGTTGTGATGTAATCTACGGGAATATCTTATATTTGGGATCTACACATGTGCTATTCTTGATTAACCTAACCACATTCTTCTTATCACTCTTAATCTTTATGGTTCTCGACGTGGTTGCCATCATTTTTAGAGTTTTTGGGGCTTTCTTGATAAATAATGATAAAATGCTTTTGGTGCCCTCGGTACTTACTTTGATCCATGATAATGGTGAATGATCTATTTGCTATGTGCTTGGATCAATTTTGAGGTCACTCTATTGAATTCTCTTTAATCGCTCTATTTTTCGCTCTACTTTCTCTTCAAATCGCAGGTGCAAAATGAAGTTGTCTTGTCGTCTATTTATAGACTTTTTTCCCTAAGTCTTGTCATAAATGCTCAATGACTTGTTGGGACATGAAGATGGAGTTTGTCGGGAAGACTTTTAAAATGATCATCGATGTTGACATGATGCTCAGGACTACTATTAACAATTTTTCTTTTACCAACGGATATCGGTATACTGTCATGACAACTTTGTAACTTTGCTTCCTTACTGACGAGTGTCGGGTTACATTGGTAACTTAACCATTTTATGTGTTGACCGATAATTTTTGGTAAGTGTAAAACATCTTAACCATTATGTTCACCGATGATTTTTAGTATGTGTATACCGACGGGGTTGTTTTCTCAAAATTGAAACAAGTAACATAATGTGCATCTTTATTATGCAGATTTTGACTATCTATCAATTTGTATAATGGAACTGATGCAAAATATGACTTGGTGTAGTGCAGTTCCATACTTACTTCAACTCAAGTGGGGTGGTGATGTCACCGAATCCATTGGATGGGGTGTCACCATTTGCATTGCTTGGTCTAGCTTCATCATTGCTTGAAGCTTTTCTCTGCATTTTGTCTCTAGCCCTCTGGGTATCTTCAATGGTGTTTCCATTGGGATATGTGCTTGTCTCTATCATTCAGTCTTTTTAAACCTTTTTTAGATGACCAACTTTGTGACAATGTAAGTAGGTCATTCCAAGGTTTGACCAGCCTATATACCTTTTGTCTATGCCCTCCTGCAATTTATAGCAATGTGACCATATCTACCACATGATGTGCAGTTTGTCCAAGTATTGTAGTCCCATAGATATTGATTACCAATTTTCTTTGGTTGATTGGGAGTTTCTTGACCTTTAGGCTTCCATGCTTGCCTTTTCTTTTTTCAGCATTCAGGACTTGTGTGCCCATTCATCTTGCATGTAGGACAATATTTTTCCATTTAGGTTTCCTTCTTTGGTTGTTGGACATCTTAGACTTACATTCATATGTTTTATGTCCTTTCTTGTTACATTTATAATAGAATCCTATGAATGAGGATGTAGATTTAGGAATACCTTTCATTTTGCCCCGGCATACATTTGATGTGTGGCCTTTCTTTCCAAAATGCTTTCATGTCATCTTTCTTGTTCTTGGATTGTCATGGACATTCTTTGGATTGGCTTGATTTGATGATTTTCCATTTTTAGTAAAGCCTAGACCATTGTTGTTGTTGACTCTTCGTTGTCCTTCAAGAGAATCATCCATTATTTTATTTCTCTCTTTAGCCTAACTGATAACTTCATTATGATGTTTCTGAATTCTAACCTCATGCTTTAGTTTTTTAGTTTCTTCTCTTAGTTCACTGATAGCCTGCACTCTTTCAATGAGTTCTATATTCATTTTTTTTGCTTCTTGACTCATTAGAATAATCTAATTTGTGATCTCATGGTGATGCTATAGCTTCTCTGTAATCTTCTTTATGTCATCAATAACAAGTGTTCTTTCTGTTTCAGCTTGTCTAGAAGAACTCATCACATCAATCATTCTTACCATCTGGCTCTCTTGACCAATTTGTAGCATCTATATTTGCTCTGTCAGATGTTGATTGATCTCCTTCAGATTTTTTATGTTCTCTTCTGATGTATCTGATGTATTACTTGCATTGGATCCTGAAGATTCAAAGAAATCTGGAATCTCTTCTTCTTGATAATCTTTTTCATTGCTCCGGGTTGCCATACCTTTCCTCTCATCCAATAACTCTCTCATCTTGATTCTAGCTTCTTTATACTGTTCATAGAACATCTATATCTCAAGCTTTTTATTCTCAATATTCTTATCAAGTTTGTACTTCTCTATTGTATGATCTTTGCTCTTAAGCCTTTAAGATTTTCCAAGAAGAGACTTAGCTCTAATACCAATTTTTGGGATTAATGGGAAGTAGTATTGAGAGGGGAGGGGTGAATCTGTACCTCTAAAACTTTTAACTCTTTTCACCATTCATCATTAGTAATCATTCATTACTGTATTACCAACCATTACTGTTGTTCTTTCTTATGCATGTAGTATTATTTCATAATCTTTAATTATTTGCAAAATTCATAGAAACATTCATGAAAATGATAAACACATAACAAAAGATATGATATCGTAGAAAACTCCTATTAGGAAGAAAAAACTACGGTGGAGATGGCACCCACAAAACTTCACTATCTGCAGAATGGAAGGGAGCCGGTAAAGGCTTACAATTCATCACTTCTGACTATCTACCCTGTTAGGAGTATTAAAGTGGTGACATGTTAAGATCTACTTTGTTAAGAGCTTTAGAAACACTGATTTAAGTGTGCACTCGGTTACGAGATTTACAATAGGACTGTTAAGTCCACCTTTCTTGAAAGGATTTCTTAAGTGTACTACACTTGATAGAATGAGTACATATGATTGACCTAACTGTATGAAATCTACAATTGTTGATTAAGATCTACTAAAGCTCTCATAAATAATAATATCACCTAAAGTGACTGATTAATAACTTATTCTGCTCGTCAATAGCCTGTGTTCTTCTTCTTGAAAATGATTTGATCCTTTTTTGTCCTTCTACATTAAATCTCTTGTCTCTAGATGCTCTCTATGGCTACAATCTTCATCAAACAACTACTATTTACAATAGATTGAGTATATATCTGTACAATTATTTGACCTATCTTAGAATCACGCATTACAATGTTAGTTCTCTTAGATCCATGGTTTACAACTTGACCTTGATCTTTAGTTTGCATGTTTTAAATTAGAGAAACTAATTAAAACAATATTAAATACATTTCTTCCTCCACACATAATGGATTTAAAAGCAAATCAAGAAGCTATATATACAACTTCAGTGATTTATCTGACATGGAAAGTTAGATCCACTTTTTGCCGGATGTAACTGACTATCGATTCTTGGTCGTCGGGTTGAACTAAAAGTCTATCTGCATTCCTTTGTTTGAACTAATCATCAGGTTCCCTTCATCTATCGGGTTCCTCTCTATGTTGTTCCATTGGGTTGCACTATTGTTACTTGTCGGGTTCCTTTAACCTTTTTTTCATCGGGTAACACCAAATAGTGTTTGTCAGGATGCTTTGATCTTGGCAGTATCAGGTAACCTTGGTGTCAGGTAGTGTTGTGCCCTATCTGTCGATGTAGTGTAAACTGATGGTGCAGATCATGTTTTTCCTTGTGTATACTAATGGCAAAATATAATTCCTTCACTATTAACATTAACATTCTTTGTAGAATTAGGATGAACACTCAGTGAGCTAAAATCTTTTTCAATTCTAGGAAAGTCTCTAGACTATTTGAAACTTATCTCTGTTGATTCCAATCTTCCAACAAGAGCCTCTCTAGTGAATTTATCAGTGCAAGGGATAACTTGTTCTATCGTTTGCACTGTCTTCTTGAATCTCGAGGTCAAGGTTTTCAAAATCTTCCATATAATCTCATCTTCATCTTTATTTCCTTCACAAGCTTTAATACCTGCAACAATCTCTAATATTCTGCTAATATAAATTCTAACTGGTTCATCTTCCATCATTTTTATTCTTGAAATAGACATATCCAATTTTGTAATTTGATTCTCTTAGCATGTTTATCACCTTCAAAAGTAGATTCCAAAGATAAAAAAATTTCACGAGATGTTCTCAAAGTTTTTACCTGACTGTACTCATTCTTGGGAACTGCTGACAAAAGTTCTTCTTTGGAAAGTATGTTACACATGAATAGATCTCTCTAAGTTTCAATACATTCCTCTATCTTATCTTCTTGAATTTTTCTTTTGCATTCTTAGTAAGAAACCAATATCTTGGACCTAAACATAACAAGTGTGTCTTCAACTTCTTTTTCCAGCTATCATAATTAACTCCATCAAACTTAGGACTTTCTTTTTTGATATGAGTCGCCATTGACCTCCTTAAGTTGTTAAACTTTTCCTTCAAGGACTTGATGCTCTAATACCAATTGTTAGAAAGTAAAGTCCACCAAGATAACTGAGAGGGGCGGGGGGTGAATCAATTATCTGAATAATATAACTTTTATCAATCTTATTAAATCTTAAACATGTAAACAACAATAACAACAACCACAAAAAGATAATCATACACAATAACACCATATGTGTTAACTAGGGAACCTCTTAATCAAAGAGTAAACCCTAGTGGGAATGATCGCCACAAATGATGTACTAATATAAAAATTCCTTGTAAGAGGATGGACTCTATTAGCCATCTATGAAATACATTCAGTACATATCAGTCCATGTTAGGAGACTTTGAATCCCTACTAAAATATTCTAACCCTGTTAGGAGTTGTGGAAGGCAGAAGGACCCATTGTCCAAACAGCTTCAAGGGAAAGACTACTGAACCCACCGTCCAACTAATCTCTATATTATTTATAATATAATAATATAGAATAAACTAAATTCTGAAACTCCATACCCTCTTTTCTCTAACCATGCCTCATCTGCACCAAATACTACTAGATCTTAAATACCAGATCTGCCAACCTCGCTTCACATGCAATCATTTAGATCGCCACACTTTACTCTTTACATTTCTTTCAATACTGCTACAAAATCATACACAATCTTTCCTTTATACCAAGCCCAACACTTCACAATTGAGTCGGCCAATTAAGCCTAAACAATTATGAAATATAAAACAATACATGATACATAATTACACAATACTATCAACTCACAAACTTAATAATTCTTCACACATGAAATTCGATACTAAATAGTCCTAGTCAGATCACCTTCATACTATCTTCAAACTCTGCATAACTTTGGCAAACCAAATTCCATACCAATCAAAAGATATAATCCAAGCATCACAAACTATCTCTCAGAAACTCTATCAATAATACAATCTTCAATAAATCTTGAATAATTGTCACCAACAATTGAATCTTTTTACGCGATCTTAATCACATCATCATGATACTATGTGAAATACCTTCTCAACTGTGTATAACCTCATCTACAATTTTGTATTTGTGCTAATTCAATCTTTGTCTGCTATTCTATAAATCTTCACTAAAATACTATGCTGATATCCAAACACTATGTTGACATCAATGACAAAAATTGTCACTATTGTAACATATGACAACTCCAGTAATGCTAACAGAAGGAAATTATAAGTCTTGGCATGATGGAATCCTAAAGCATTGTCGATGGATGAACATCTACTGCCACATTTGAATGGGCTTATTCTTGAACCAAGTACAGGTTGGCAGAAATCTACTTGGGAAAGTAGAAATGATCATGTCTTAGGATTTATTGGTTTAATTGTTGGGGACCATACATCATGATCTCTATTACACATTGAGTGCCCTCACACTCTTTGAGTCAATCTATGGGAAATATATGGAGGTCCAACTGAATCTCTATTCCTAGATAATCCAGCTACAGATATTCTCCTCTCCTTGATAATGATGATGATCCTATGTATAACGATGACACTGAAGAGGAACTTTCTTATTGGAAGATTCTTGATTTTCTTGATTACACAAAGACATCTCTTTCAAATTTTCCTCTTTTTACATCTCTAGTATTGGAAGCTATTTAGACACCTCCACTTGCTAGTTTGATAGAGATCTCAGCTTCTTCAAATGCTACTACACATTCTCTTCAACATGTTCATTCTTATCTTCTGGATTCAGTTCCATGGGATCAATTTCTACCATACATCTCATTTTTGTTTGTAGAATCTCTCATTTCATATCTAGATGATAGTATTGATTTCATACATCTTCTCTTTGATGAAGGTAATTCTTCTTCAATTGTTGTGAGGGAACCTTCTAACCCTCTTCTTCATTCTCTACATGATCATTCGTCATAGATTGATACGAGTCTAGATAAATTTGCACAACATTTTAAGGAGATCTATTTGCCTTCTAAGGAGATACATAAGTCTTTTGATTGTGCTCTACATCAGTTTCTAGGAGATTTTAGATTGTCATCTTCAACAAAACCTAAATTGCTTATGGAAACATTCATCGTCAACATGGAGACCACTAAGCAGAGTTTGGAAACATCATTTATTTTGAGTTTTCTTCCTACATATTCCTTTTAGGATTGGGGAGACTTCATTCATACATCTTTGATGTTATTTCTTCCTAAGGGGAGGAATGTTGTTTGATGATTATGGAGCAGCTTCTACATTTAGTTTTGAGAATCTACCATTGACTACACATTATGGAGGGATACATCATCTCTTGCATTTCACTTTTTGTGAGACCTTCTGAAGGTGAAGGATATTGCAGCATAGTAGCTTCCCTACAGATTTACTATAATTTTGTGGGGTGAAAGAAATTGTAGCATAGTAGTTCTCTTGCTTTGCTAGCATCTATTTTGAGGGGTGATTTTGTTCTCATTGTGTTTTTCCATCTTACCTCATTCTACTTAGTTATAATTAAGGGGGAGTGTTGGAGTAGTAGTTAATTCCAACTTCAAACCCATGTATGTAATAGTTAATTCCAACCCATAGTTTATGAATGCATGTTAATGCCTTCTTATTCTGTAACTTCAAGACCAGTTGCTTCTCATGCAATCTACTCATGCAATCTTCTTTAGAACTTCTCTTGCAATCTTTAGTTTAACTGATCTCTCACCATAATTAGTATTTTGATGTTATATATTGTAATCCTGGCTTTCTTCTTCGGCAATCAATAGAATTATAGATTCAGATTTTTTTAATTAAAATAGTGTTCTGTCCTTACTCTATTTTGTTCTTTGTTTTCTCTACAATCGTTGTTTATTTTCCTTCTAGCGAGGTCTATGAAAATTCTACAATCCGTCTTCCTAGATTATCACAGATGAATCAACCATGGATGAGTGCCCAGGGTATATCCCACAAAAAAAAAATTTGATTACAACATAACAAAGCCTAATTTACAATTACCCAAATCGCATTTTTGGCCCCTAACGACCCTGTCCTTCTCACTAACATGAGAGTGAAGGGAAACAGACAATTCAATGGCCATATGAGTGGACAAACTAGTAAACAAACAACCTATATTCACCAAAAATCCACTAGTAGAGGATAAATTGAGCACTAAATACCCTACAACTACCAAGAGGACAAGCCTCAAAATATCGATTGACACTTGTTTAGAAAAAAAAACTTCCAACTGGTGCTCTTTGTTCCTACTCCCAATGCTGACATTATGCACATCTAAATATCCAGTCAATTGGAGGTAGAGAGAATAGATAACAACATGTCTAGGAAGCCGTGTAGCCCTTGAATGGTATGCCATATATACATCTATGCTTATGCACATCGCCAGGACAGCTACACCAACACTCAATAGGACTTCATCACTTACATTGTATGCCATTGCCTCTCACACACATACAAATGATTCCAAGGCTATTCTACTGACTTTTCTCATGTTGCTTTGCCCACCCTCTTCTAAATCCCATATATATACACTTTAGAAAATTAGAAATACCCTGGAGGTAAGCCATATATCAAACTTAAAATTATTATTTTACCTATAGTTACTCGAGAAGTAAAAAAATGATTTCCTAGTTTCCTTCCCGCCAACCGCAGGTGATCCAAACAAAAGTTAGAGATAAAGTTTAGTAATGAAGGTAAACCACAAACCAAGTTAGAAATTATTCTCTTTTTTGGCCCCTCAGTACTCAACCATGTTCTCGGTATTCTAAAGTAAATTTGTTTTTCTATCTTTTGGTCCCACAAGTTCCATAAAAATCCAATTCTAATTAAAGGTTATTCTATTCTACAGTAAAAAGATTAATTTTGTTTATTTAGATTGATGTACTTAAATAAAAGATATTAAAATGAGTGCAAATAAATCAAGATACACTAAATTAATTACAAACGCATCTTTATGGAATACTCCAATTGTAGATCAAGACATTTATAACTATCCGCAGAAAATAAATTACTAATCCCCCTTGCTCTATCAAGGGACATGAAAAGAAACTAACACTTCTCATGCAAAGTATCATCAGTGAGCAAGAAAATAGTTTGATATAATAATATTCTTTTGGAAAGATCTTCCTATGACCTCCATAAAATATAGTAGATTGGTGTAGAATTAAAATCTTTGAAAACTATATACAATGTAATATGGAGAGCCTTAATAATACAAATGATATTTGATATACATGTCATCATTATTAAAGCCAAAAAAATCAAATATTAGATTTAACAAATAATGCATCCATATAAATAATTCCGAGACAATTAAAAAATGACACAATAAATAACGACGAGATATCTAGGAAGTCATCAAACCCCTCATTTACATTGCATGCGTACATCCAACCAAATGTACATTGCTATGCAGACTCATTTCTTCCCATCTTTATATAGAAAAGTTTGAAATTATTATCCTTCCTTTCAAAGATAAAAGTTTATTAGCCAATAGGCTTTCTTAGCGGAGAATCCCTCCACCTAAAATGTCTCTCATGCAAGTATCGGTCACCGGAAAGTTTGCTGACACCTGTATTTGTTGAACAAGAACTTTTCATTTAATATTGATCGACCGCTAAGGAAATGTTCATGCATCTGTACTGCTTAACAACTTGGACAATATATTCTTAAATTTATCACACGTCTCATCTTACTGTCAAATCCACCACAGAAAGGAAAAGTGGCCACCACAGAAAAGAAAAGTGGCCACCGCCTATAAACAACACCGTGTTCATCAAGAGTTTAAGTTTGGATAGGAAAATTTTGCACCTGTGGCCACCTTAATCCTAAAAAAGTATTCTCCATCAAAAAATGTGTGATTCCATAGTCTGTTCCTTTGCATACTAGCTGAATACTTAACAACCTAGTATCACATTGGCATGATTCAGTGTGATATGTCTTTCATTGATGGATACCTTTCACGAGTAGAGATGGAAAGAATTGCGTAAAAAACTCTTGTATGTCATCTTGGTGAAGATCCAATGTATAATGTGTATAGGGTGCCTATTATTTCCGCATCTCAAGATGAAACATTGGTAGACTAAAATGTCAACCATATTCCTATGATACTTACATTTTTTCCCCTATAAGTATTTGCAAACTAGGAGTAGCCTCATGGGAAAAAAACAGTGATGAATTTACCCTAGAAAGAACCCGTTAAACTGGGGGGATCTTTCAGATACTGTACATATATGGTTATGGCGTTGCATGGTTGTATACTCTCATAGATACAAGTTAGTGTTTGGGGATATGAGGTTAATCCAAAATTTCAATAAGAAAAAAGGCTTCATAATACTGATTGGTGTCATTTTAGAAATCCTTTTCTGAAATTACTTTTTCTTTTCCCAAACTGATTTCTCTATCGGATCATTTTCGTGTTTCGTATCATCTGATAAAACTGATTTTTACAATGAGTGGTTTCTTGCTTGTATGAAATTATTGGGCAATTTGTATTTTCCAACAACAATTAAATTTGCGACATCACATAAGTTCTTTGCATATTTTCTTATTGTTTTGGACCTTGTACATATATCTTAGTCTCGTTGTTGCCTCCATGAACAGTACCACTATATAGATGTATGTGGACTCAAAGCTTTAAATTTTAGTATTCTTTTATCGTAGATTATTTGAATCTTTTCTAATCACTACAAGCATATATTCTTGGTAGTATTGAATTCTTTTTAGTTAAAATTTTATAGAAAATTTAAGAAAACTTTTACTTTTGTTTTCAATTATTTTTTCAATGCAAAATCAGAAATAGAAAAGTTCATATTGTTTCCTTGCACTTTGCAAAAAAAAAACAATGTAAAAAATACAATGAATGGAAGAAGTCTAAAAGAAAAAATTATTACAGAGATGATTATTTTTATGTGAGGTAAGAGTAAACTTTAGTACAAAAATAAACTATATAAAAATAATAAAAGAGTAAACTTTAGTAGAAGAAATATTAAACTATCAATGTCTCCTACCTTTATTGAAAATATAAGAGTTGAATGTCTCAGGCCTTCAGAAAATATAATAATTGAATGTCAATATATTTTAGGAAGGAATTCTGAAGTTTTTCTAAGATTTGAGAAATTAAAGAAATAGAAAATGAGATAAATTAGATTAAAAAATTGAACTTACATCCATGCATAAATATGAATAATATGAATAATACATATCAAAATAGTGTATCTCTTATAAGTAAGTTTTTGAATTCATATTAGAAAATATTTAAACTATCTTATTTCCAAATTCATATTCGAAACTGTTTTAGAATTTTAAAACCTCAGTCTTTGAAAATATTCTAAATCAATTTATATTTTGTAAAGTAGTAATAATAAAAATGATATTTGATATACATGTCATCATTATTAAAGCCAAACAATCAAATATTCGATTTAACAAATAATGCATCCTTATAAATAATTCCAAGTCAATTGGAAAAAGAGACAATAAATAATGACGAGATATCTAGGAAGTCATCAAACCCCTCTTTTACATGGCATTCATACATCCAAGAAAATATACATTGCTATGCGAACCCATTTCTTCCCATATTTATATGTGGAAAATTTTGAAATTATTCTTCTTCTTCAAGCTCTTGGGTTTGGTCCTCACTTCTTGCAGTCTATGGAAATGCTTTTTGGTGATGCCTCTGCGTGCATTACCATCAATGGGTCTCAATCTGATACTTTTGGGATTTTTAGATCCATCCGGCTAGGTTGTCCGTTGGCTCCTGCTTTATATGTGCTTGTTGCTGAAGGCTTTGGGTATTTGCTTGCCAATTCTATTTCCTCTGGTTTGGTTCATGGCATTTCCCTTCCTGAATCCTCTTCCCAGCTTGTTAATGGTCACTTTTCTTATGACTCCTTTCTCACTCTTATTGAGGATTAGGAGAACATCTCTAATGCCTTGTAGTGCCTGGACACATTTTGTCAAGCCTCTGGATCTGCTATCCAATGGTCTAAAACCCTTTGTTTCAAACAGTATTTTCTTCCAGCCCCTCCCTGGTTTGATAAATTTGACTGGAAGTGGGTTCAGCATGGGGAAGTCTTCTTCTTCCTAGGCATTCCCTTTTCTTTCCATGGATCCTCTATGGATTTATGGAATGTTGTGATGGCCAAGATTGAAAAAAAGTTGCAATATTGGATTTGCAAGCCTCTCTCTCTTGCTGGGAAATTTTAGATTTGCTCCAAAGTGCTGGCTTCTACTCATGTCTACTACTCTTCATGTTGGGCTCCTTCTAAGGCTTCTTATCTCAAGCTGGATCGTCACCTCAGAGACTTTCTTTGGGCCTCTGGAGCTAACAGCCATGGGTTTCACACGGTTGCCTAGGAGTTTTGTTTCCTTCCTCATGATTCTAGAGGCCTTGGCCTTCTCTCCACTCAGAAGCAAGGGCATGCTCTCTGTGCTAAGTGGATTATCCATGTTCTTACTGGTGATGAGGCCTAGAAAATTCTTGTCAAGCACTGCATCTCTTCAAGATTCCCTGCTCACAGGCCGGCTTGGAAGGGCATTGGTCTACAGACCTTGCTCACTATGAAAGAACCTGTTCAGATTCAGGGTACTTTCATCATCAAGAGCATTTGGAAAGCCTGGGAAGCTATTAAGCCCTGGCTCTGTTGGGATGGTGATGCCTTTTGCAATGGGCTTTCTTTCAACCAGCAAAGCCTCTGGTGGTCTCCATTGTTTTCTATTCAAGGCATCCCCCTGGCCAAGACTCAAGGGACTAGTGCTCTGCATTTTTTTAAACCTGGCATCCGGACTCCCAAGGACCTTTTCTCTAGGGCCTCTATGGGTCTCCGTTCCTAGGAGGATATGCAAGTTCAGTATCGTTTGGCTCGCTCAGATCATAAGAATTTTTATTTGTTGGTTTCTATGATTCCTTCTAACTTGCTTCGTAAGATTGGTATTCAGGTTGTTAGGCACTGGTGGAAGGATTGGAAATGGTATCCTACCACGCCTTTCAGAAATTAAAAACCAAGGCTGGGTTACGGGTTGTTGTCTCCCCATCTTCCGATGGTGGATACCCTTAATCAGAGATGGCATCTTCATTCTTCCACTTCTCACTGGAGCTCTCACTTTTAGACTATCTAGGCTGCCATTACAGAGCCCAAGATGGCTCTTTTTCTATGGTGTTTACTTTTTCAAGGACTCCCAGTGGGACCTAGGCTCAAACATCTAGGTTTTCATGACCCTCGATGTCCTTTCTATGGTCACCCTGAGACTTTCTTGCACATCTTCTAGTTCTGCAGGAGAGCTCAACAGTATTGGCAGTGGATTCATGATTTCTTCAAACCTTTTCAGCCTGAGCCTTTTTCTTGGTACATGATTTTCTTAGGAGATTCTCCTAGACTTCCCTCCAAGTTTACCCAAATTTGGCATACTTTCAGGATGGAGATTTTGTTCACTTTGTGGAAATATAGGAACACTGTTATTTTTTCTCACAACTTTCTTGATACGAATGTTGTTCTATATAACAAGGCTTGCATATGTAACAATGTTATGATGCAATTTCAAGTTCAAGATAATAAAGTGGCTCTGGAAGTGGCTCACCTGCAAGAGTTGCTCAATCATTGGGGCAATGCTCCCTGCACTGTTGCCAGGGTTCCCCCTGATACCATTTCTGCTGAAGGTACTCCTCCCAGAGGTCGCTGCTATGGGTGTAGCTCCTCAGCATGCTGCTCACGTACCTAGCACTCTCAGGCACCCCACCACCACTCTCTGAGAGGTGGTGACGATGGTTAGCGGCACCGCTAGGCTTCTCTGCCTCATCATACTTCTAGGTGGTCTCTAGCTCCGGCTCAGTCTGCCCCTCCTGATGCTCCTAGTTCTTGTCATGGCTCTGATTGGCATCCTACCACTTCTTCCAAGTTTCCTCACCTGGCTCTGGCCATTTCTTCACCCAGGGCGGAAGAGAAAGATAACAAAGAAGTTGAAGATGATGGATGATCGCTTCCCAACCCTCCTGTTAACCCCAATGATGTGTGGCGTTCTGATGATAAAGATCCTCCTCCTTCTGGCACCTCTCTTGCTGCTTAAAGGCTTTATGCCTTTTTTTAATGAATAGTTGTTTACCATTTTTGACTTTGCCATGTGAACTCTACGGGGTGATTTCTATATCCCTCGGCCCCTTTTTGTAAATATGTAACTTTAATATTTTACAAATAGAAAAGGAACTATTCATAAAAAAAAAGATAAAATTTTATTAGCCAATAGGCTCTCTTAGGGGAGAAACCCTCCACCTGAAAAGTGTCTCACATAAGTATCGGTCATCAAAAAGTTTTCTCACACCTGAATTTGTTGAACAAGAACTTTGCATTTAATAATGATTGACAACTAAGGAAATGTTAATGAACCTTTATTGCTTGACATCTCAGACAATATTCATAAATTTATTACAAGTCTCATCTTAAAATCAAATCCACCATAGAAATTAAAAGTGGCCACCTCTTATAAAAGGCACCGTGTTCATCAAGAGTTTAAGTTTGGATAGCATATTATGCACCTATGGCCACCTTAATCCTAAAATGTAATCTCCATCAAATAATATATGATTCCAAAGCATGCTCCTATGCATGCTAGCCAAATACTTAACAACTTAGTATCGTATTGGCACAATTTTGTGTGATATGTATTCCATTGATGGATACCTTTCAGGAGTAGAGATGGAAAGAATTCCATAAAAAATCTCATATGTCAGGTTGATGATGATCCAATGTATAATGTGTATAGGGTGCCTATTATTTTTGCATCTCAAGACAAAACATTGGTAGACTAAAATATCAATTGTACTCTTATCATACTTATAGTTTTTCTCATATACTTGTATTTGCAAACTAGGAATGGCCTCATAGAAAACACATAGTGATAAAGTTACCCTAGAAAGACAATATTAAACCAGGAGGAGCTTTGAGATATTGTACGTAGATGGTTATGGTTTTTCATGGTTGTCTACTCTCATAGATACAAGTTAGTGTTTGAGGATATGAGGTTAAACCTAAAGTGAAATACTTTTACAATAAGAAAAAGGCTTCATAATCTTGATTGATGTCATTTTAGCAATCCTTTTCTGAAATTGATTTTTCTTTTCCCAAATTGATTTCTCTATCAGATCATTTAGATTTTTCATACCATCTGATAAAACTAATTGTTACAGTGAGCAGTTTCTTATTTGTACCAAATTCTTGGGAGATTTTTATTTTCTAACAATAATTAAATTTTTGGCATCACATAAGTTCTTTGCATATTTTCTTATTGTTTGGACCTTGTACATATATCTTACTCTTTTTGTTGCCTCCATGAAGAGTTCCACTTGTTTCTGGATAGATCTATAACCAAATATAGTGTCACTCTTCATAGTGGCACCTTTTGTTTTGTCTTCTAGTGTGGGAAAGATCACTAACCACCAACCTACAATGTAATATGGAAGATTGAGGCATGAGATATGTCACCCACCATCTCCACCAAAAGTCAGCCAACCATTGTCACCACTAGTTGATGATCTTGTACCCCTTGAACCCCAGGTACAAGAAAAATTTTCATTTAATAGGAGGAAAAGTACCACTTGGAAAAAACATTCCCACCACTAGATTGGCAACAAGGAGTCTGGGACCAAAGGATATAGGAGTGTTTAGTAGAGTAACTTCACCCACAATAGAAACTATGAGGTAGAGATCAACCATGAGAAGAAAATCTATCTAAGAGAACTCAAGAAAATATACAGTGGTCATTCCCCCAATTATCTAGAAGCTCCCGGACGTGGACACCTCCAACACTACTTTGTTGGAATAGGTCTTGATTTGAAGTAGCACATTAATAAAAATACACACTTTAGTGAAAAGTAAAAAATGTACATCAATAGAGTTGTGTGAAAAAAATAATATTTCTGCCCTAAAAACATGCCAAATTTGGGTAAACTATAAAGGAATGTGAGTCCATCACCTAAAATAGCCATATGTGAGGAAAATGGTTCTAGCAGAATGAGATGCGAGGAAAATGATTCGAGTAGAGTGGGACAAAAGAAGTTATGAATCCAACTCCATAAGTTTTGAGCATGACTACTAAACCATAAGAGGTCTTTGAGAACTCTAGCTCCCCACAAAAAAGGTCAAGGAGGGTTGAGAATTCCCATATGCTGAAGAAAAGAGCCCAAAGGTGAGTCTTAGGAAATATAACACTACACAAAATGGGAAAGCATAGGCTCAATAACAACAAACCAAATATTGTGAAACCATAAATTTTCAAAAGGGTTGCAAGGCGACTACAAGTTCCATCAAAGATTTAAATTAGGGAGCATAGAAATATGTGAAGAGAGCCAATGGTATCCCAACCGAAACTTGTGATTATAGAAGGCAGTTTTGGGAAACCAATGCTAGTATTTCTATAGGGCTTCATTGTGTGGATGTTAATCTTGTGTAGCATATTTACATGCAGAGAAAACATGATAGTGTTCAATGTTTTTCGATCTATTTAGGAGAGACAATATTGAGTTTTAATATCTTCACAAGAATTGCTCCTACAAGGTAAGGTATTTTATGACTTGTTTTTTAGACAAAAATCTATATTGTCTTAATTTTGTCTTTTCTTTTCTTTTTTATTTTTAATATTAATTTCTTGTATTATTGGTTATAACTGACACTTATTTTCAATAAAATAATTAAAAAGGAATATTTTTGTGTGGGTTCCAAGCGAAGAGGCAAGGAGAGTATTCATTTGTAGAGATCTCCCCTGAATTATATGTTCTGATTAGATAAATCAAGAAAGGGTCCGAACCTAGCATTAAAGTTTAACATCAAGTCTAAAAAAGACAACCTAGAGAGAATTCACTAGCAATGAATTCAAGAGAATAAACCTAAACAGAAATAAAACAAGGAGTAGAACCAGCCAAAAAACTAATCACCGAACGAGCACACAAGACCAGCGCCAAGCACCAAGGACCAGGAGACCCAAAAAGTAGGCAAACCACCATCGACCAGCAACTACTTGTTGATTCTTGAGGAAGGAGGAAAATTTAGGAGTTTGAGCAGAAGTAACATCACTAGAGTAAATATCCTCCTGAGTCACCACCTGCAAGTTGTCCTCCCTCTTCTTTTGTTTCATCTTTCTTTTCTCCAACTTTGTTTGGATGGAACTGATGGAGAGGTTGGTCTTTTCCATCATAGTCTTTTTGTGGTTAGATAACTCAACCAACTATTTTTTTGAGATGGAATTGATTATCCTTCAAATTATCTAGGGTATTGATCATTTCTATTTTCTCCTCCTCATAGGGGACCTGACTCTTCAACTCACTAATCTAGTCTTCAATAAGCTCCCAGTTATTTAACTTCTTCCTGAAATCATCAGCAACCTACCAAAGGCTCGCATCTCCTTTCCCCAAAGTCCAATCCTTAAATTTCCTCTCAGCTTCCAGCTTCTAGCTTATTGGTTTTTCTTCTTGTGATCCAGAGATGAACAATGAGCTATTCTCTCACATCTCTTTGTCTATTCAGACAGATGCACAACTCATCCACTTTTTTTCCAACAGAATCCAAGTCATACAAACTTTCAGGGGAGGTGGAATATTGGAGCTGGGAGTTCTTCTAGGGATGATAAGGTCTCTAAGATAGCAGAACTAGGCTTTAGGAGGAGTAAAAATATTCAGAGAGGGGGAGTTTGTGGTGGAATTATCTGGGGTCACTGAATCAATGGACCAAGTGGAGGCTGACTCATCTGACAGGTCAACAGTAACATCCTTGGAATGGTCATCAACCTTGAGTTGGTCAAGACCCAGGGCCTTTCTCTTTTCTTTATGGATAAGGTTGACACATGTAGAACTAGGGGAGGGGCGGTAGGCAGAGCTTGGGCTTGAGACCGAGTGGAGTTGAAAGTGGGGTAATTTAACTCAATGGACATGATTGGAGTAGGGATAGATTGAGGTTTAATGTTAAGGTGGAAATTATAAAGCCTCAAGATGAGGCCCTGGTGAAGAGGGACCCCCTCCTTGTCCTTGACATTAGTCGTAGACTGGGTTAAAGAAGAAGAAACCCAAAATGGAAAGTTGAATTTTATGCCTCTTAAAAAGTGATTTAACATAGGAAATAAAGGGGAGTGGAAGTGTTTGTATCTATCTTCCAAGGTGATGAACTTGATAAGAATGGATGTGACCACCTTCCAATCACCTCACAACTGCTCCCTATTGAACCCATTCTGCACCCTCGATACCTTCTTAGCATGCTCTAAGAAGTGTCAAAAGTCATCTTTGCAATTAGCCTTGGAATTATAGGGCACCTCTTTTCCTTCCATACTAAAACCAGTCACAATAGCAATGGTTTATGTAGAAATGACAAAGGAAACTCCACCAATGGTGACTTTCCCATCCTCCCAGGACTCGACAAACTTCTAGGAAAGATCAAGGTTGAAACCCTCCATACCCTTGACATAGTTATCAACCTGGCCGTCTGTGATAATCTTCTAGACCTTCTCATCTTTCTTGTAATCCTTGTAGGTGTCCGACTCAATTTGGTTTAATTCTCCACCCATCCTTCTTGGAGAGAAGCCAAAACAGAGAAGAGCACCAAAAATTTTGAGAAAACCAAGCCTCTACGAGAATCTCAAGCCCCAAGAAAAATTCTTACACAACCACCATTTTGGCTCAGATAACCACCACATATAGATAAAAATCTTGTACCCAAAATGTGATCTTCGGGATGATTACTTAGCATTTCATATCATTATAAATTGTGTGGTGTCTTCATTATTGCCTAGGTTGGAAATATCCCTTGCGATCTTTGCACAAACTACCTCTAGGAGTGAATTCATGCCTTCACAAAAAATAATGTTTTCCATAAATCTTCCTTCCGCTGCAAGCCTATTCGCAGTGTTGTTTCCCTCCCAAAAAATGTGCTAGCAGAAAAAACCTCCAATGTGGCAAGGAGGCCCAAAATTTGGATGATTCTCCTTCTTGTTTATTAGGAGCATTAGGTAGCTTACAAGAAGTAAGTTGTTTTTGTAGAACTCTTTTTGAGTGACTTCAAGAATATGTTTTTGCTTCTAACGGACAACATTCATATTTATTAAAATGTAACTCTTTTTGAGTGACTTCAAGAATATCTTTTTTTCTCTTGAAGCTGTAATTTTAGAGTAGAAACAAATTCTACATCTTTCTAATTTTTAATTTCTTGAACAATTGATTCTTTCTTTAATTTTTTATTTAATTAAGAGTTGCTTTCAACTCTCCCTTAAAATAAATTTTAGATACACTACTTTCTTAAGGTGCATTAGGAGATACAATAGTTATGAAAAGGGTCTCTTCAATTCCTTCAAGTCATTCATCTCAATAACTATCAATAACATCAACAATCAAAGCTTTTTTCTTCTTAAAGCCATTTTTCCTTTCAAAATTAATTTTTTTCTTTTTCCTTGATGGCATACTATTATCCTCATCATCACTCTCAATATCCTTATTTGGACATTGAGCCGCATAGTGACCTATACTGACACAAACATGGCATTTGAAGGGCGATTTGCCTTTGTATCTACTAGATCCTCTTCTAAGCTTACTAAAAAATGTAGATTCATTGGTTTTAGTTTGATCTGACTTTGAATTTGTATCTACTTTAGGACATTTTAAATCAAATTATTTACTAGGGAGATCAGTAGTAATCCTCATCTCATATGTGGTGAATATACCATCAAGGGTATCTAGATTTGCCTTATTGATGTCCCTTTCTTCAAAAATTGACATCTTTGAATCATATTTGGATGTCAAAGATCTTAGAATTTTTTTACAATAGTAGCCTCTTCTAAGGTTACTCCAAGACCTCGTATTGAGTTCACAACATTTGAAAATAAAAGAAAATAGTTAGCTATTTTCTCTTCCTCAATCATTTTAAGGCTTTTAAACCTTTCTCTATAGCTTGTAACTTGGCTTATTTACCTATTTCATCACCTTCATAAATGTTTGATAACTTATCCCAAATAGACTTGGCATTATCACACTCCACAACCTTAACAAGTATATCATTAGTAAAACCACAAAAAATGGCATGTGATGTCTTTGGATCACTTTCATACACCTTCTTTTCATCAATAGTAGAAGGTGGTGTTGTACTAGTATAGGCATTCTCTGTGAAATTCTACACTTCTTATCGTAAGGATTTCAAATAGTGTTTTATTTTGAATTTCCAAAATGCATATCCAATGTCATAAAAAAAGGTGCCCTAAAACCAGAGAGACCTTCTTGACGAGCCATAGAATGTACTCCCTAACCAGGAAACCCTAAGAAAGGGTGTGGCTCTTATACCAATTATTGGATTAAAATACCACTAGGAGCTACGGGTGAATTAGTAGTATAACAAACAAAATTCATCTTCAATTTTTTTACTTTGATAGCCTTAGATTTATATGAAATGAAAGAAGCAAAGATAACAAGATAGGTAAGACATACATAAAGAATATGACATAATTTTTGTCTTGAGTGGAAATCCTTTGGGGAATAAAACCATTTGAAATGCTTCACTGACTTATGTGAAATATCCTTTTACCATGCCTCACTAGCTATACATATGTCTCACTCACAATGCTATCTTATTGATAGTCTATTCTTAGTGCCTCACTGGCTTTACCTCATCACAATATTTGGTTTCTATATAGAGTAAAAATATCTAAATAAAGAAGGGTAATTATAAGCTTATACAATATATTATTGGGTACATGTTTCACTCTGTACTAAACAATGCGGCATATAAAATTAGAACTACAACATTCTTTAACAAATATTTCTTCTTTTAAAACCACCATGCACAATAAATTGTATAAACAATAAATGTTTCATGAAAACCGAATCTCTTTCTTTGTACCCTGTAATGTTCCCACTATCATGATTATATAGCATTCCTCACTGATAAACTAAAATAGAACTACCACATGTAAAACTGATTTGAAAGTAATCAAAACCATTTTTGCACATGTGTATGATTAAATATAAAATTGGATTGTCATTAAGTTTTCTATTCATCAGGTTATCTTTTATGAAATGTAAATTATGCTTATCATTATTAACTAAAATGTCAAAAGGATGATCTCTGGTTGAAAGAACCCTACACAAGGGTTAAAGACTTTGTAATAACAGTGAATACCTCTTAACCAAGAAACTCGACAACACAAACTTCACAATGGACAAAAAATAGATCAACTAACATAATGACCCTCGAGAACTCTTGACTAGAGTTGAGAGAATAGATAATATTTTAACAGCATATCATACTAGGGTTTGACATAAACCCTTAACTAGTGATCAACACGTTGGTTTGAGCAAAGAATATACAACACATGTTTGAACTATGGTTTAAGAAAGATAGACACTCAATCAAGGTACCGACACAAATTGGAACAAGAATATGATACATTTAATTCATATACAGACAAGGGTTTCGAGAAGCCCTATTTAGGATTTGAAGAACCAATGAGTAGAAAACAAATGTCATAGCTAAATTCAAGCCCTTGTGAAATAAGATTAAACAAACCCTTGACATGGACGTCACAAACCCATGATACACATTCTAGTATGAATACTAATTATCGTTTAGAGAAAGATAATTAATTGTAATACAAGTGTCCTTCACAAATAGATATATTATTTTAACAAAAATAGAGAAGAAGAATGAAGAAAACAAACGACTACAACAAACCCTTAAAACAAGTTTGTTTAAACATGGATAAAAAAAAAGTTTATTAGAAGGAACAAGGAAAGATAACACCTATAAAGAGCAAACTTTAACTTCCTCCTCAAAATCCTACATACCATGTTTATTATTTTTATTATATTGTATTTTCATATATTTTAATTTTACATTTAGTTTATTCTCTTTCAATTTTCAAATTAAGTCTAATCTCAAAATTTATTTTAATTATTTATGCCTTTTTCTTTTTACATTACAAATAATAATTTCATGTTATTAGAAATGATTGATTTGAATTTTATTTTAATTTATATAGTAAAACAATTTATCTATCTTTTTATCCCTCTCTCCATCTTCATCTCCATCTTCTTGTCTATCTCTTTTCCCTATTGAACTATGTCCTTAAACTTTCTCCCCCTCTCTCTCTCCCTCCCTATCTCTCTTCCACCTCTAACTTTTCCACTAATGTAACTAGATGCATAGTTTACTTGAATCTATTGCTTCTCTAGTAAGACCTTTGTTAACAAATCATCATTCATTAAATGCCTTCCATTCAAACCTTTGTTAAAGAAATATTATATGTTAAATGGCCTCCAAATTGATCACAAATATATGCTAAAAAAAAATGACCAAATTTTCCTT
>MU223638.1:497667-508252 GCA_018584345.1 Thuja plicata | reverse complement strand
AGAGATACAAAATTCCTTGCCTCTCACTGGCAGAACTTAGACAATCTCCTAACTCCTCCTGCTGATATTCCTCCACTGCTATCCCCAACGCTATCACTGCGCCCTTGTTAACACTGCAAGACTGTTTGCTATCACTGCAAACTCATTTGCTAACACTGCAAATGCTTCCAACTTGATGTTTTCCAAATGCCCCTAGACCCCCCTTTTATACTACCTTCATTGGTAAACCAACGGCCGAGATCAAATCTCAATCAACGGTTGAGATAAAAACAACACACCCAACCAATCAAAAAATTGATTGCTAGTTGTCACCTAGGGGAATCCAACAATTAATAATTAATTGTTAACATGTAGATGAACAGCTGTCCAAGCTACAACCTCCTCCATGCAATGCTTTATATGATTGAAAGAGCTTTTATTCGCGGCCCATAGACTCTTTGCGTCATCTCGCGGCATGCATACCCGCTTCAAAGCTTTCATGTGTCTGCAAAAGTCTACATCTTCATCTTCTGGAGACGCTGGAAAATCCTTCTTTTCTATCAAATCATGCACAATCATCCCGAGAATCAGCATGGGAATGAACAGAATCGAACTCACGATGCCTACCATTGCTCCTACCGTAACTAGGCATAACAGCGGTAAGTACAAAAAAATTGATACCCCTAGTGATACAACCCATTGACAAAACAAATTCTTTATCTTATCCTTCAAAACCGAAAATGTCGACGCGTACCGAGCTACTGACATCTCATCAAAAGCAGCTGAACTCGACTTTTTGACTGGAAAAACACCAATGCCGCTAATGTAGAATATATAGTATACAACAAACCATCCTACAACAATAAAAATACACTGAATGGTAAACAATGGGGATGGTCCGTGCAAGTGAGATATCAGAGATATGTCCTTCACTCCCATGAACACAGCGTTAAATGTTACCACACATGCCACAAGATAATTTAAAAGTGACCTGTTTAACACATATTCTGGCTGGGAGACACGTGCTACAATCCATGATTTAAGCATCTCAGATTGACAGGTGTCACACGAGATGGTCTCGGGACCATCAAGTGCTGAACGAATCCTGGAAATGGTCTCATTGTTATTCTCAGAATTCTCAAGGACTGAACGAATCTTGGAAATGATCTCATTATTACTCTCAGGGGCTGAAGGACTCTCATTGTTATTCTCAGGACTCTCAAGTGCTAAAGGAATCCTGCTGCCCAGATTATCACGGATGAATCGACCACGGAGGATTACCCGGATTATAAGATACGAAAAGAAAAAAATTGACATCAACAAAACAAAACCTGATACAATTACCCAAATCCCACTTTGGCCCTTAACTACTTTCTCCTTCTCGCTAACTCTGGACTGAAAGACAATGGAGAGTTCAATGGCGATATACGTAAACAAACTAGTGAACAAGGCCGCTATATTGGTCCAAAATCCATGAGTAGAGGCTAAATTGGGCACTAAATACGCTACAAATACAAAGAGGACGAGCCTAGAAGAATCTATGGACACTTGGTTAGAAACCAATGCTTCCAACTGGTGGGCTTTGCGTTTACTTCCAGTGCTCACATTCTGGACATCTAAGTACCCAATCAATTGGAGGAGGAGAGCATAGATGACAACAGCACGTCCAGGGAGCCATTTAGACCCTCTTTTGCGTGCATGCCATACATCGATGGAAATACAGATTGCCAGGACAACTACGCCTACAAACAGAAAAACCTCGCCACTTACGTTTTGTGCCATTATCTCTCACACCTTCAAACACACACACACAAATGTTTTCCAAGGCTATTCTACTAGCTTAGCTCACATTGCTTTGCCCACCCACTTCTTCTCATATTTATATTCTTGGAAAGTTGGAAATATCCTTGACGTAGAACATATATCAGACTCCAAATTACTCTTTTCCCTATCACTGTTCAATTTTATTCTATTCGATGAAAAAAATACCATTTCCAGCTCCCCCACTCCCCGCTTACAATTCTTCCGGGCAAACGTAGTTAATCCAAACGTAGTTAATCCATATAAAATTAGGAAATGAAGTTAAACCAAAAATCAAAGTTTGAAATTATTCCTCAAGATTAGAGCTTTTTATTAAAAAATAATTTTTTTCTTATTTTCTTCCCCCAACAAGTTCTATTTTAGTCCAACCAAAATTAAAGATTACTCTTATTTTAAATAAAAAATTTATTTATTCTTTTTGGAGAGTTTTATACAAATCTATTGATACAAGAGTACGAGTCATAGACTGAATTTCTTTAGATAAGGACTAAAGACAAAAGGGTATCCATTCTGCAGAATTCTTCCGAAGCATGATCTTGACCTCATCCGTTTTTCATATTGGAACCTTGCATTCAATAAAAAATGATCCTTAATAGACTCATTAAAAAACTTTTAACTTCAAAAATAGAAAAAAAAACCATTGACAAAAGTCATTTCATTTAGATTTGTATGCATAAATTAAAGATACTAAAGTGAGACATTCTTAAGCTTTGCTACTATCAAGGAGACAGTGTTAACCTTGACTAATCATTCTGTCCCATTCACTAACTTTCATCTCCTGCATTCGATCGGAATAACCCCTGTAGGCTGTGGAGGCATCGAGATTCTAAAAGCTTAAATCGGGAGTATAAGATTACCCTATGAGGAACAGAGATATTTAATAGTCGTAAAACTGAAGAGCGAACTATAAAGAAAAATGCGTGGTACTAGTTAAGGATTCTAGACCAAGTGATTATCGTAGCCAGTTCATAGGTGACAATGACATGGATAATGAAAGCACCTATATTTGGCAGTGTGCTGAATCAAATATTCCTTAAACCTAGCAAGTCTGAAATATTCAAAACCTTTGGACAGAAAGAATCGAGGAAAGAAGTTAACACCCAAGCTTGATGCCCTCATTGCCAATATTATATTGTTCTCTGATGTTTGTACAAAAAAAATTATATTGTAGAGTTTGTGGTTGCTAAGGGGCCCAACGCTTACATATCATTTTTTTTAACATTACCCTTTATTGTCTTGAAGTTGTCACTTGTTAGCTATATTCCTATAGTTAACAGTATAGATTTGGATTAAGTAGTCCAATTTTGTTTTGAGTATAATGCTCACTGTAGGTGAACTGCAAATGCTTATGAGATAAGTTTTGATGGCCTATATTACCATATGATGTAGATGAATTCCTAGTGGAGTGCCTAGTGTTAAATTTAATTGTTTATAGAGCTAGTTTCAAGTTGATTTAATTTAAATTTTCATGTAATAAGATGTGCTTGAAATTGTATTTTTATTTCATTTCTACAGTGGGTACTACTAGAATGAATTAGGAAAACCTTTTTTTATTGACATTCAATGGCATGCATCATGTGAGTGAAAAGGAAATTCGGTGTACTTTCAATAAAAGTGTAGTCTTCAAGGATACGACTCTGGATCCATATGGTTTCAATGATTCATGAGATTTTAGCCAAAGCACGTACCCATCCCATGTCTAAATGGAGATAGATTCCTACCCTAGCTAGATGGATGCCTATCATGGATAAATAGATGCCTAACCTATATTGTTAGATGTTGTCCCAAATTGGACTATTGTTTATTCTATATGGATAGGGCTACTCAAGTATACTTATGATTGTACACTTAATAACTTAAAGAAAAAAGAACTTCACATTTTTAGTGAAAATTTATAGGGTTATTACAAGAATCATAGAAGATGGTCTCATTGTTATTCTTAAGTTTTTCAAGGGCTAAATGAATCATGCTACTGAGTCTATCACAAATAAATTGGCCATGGACAATTGTTGTGCCTATATGTGAGGGAAAGTGTAAAATTGATTCTGACATAACAAAGCTAGATACAATTAGCCAAATCTTACTTTGGACCTTAGCTACAGTGTCCTCCTCACTAACACAAGATTGAAGGATAACAAACAATTCAACGACAATATGATTGGACAAATTAGTAATTAAGGATGCTATATTGGGCCAAAATCCACTAGTAGATGCTAAATCATGCAGTAAATACCCTACAAATAACAAGAGGATGAGCAAGAAGAATCAATTGGTAATTGGTTAGAAACCAATACCTCCAACCATTGGTCTTTCTGTTTATTTTCAATCTTCACTTTTTATAGATCTAAGAATCCAATCAATTGAAAGAAGAGAGCATAGATTCAAATGATGTACCACTTACATTGTATACCATTCGTTTATATTGATGTACATAAAGAAAAGATATTGACACATCGTTAAGCTTTTCCACAATCAAGCAGACATGGTCCATACTATTGGAATAACCCGTCTACGCTATGGAGACACGGTCCATACTTTTCAAAAGCTTAAACCAAGAGTGCAGATTGCGAGGATTACGTGATGAAAAAAAGTTAAGGAACAACAGACAAGTTGCAAAGCTTAAGAGCGATTTAGATAGAGACAATTGCTTGCTTGATGTAGCTTAAACTTTGGAGTGATTGAGAAGTTAAAACAGTAGTGAAATCAACTACGGATAAAAACATCTCTTCTCTTCCAACTGACAGCTTCACATTTTTAACTTGTCAATCACATTCTAAACATTGACAAGAAACTTAATATAAATCTTAACATCTACTTTACTGACTGCAACCGCTACCATTAAGTATTGTCACGCACAATATTTATTCTATCCCTTAAGTGGAATAAAACTTCCTAAAATTTTCCCCTAAGATTTTTTTCGGCAAACGCAGGTAATCAAGATACAGCTAGAAATATCCTTGAAATAAAGTTAGATGATGCAAATCGAAGTCAAAATTATTCCTGTAACTTTTTCCTCAAATGTTTCCAACGTATATAACATTAACAATATCTTTCCCCAGCAGGTTTCCAATCAGTCCAATCAAAATTAAAGATAGTTCTATTCTAAAAAAAAAAAGTCCATCCATTTTGATTGGTGTACATAAATACAAGATATTAAGTAACACGTCTTTAAGCTGCTTTAGTCCAATCAAAATAAACTTAATTTTTCACAGTTCGTATCAATAGTCTGCAGGGGTTATCCCAATGGAATATATGTGACGTTTCTGTCAGGAGACAGAACAGTGAATGGGACCGGAACGATTACTCAACATTTGATAGTGACTCCTTTGATTGTGGCAAAGCTTAAGAACCTGTCATTTTAATAGCTTTTATTTATGTAAACCAATCTAAATGAACGGACTTTTTACTTCAGAATAGAATAATGTTTAGTTATGATTGGACTACTACGAGACTTGCCGTAGAAAGAAAAAAATAAACAATTTTATTTTGGAATAGAATAAGCTTTATTATTGAGAAAAAAATATAGGAATAATTTCAACTTTGATGTGTGATTTACCTGCATAACTGAACTTTATTTCTAACTTTGTTTGGATTACTAGGGGTTGCCTGAGAAGATTGTCGGGGGATTAGGAAACCATATTTTACTTCAGGAATAAAAATAGATAAATAAATAAAGCTTTATATATGATTTACTTCAAGAATATTTCTGTCAATGTATATAAATATGGTAAGAACTGCGTGAGCAAAGCAAGGCAACGTCTAAACAGCAAACTAAAACGTTTATCTTACCAAGGGGGACACTTAATGTTTTTTTTCAATTCCCTCTATAAAGTTTTCGTTTTAGTTGGTTGTTTAGCCACTACCACAAAGCAATGTGAGCCTTGGAAATCATTTTTATT
Organism: Thuja plicata; assembly: GCA_018584345.1. NCBI lineage: Eukaryota > Viridiplantae > Streptophyta > Pinopsida > Cupressales > Cupressaceae > Thuja > Thuja plicata. Next base: position 502,553 of record MU223638.1, on the reverse strand, counting down.
AAGTAGAAGGTATGCAAAATAATCATGGATCTTTAAGCATAAGCTAAGAGTTTAGAGAAATTGCTGAATGTTTAGCTGTCCAATTCTAGTCGCAACCATGAAAAGTACAAACTCACTTAAACATGAATCCTTCTTTTAAAAAAATGAGTACGTGCTTGTAAATTATTTCTTTCTCACAGAGAAGAAACTTCAAATGGTGTAAAAATAGAAAGGCAAACTTCGAAGAATTACATGTATGAAACAAAAACCACCAGTTGGAAGTATTGCTTTCTAACCAATTGTCAATCTATTCTTCCAGGCTCGTCCTCTTTGTATTTGTAAGAATTGGATTAAAAGAACTCATTTAAACACTTGATCATTAAACACCATAGAAAAGAATAGACAGGTGTTTATATATATATATATATATAAAAGTCTCTAAGTCAGAACAACCAGCCCAAATAGTTTGTATAATCTCGTGTTTCCAATAATTAGATGTTGTATTTGGAAGACCATGTTTCACCTCCTTGTCATATGATAAATGCTTAACAAAGAGTGTTGAATCCTTTATACAAGAGATCTTCATGTCATAGCAATGTAAGATAGACGAAATATAATTCTAAAATAAATCTATGACTATTGATAAGAAACATCTGATTCGTTTATTAACCAAGAACATGGCAATAACTCATCTAACAATTAAAAAAAAACATGACAATAAGTAAACAATGCAAGTGGTCGAACTTGACAGTATTATACCAGCTAGATAGATTTTGTAACTTAAAACTGAAGTTAAACTATCGTAGAAACAAATGCAAGATGCTGAAGCTTAGGCAAGCCACGCGATTTGTTTGACAATATTTCTCAGTAACGAGTATTGGTCTCTGTCACTGCAGCATCTACATAATCGGTACAAACGGATTTGTTGAGGCTTTTTAATACTTTTAATCAAATGATTTGAGTGGCATAAAGCCGAATCCCACAACCTTGGAAAACATTATGTCCACATGTGCCAATTTGGATGCTTGGAAATCGATGTGCTTCCATAAATAAGGGCGAGTCATTTTTCTGATTGATCACGGATAGACATGTATGCAAAAAGTGGAAGCACAAATAAACACACGAATTGGTTGATAGAATAATAAGGAAGAACTCGTCGAGTGGTATGCACCAATTAAAATTCACAATGATGGAATTTGAGAGAGTGACTCATGAGATGTCAACTTACAGAAATATGATCTAAACATGCGTTGAAGAGAACATATATGTCTATGGTATTTAAATCTTTATTACCTTCCAGGATTTTCGTGATACAAGAGTGAAGCATTCTAATAACTAGCCCTTGCATTGAAATAGATGCAAGGTATAGTCGATAGAAAATTACTTTACAAATGAAGTAATTCTATAAATTTAAAAGAAAATAAAACAGAAACAGAGAATTTACATGATAAAGTAATAGATTGACAAAGTTATCTTGTACCTAGTTATAGGATTCCACCAAAAACCAAGTAACCACATCTTAGAGGAAAAATGAGTGTAAATTTAAAAATATTATTAACAAATAAACAAACAATCAATAATATTATTAACAAATAAATAAACAATCAATCTATTTTCTAAATTAATTTCAATTGATTGACCTTGTGAATTCAAATATGAAACTTTTGACAAGGTGAATTCGAATAGCACAATCAAATGAGGAGAAGGTCAATTCATAATCAAATGTGCTATTCGAATTCACCTTGTCAAAAGTTTCATATTCCTAATGTACAACTCACTAAGGAAATTGGGTTAATGAATAAACAACAAACACAGACCCATGCACCTAAGTTTCCCATTCCACATTTTTAATGAACCTATTTTCTTATTGTACAATAACCTAACCGATTTATAACTCCCCTCCTTATTGTATTGATAATAACTACTACTCTTTTAATGTAATTTTTTTTACATAAACCATATATTTAAAAATCCTTTAAGTAACCTATTAACATTTAAATTAAATATATATAATATTAATTAGGAAAATTAATTATTTTTAAATCACTCAAAAGTTTTACGGACGCGCAAAAGCAAATGTCGATAAACCAAAATGATTAAATAAATTAAAATGCACTCAACTTTTGCAACAAGGAATAGTTTAAATCAGTCGGTAATGAACAATATGAAATATGTTGTATTACTTCATTAAAAAGGAATTACTGTCACAATCATTTAATCAATGGGAAAAAGCAGCCATTAGAAATAAAAAACCATTCCCTACATGTATGGGTTCTTGGATTCCTATTTTTTATTTTTTGAGGGAAAACAACGTCCTCGCGATCTACATGCCACCATCCCACGGCTTATTCCTGCTTCTCCACATTTTTCTAGAATCCACAAATCTGTGGGATAAGATAACCCTTATTATATATGAGCCTTAGGAAGGGAGTCTATCTTCAATCATTTTATCATTTTTCTTCTAGTTATAAGCAACTAATTTCTTATTCAAAAATCTTTCTGGTAATCAATCTGAAGTATTCTCTAGTCGGGCTTTAATGGAGTTGAATTCATCAGTTAGAGGTCTCGACGGGGTACATCTTATGACGAAGAATGTTTCTGTCAGAATTTTGAGGATAACAATTGGAATGAGATCAAAACAGTTTGCATGTAGAACCACTACATCAATTCACTGTCAACATGCTACCCATTTTTCTTCTTCATATTCATTGTATGATGTGTCTCCTAGTTCGAGTGCTTGTGATATAAAGAGTGCATACCGTAGAATGGCTCTGAAATACCTTCCTGATGTCTGCCCTGCTATAGAGAAAGAAGAGTGTACCAGATTATTTCTTCAGGCTCAAGAGGCATATGAAACTCTATCAGATCCCCTACTCCGCCAGGATTATGACTGGACACTTCAAAATGGGATGGAAATCGACCAACGAAGAAAAAGATTAGAAAGTTGTAATAATATGTGGGAAGCTCAACTAATAGAGCTGATAAAAAAGGAGATCTGGTTATAAGTAATCATCGTGGGGCAGCACAATGAGAGCACGAGATCAACAGGCCACTGCTTCTTGATGATTGATTTCTTCATTGTTGCATTGTATTGTGTATAGTTAGTTGTAAATTAAAATACCAAACGCAGAATCAAATCAAAAGCCAAATCCCACTCTGAAAAGCAATCCCGAAAGAACCTGTATATTTCATTTGTAAATTTGCAGCTAAATTTGGTAAAACAAAATTAAATTTTGTATAGTAAAAGTTCCATCGATTGAAGTAAAAGTGGGAGCACAGCAAATCCAAGGTTTGTTAACGATTGTCTTATAGATTTAAAATGGGCTGAAAGATTCAGTGAGCGACTGTTTGCTTTCCAACAAAAATAAACTATTTTTCAAAGTTTGCTTATTATGTTGTAGAACAAGAGGTAGCCTTCTAACTAAATAAACGACAATAAACTAATACTAAAGGAAGTAAGGTATGCACAAGTTTATCAGCAACCATAACTTTTGTCGGCAAGCCTTTTCCGGTTGCGTGAGACACTTTGTCGGTCATAGGTTTCTCCCCCAGAGAAGCCTATCGGCTAAAAATGAGAACATGTTGGAAATGCTTTGGTAGACATGCATGCAAGGTGTGGAATCATTGACAATGCACCAAAATTGTTTGGCAATTTTCTTTAATGAGATGTCATCTGATGAATCGCTAAAAATTTCATAGAATGGAGTTGTTGAAAACTTCCAAAAATGTTCAAGCAATGAAATGAGCAGGTGTAAGTTTAAAAGAAAATATATTTGTAAAAATTTTGGGTGAATTAAATTGTCAAAATTGCAGACAAAATATGGAAGCATAGGCAAGACATGCAAAATGAGTTGTCGGAGGAATGAATAGAATCTTACAAAATTTCCTCCTTATTGGAATCATGTGTCCTTTGAAACTCTCATCACCTGCACCCCAACCAATGAAGAATGTACTCCTTTCTAGATCCCTTTTTGTCTAGTAATCCTAGCAACGTACTTCGTAACAACCTATGGTGCTATTGTAAGGAAGAATTAGAAAAACATTGATGAGAGTTTGTCTCTAAAAATGGAGGATCAAACCCAATCCACTATGCATATTGATCAAACACTAAGAATGATAACAAAGTGATCTTCATGCCAATCCCCAGCTATGTAGTTTTAGGTAGACTTGCTATGTGAGCTCCATTCTTCTCCCGCCTGCCAAAATCTGCACACTTTCCTTGAAGAGTGCTTTGAAGAACAAACCCAATTTTTGGCCATTGGAAGGGAAACAATATTTCCATGAGGTATTAACTTCTTGTCTAAGGTGACTAATTAGGTTTTCAATTGGCTTATATCCTTGAAATTCTTTTTAAAACTCTTCTTTTCCCACCACTTTTATTTAGACATACAATTATGAGTTTGTGAAGCCTCCATTTATGCATTCTAACATGCATTAATTTCAAACTGAAGCTTTTCTGTGCCATGCATATTGCATGGTTTTGTTTTTTTTTCAACTCAATTTGATTGATTTAATATCATTTTATTTTAATTAAATCTTCTCTTAGAAAGTGTTGAATCCTATGTGCATGAAAAGGCATGTGTTTATAATAATTTAAAGTAGGGTGTGTGTAAAATATTACAAAACTAATTAAATCCTTCTTATTGGAATCACGTGTCCTTTGAAACTCTCATCACTCATGCCTACCAGTGAAGAATTTACTCCTCTCAAGATCCTTATTTGTTTAATAAGCCTAACAACATATTGCACAACAACCTATGATGCTACATACATACATGTGTGCGCACACACACACACACACAAACACACACACACACACACACACACACACACGTGTGTGTGTGTTTATATCTATGTATGTATATATATATGTATATGTGTATATATATATACACACATATATGTAT
>MU223638.1:466408-478775 GCA_018584345.1 Thuja plicata | reverse complement strand
GCTTGATGACATCGGGGCGGGAGGCCATGTGAGGCGGGATGAGAACATTTGACCAGTAATCTGCCCATCGCGGGTCACTTTCGTACACAAATGCAGTGGCTGCTATTTTCTTGATACGCTGAGGATCCTCCGCCATAACTTTTCTTTGATTTACAGTTAAACTGTTAAAAAAATATCCACCAAACCCTGTTCCTGCCTGCAAGGACCAGCTGCAGATTAGGGCAACTTTTCGCGAGAGATTTAGCAGTAGAGCCACCAACCCGACCTGTTTCCGTTGTTTGGTTCTTTGTTGAAGGTTCTGCTGCTGCCTAGACAGGCAAATTATTATTCTCTCCCACACAAATTCAAAAATAATTACAAAACATTTATTTTATTAAACACTCTCTCCCAGACTACTCGAATCAACTCGATTGAGACTCCGAAAGGAATAAAATTTGCTGAAATAAATCTGATCATCGACATGCACTTATAATTCAAATCCGTGAACTTGTTGCCAAGAATATCATGACAATTTCCATGGCAGACTGTGTACAATCATCAATTCAAGGTGAACAAAATCCGGAGCAAAGCACGCTACGGAAGAGATTCGATCCTGCGTTGCTCGACCTGATCTTTTACTGCAGGTAATTTCGCTGTTTATCAGACCAAAACCTGCTCCTTTCTTCCATATTTAATTCTAAGAGACATTTCAATCATTCATGTTGGACTTGAGATTTAACTCATTCTATTATACTTTATTATTTATTGTTAATAACAAGGATGATTGGCAATCTTCAATAAATATATTCTTTGCAATGTGAAAAATATAAGATACTTAAAGTGATCAAGGCAGAGAATTTTCATACTGTGCCTACTCATTATCATATTGAGCTCTCAGTAATTTTGAAGTTCACCTAAGGCTTGAATGCTCCTTTCAATGACTTATCTATTAATAATTTCTTCCGTAGCACATTGACTAATGATATTGACCTATTAATAGGGAGAATCAAGTTGTGAATTACTATGACTTTCAATTGTACCTATCATATAAGATAATCTATATTTTGCGTCCTTAGATTTTTGAGTGAGTGTATCTAATGCCTAATACAATCATTATTATAATTTATTCATGTGAATTGTTGTTAATTTGTTTTATTGGAACATAAAATTAAAGAGATTATAATTGAAGTAAGTATATTAGAATCAAGTATTTATTTTGTATATATGTGAATTAAAATGTTAACTATTTATGATCATGGGTTTATAGACTAGTAATATAGATTGATAGAAGTTGTTTATAGAATTGTTTAAAATACTAACTATTGTTGTTTTACACTTGAGCGAAAGGAGTCTTGTATTTAGTGTAATCACCAAAAATTGGTCTAACAAACCCATAGCCCCTATTTCAAATTATCGCTAGACCCTAATTATGGGAGCATTTAATCAAAATTGCTTACATAATTAAATCATACTTGTTGAATAAAATTATCAATTAAAAATAAAAATCACTTAATTGCTTGAACTATTGGGTTTAATTAAAAGTCGTAAACACTTTTTTATTAAGTGAACCCATTCACACATCCTCACACATGTGCGAGCACTCAAAATTCAAATAAAAGCAATTAAAAGGGGATAATTACAAAATTTGTCTCATTCTCCCCCAAACAAGCACAAGGTTAACCAATCAATGACCTTCCACTCGGATCAAGCCCAAATGGATTGAAGTAGAATGAATCTCAACTGCCATTCATGGCTCAATCTTGACCATCCATTTTGAGGAATTTCCTATATAGGGGATAGCTCCCCTTCCTCAAGTATGAGGCAATTTGGAGAAGACAAGTTATAATGCTATTTTAGTTCTAGGTTTTGATCATGTTGTAGCATCCATTTTCATTGTAGCTTAGTTTGATGCATCTAAGTTCTAACATGATTTATTACCTCCATTTCCTTAGATTGTAGCTATGCATTATTGCTTAGATTACTTCATGCTTAAAATGCATTTAGCTTAGTTTCTTTCATGCATTTCATCTCCATGGTTTTGAGGGAAATGTATGCAAGTTCATGCATCTTTCCTATCTTTTGAATCTTTCATTTTGGAGTCATCTAGTCACTGATTCAAAATGCCAAATTGATGAGCATCCTCCAAGAATCACACTCACTTTAATTAGGAAGCAATAAGCCACTCTTGAGGGTAGTTTGCATAATGATTTGATTTCCATTTGATGGTACTAACCCTTGAATTAATGGTTTATTAAGTGTTTGGTTGTTTCAGGTTGGAGACCACATTTACCACACACATTTTTGGTGCCCACCATGGGGCTCAAACTAGTTTTCTGTCCCAATTCTCAATATTTTTGACATTTCGACAAAACTGCGCTCATTGTTGTATAATGTTCCGTGCCTGCTCGTACGACAAATCACTAGGCTCTAGTTTTTCAATTCATAAGACTTGTATTGTCATATGAGTCTGGATTTGGTTCAAATTGTCGTATTAACTTGTTAGAATTGTCATACAAGAGATCATCTTGACATGTTTTGTCGTATGGGTATATTTAGATTGTCGTACGATTTTTGATGTCGGAGTGTTTTCTGTACTTTTTTGTTTAAAAAATAGAGAGCATTTTTAGAGGTTCATTTGATTTGATCTTAGCTTGCTAACCTCTAACATTCTTGTGTTGGTCTTTTGGCTCTCTGGTTTGACAGCTTATCATGTTTTTGCAGGATGTTTAGTAGAAGGCTCGCTTGTCAAAGTCACACTAGCACACTTGTTTTGAAAACTACTAACATTTTTGTGCTTGTAGGATGTTTGAAGAAGAAAGAATCTCATTGAAACTACTAAAAATTTGTGTTTGCAGGTTGACTATTGACTTCATCAACCAAATGACCGTGTTTGAACTTAAATAGTTATTTAGGCACCTAGTTTAAATAGGGTATTACTTGAGTGAGTCAAGCTAAAACATTAGGGGATTACGCTGTCTTCCCTTTTAGGGAAGATCAGAAACCTAGACATGTTTTAATTTGTCTTAGGCAAGAAATCATTTGGGTAAATTTGGCATTTTTGGTATGTTTGGGAAACAGAAAGAAAAATAGGAGATTATGTTCTTCTCCTCTTTGAGGAAGAATCAGAAATCTAGACCTTCTCTTTGCTATCCATTTATTTTTATGTGTATAGTCAGAAAATGGAAGCACTTCCATTGTAGACTAGTTTAGCCTTCCAAGTAAGTGGTTTGGGGTCATGTCAAGCACCTTGAATGGGTCTCTAACTTGGATCTGGCTTTTTCCCCTATTTTGCCCCATTTCCCACTTTTCCAGCCTGTTTCTGACATCCAAAACTGAAAACTGAGATTTTTGTCCTCAGTGTTAAAATTGACCTTTCTGGGTCAAGGTCGACCTTGACCTTGACCTAGGTCAAGGTCAACCTTGACCTAGGTCAAGGTCAACCTTGACCTTGACCTAGGTCAAAATTGACCTTTTTCTGACTTTTTGTCCAAATCCCAAATTTCTAGGATTTCCTGATTTTGGGCTTCGAAAAAGCTTAATTCCCGCTTCAGGGTTGGCTGTTTTGGGTTCTGAAATGATGAATCTTAAATTATATTTAATATAGGTCCACTTCTAAGGGTATAGGTCTAATGGGAATTTAATTTTCCTATGTAGGCCTCTATAGAAGATTGTGCCCTAGATTGATATATAAGGAAGCCTTCTCCTCTCATTTTCTCTAACCACATGAACCATCATCAAGCATAATCACAAGCGCTCAAGACTTGAAAGGACAAGCTAAGAAGAAATATTTGAAGCAAGCATCTACTCTCAAGCATTCAAGCATCCAATTCATCAAGGAGATCCATTGGTAGTCATTGAAGGATTCAAATCTCTATGGAGCTCTCTTGTTGAAGATTTCTCCATCCACATTCCTCCAAGCCTCTTCCTCTTCCAAGGTCCATTCAAGATTGGTGTTGAAGATCTACATGCAATTTATTTGAGGCATCCTACATTCTACATCCATTTGGAGCATATATACTTGTGGATCCATGGATTCGAATCCACCACAAGGGCTTCTATACAAGCAAGGTAAATTTGTTTATTTACTTTGTTTACTTATGCAATTTCAATTCAATTATAAGGTTAATTCCAAAAGTGGGGTTTGACTCCCCCCCCCCCCAAAAAAAAATCTCTTTTTCTTGCAGGTACAAGTTCAGGACTACGGATTTGAGGGCAAATTCGGATACCCTTTTCGGCCNCCCCCCCCCCCCCCAAAAAAAAATCTCTTTTTCTTGCAGGTACAAGTTCAGGACTACGGATTTGAGGGCAAATTCGGATACCCTTTTCGGCCAAATTTCAAGATCCATGAACAAATTTTTTGTCGAACCTGTGCAGGTCAAGGTCGAGATTATTGGGTCAAGGTCAACATTTTTCTCAAGATGGTGTTGGATCGGGAAACATTTTCTGGGTTTTGTCCATCTCCGCGTTTCTGTTCTGGATCAGGCTTTGGATTTTCCAGAAACATGCTACAAACATCAGAAAACAACATTCTTCAGATCTACAATACTTTAAGGTTGGTATATTTCTCCCTTCCATTTCAATTAAAGTTCTTTCTATTCCTAGATCTATCACGCACATTCCTTTCTACAAGGGGTGTTTAAGACCCCTTTTACTCTTATTTCCAAATGAATGATTCTTTTATGCATTGATCCTTTCTTGAGGATTAATCAATTTGGATCTCTCATTTGTGTATTTAAGAACAAAAGAGGGAATATCTTATCTCCCCTACATTACAATACAACTACATTAAATGTAAAGGTTAAGGAAATAAACACAACAAATAATAAACCAAACCATAACCAATTTTTCTTCCTTTACATTTTGGTGAACCTGTGATAGACAACTCTTTCTTTTTAGTGTTAGATTTTCATTTCATATTAGATCTTGCATGCATATAGAAGTAGGGTTTCTTTTATGCTCTTGCATTTATATTTCAAAATTCATAAAAATCACAAAATTTCTTTAGAAATACAAAAACATTTACATTTTTCATGCTTGTAATATTACTTTGTGTTCAACATGTATGTTTTTTGTTTTGAATACTTTGATGAGGCTTTTGTTGCTAAAGAGGATAGATCCCCTAGTGAGGTACATGGAAGTGAGGATGAAATTTGTTTGAATATGATCTCCATGGATCCTATTCCTCTTTCATCATCCTCTACAATCTCTTCAATTGACCTTTACCATAGAAATGAGTTACGGATAGATGTTAATTCTTCTCCTAATATATGTCTTTTCTATGAGCCTAATTTAGAATATAATTATTTCTCCTTTAGGGATCAAGCTTCAGGCACTCCTACAATGTGTTTTATTGATAGGGATGATAATCCTCCTATTCGGGATGAACCATTGAATTTGGATGTTGATTAATCTCTTCCTCATGAAGCCATTGTGGATAATTCTACTTTTTGGGATGAACCCTTGGATAAGGACATTGATTTATCCCCTCCTTGTGAAGATGCTTTGATACAAGAGGGTGATTTATTAATGGATGACATATTCATACATGATAGTGACTCTTTTTCTAAAACACACTCCCCTTATGTAGACATTTTAGAGAAAGAAGAAAACATTATTGATGCTTTACCTCCATTTGGGATTCCTTCTAGTGATGAGGGATTAGCGAAGAATGATATGAATTCCCTTAATGCTCTCCCTCTTAGTGATGATCTTATGGAGAATCAAGATCCTCCCTGATATCCTCCTAGGATGTATTCTTTTCTTCCTTCTTGTGAACCTATTTTTAGTACTGAGACAACTAACATGGTTTATCGAAAACCCTTGTTGACTATCAAAGGTTGTCCTCGTATTACTATCAAAGGTAAACCTATGGAATCTTTAGAGTCTTTCAATGATCAAGATTTGATAGCTCACACCTATCATACAAGGAATAACCCTCAACCTAATCCGATGGTTCCTACTTCTTTACCACTTTCTCAACCCATTCTTCCTCCTCCACCACGTCTTCCTAGCATGGAGTATGATATGATAAACCAATTGTGCAATACCCCTGCCAAGATTTCTTTATGGGAGCTTATTCAAAATTCACCTACCTACCATGAAGCCTTAAAAAAATCTCTAGCAACTCTTTCCACTCCACCTCCTAACAAAGAGAACATCAATGCCTTCTTACAATGCATGCATGTTACCCCGGGTCCTTCTGACATTGTTTTTACTAAAAAGGATTTACCTTCTAAAGAAGTTCAAAATCAATATGATGCACTTATGGTTGTTGTTACTATCAATAAGAGTATAATTTGTAGGACCTTGATTGATAATGGATTTGGGCTTAATATTTGTAGCATGGACATGCTCAAAGCAATTAAGGCCAATCCTTCAACTATTCAACTTGATAATAATCCTATACGTGGATTTGATAACATTGATAAGAACACTTTGGGCATCATTACCTTACCTATCAAAGTAGGTCCGGTCATCCTGAATACTCCTATTCATGTTATGCCTTGACCTCTTAATTATAACTTACTTTTGGGTAGACCTTGGTTGCATGAGATTCCTGCTGTTCCTTCCACCCTTCATCGTCGAGTCAAGTTTATTCACAACAACATGGTGTATACACTTCATGCAAATTATGCACCAAATCCTTTCTTGAATATTCAAACCCACAATACTCCTATTCCTAATAGTAATCTTTCTTCCTCTAATGCTCTTCTTGGAGATGATTTGGGAACCTTGGATTTTAATCCTACCTTTATTAGAGAATATAAGGTTTCTAATCTTGATTTTATGAAGCAACAAAGAGAGTTTGAACAACGAGTTTTTGCTTCTACTTATAATACCCTTCATAATAATTTTGTTTCTGCTTCTACCCACTATGAATCTGTCAAACCTACTAGTAATGACATAGTGACTACTGAAGTTCCATTGACTCCTTCTGATATGGCTTCTTGTTATGGTCCTAGTTATCATTTACTAGTTAAACAAGGATTCCATGGTCAAGGATGTGGTAAGCATAAACAGGGAATTCAAATGCCCTTACAGAATGGGGGGCATGAGAATTCTTATGGATTGGTATTTAATCCTCAACAACACATCAATTAAAATAACACTTCAAAACATGATGACCCTATGAAGTAATTTGACCAAGAAGTTCTTTTGCCTAAACTCCTTTGTGCTAAGATGATTACTAGACCTAAACACAAAAAGAAATGTAGTCCACACTTGAAGACTCTTCCTTTTTGTTTATATCATAGATTTCATGATCACTCTACTAATGAATGTCATGCTTTACATTATAAGATTAGGCAGCTCATTGATAGTAAAGTTATTTATATAGCATGTGGCAATGAGTTGTATTTCAGTCCTGTTTTCTCTAAATAACATTTATGTTCCTATTATGGAACTCCACATTATGTAAACAATGTTAGCTTAATATTTCGGGGCTCGTTGTCTTGCATAGTGTTGTGAGTGATATAATAGGTCCCCTTTCATCCTTGTTCCCATGCTTGGGGGGGCAATGATGCCATCTCCTTCTTTTATGTCTGGGGATTCACTTTTCCCTTGGTTAAGAAGTATCTATCTATTATGTGATATCCAATCATACATGAAAATTTTGGTTTGCATTGAGGATCTATGACTTTGGCTATAACCTATTTCATTGTTTAACATTGGGTTTCCATGGTTGATAAATCTCTCACCTTGAAAACTGAATAGTGTGCTATTCCTCACAAGGGTTACTTTTTCACTTCTTGCATGATATCTCTTTGCATTCGTCCCTTCCATGGCCTCATAGGAGATGTGACATTCTTGGCTTGGACTGGGTGTTGTCTATGGATATTTTCTTGTTGTTGAAGAAGGCTTTATCCTTGTTATTTTCTTTCCTTAACATGTCAAAATAGTATTTACTTTTCCATATTAAGGAGGGGGAATACATACGGCCTCCCTCATTCTATATTATGCATTTTTGTTCTAACCTTTTGTTTTGTAGCATGCTAAATCCTCGGAAGATAATGCACATAAGTTGCTAAATATTGAAGAGATAGGTATTCAATTACAATTCAATATGCTAAATCATTGGAAGGTAATGCACATAAGTTGCTAAATCCTTAAGAGATACACATTTTATAAATGTATTCCATGGTGATATAAGGATATGGATCCATGGGTACTTCATAAAAGCCATCATAAGACACACTACATACATGCACAAAGATGCCATAAGGAACAAAAATTTATGGGGTGACTATCAAGTGCTTCCTTGATGGGCCATCCTATCCTTTTTGTAGTTCATAGTGAGATACACACATCTTACTGGGCAAGCTAATCACACCCTCTCTCATTTTCACTTTGACTGGTGATGTCTCTCTTATCGTGATCTTAGGGTTGATAAAGAATTAAGTTCATGGGGGCTTGAGGATTCCTTTGTCCCTTTTGATTTCAATAGGATTGTCTTTTCATCATGATCTCCTTTACCAAGAGTTTGTATTGAGTCCATACTCTTGCTAAAGTGGGGGCTAAATGTATAGTTGGAAAATGGAAGCACTTCCATTGTAGACTGGTTTAGCCTTCTAAGTAAGTGGTTTGGGGTTATGTCAAGCACCTTGAATGGGTCTCTAACTTGGATCTAGCATTTTCCCCTATTCTTCCCCATTTCCCACTTTTCTAGCCTAATTTTGACATCCAAAATTGAAAACTGAGATTTTTGATCTCAGGGTCAAAATTGACCTTTCTGGGTCAAGGTCGACCTCACCCTTGACCTAGGTCAAGGTAAAAATCACCCTTGACCTGGGTCAAGGTCAAAATCAACCTTGACCTAGGTCACAATTGACCTTTTTCTGACTTTTGGTCCAAATCCTAGATTTCCAGGATTTTTGGATCTCGGGCTTCAGAAAAGTTTAATTTCTACTTTTAGGTCGACTGTTTTGGGTTCTGAAATGATGAATCTTAAATTATATTTAATATAGGTCCACTTCTAAGGGTACAAGTCTAACAGGAATTTAATTTTCCTATGTAGGCCTCTCTAGAAGATTGTGCCCTAGATTTATATATAAGGAAGCCTTCTCCTCTCATATTCTCTAACCACATGAACCATCATCAAGCATAATCACAAGTGCTCAAGACTTGAAAGGAAAAGCTAAGAAGAAAGATTTGAAGCAAGCATCTACTCTCAAGCATTCAAGCATCCAATTCATCAAGGAGATCCATTGGTAGCCATTGAAGGATTCAAAGCTCTATGGAGCTCTCTTGTTGAAGATTTCTCCATCCACATTCCTCCAAGCCTCTCCCTCTTCCACGATCCATTCAAGATTGGTGTTGAAGATATACATGTAATTGATTTGAGGCATCCTACATTCTACATTCTAAATCCATTTGGTGCATACATACTTGTGGATCCACAGATTTGAATCCACCACAAGGGCTTCTATACAAGCAAGGTAAATTTGTTTATTTACTTTGTTTACTTATGCAATTTCAATTCAATTATAAGGTTAATTCCAAAACCGGGGTTTGACCAAGGAAAACCCCTCCCCCCCAACAAAAAAATCTCTTTTTCTTGCAGGTACAGGTTTAGGACTACGGATTTGAGGGCAAATTCGGATACCCTTTTGGGCCAACTTTCAAGATCCGTGAACAGATTTTCTGTCGGACATTTGCATGTCAAGGTCAAGATTATTGGGTCAGCGGTGAGATTATTGGGCTAAGGTTGACATTTTTCTCAAGATGGTGTCAAATCGGGAAATGATTTATGGGTTTTGTCCATCTCTGCGTTTCTGTTCCGGATCAGGCTTCAAATTTTCCAGAAACAGGCTACAGACATCAGAAAACAACATTCTTCAGATCTACAATACTTTAATGTTGTTACATTTCTCCCTTCCATTTCAATTAAAGTTCTTTCTATTCCTAGATCTATCACACACATTCATTTCTACAAGGGGTGTTTAAGATCCCTTTTACTCTTATTTCTAAATGAATGCTTCTTTTATGAATTGATCCTTTCTTGAGGATTAATCATTTTGGATCTCTCATTTGTGTATTTAAGAACAAAAGAGGGAACATCTTATCTCCCCTACATTACAATACCACTACATTACATGTAAAGGTTAAGTAAATCAACACAACAAATAATAAACCAAACCACAACCAATTTTTCTGCCTTTACATTATGCATACCTTTCAGATGGGTCTATCTAGTGGGAAAAAGTACTCACCCTTGGAGAATGAACCATGTGAGAATGAGGTAAGCCACACCACTCCAACTCACGTAAAATTTACTCTTTGGGGCCAAAGTCTTGGGAGTTAGATGCCATTTGATCTTATTCTCGGCTCTCACCTAACACATAGTAGGGCCCTTAGGTCTCAATCACATCTATGTGACTACTTGTGCTAAGGTGCTCTGTGGGGCTATACGTCTCAATCGCGCTTTCGCAGACACAAAGGATACAACCGAACAGAGACCCTTACTAGAATCCATAGAGTAGAAGTCACTCAGTTCACCTCCAAAAGTGGATAATCCAAGTGCAAGGGAGATAGGAACTCCCCCAAGACTTCAGAGAATCAATGGAACAAAGGTTATTCTTTCAGAAATGCATAAAATTTAAGTATTCACTAAGTGACAGACAACACCGGTGGAGTGCACACCATCGATAAAGGCAAAGAAGAAAATTCACAGTGATACTCGACGAGCAGAAGACAATGTTTCCTGATGAAGTGAAATCATAGGATGCCTGACGACCTGAAAACAGAGTTGCCTAACGAGTAAAAATCCAACGAAGCCCGACGGATGGAGATCCCAAAGCTAAGTGGAGTCACGCCAATAGAACTATCAGTTGTCACCGATGACTAACTGCAAAATTGACTGACGGAATAGACATAGTTAGCACTGGGTTGATCGGTATACTATGCTTATTTATTGAGTTTCGGTAAATAGTTATACTACTTATTGGTAATCAAGGAGAATAAGGATAGACAAGGAAAACCGACAGATAGTTAATCATTATAAAGTATTTCATGGCATGCATCTAGTAGGGACATAATAATCTGAAGTTCATAGATTGGTGTTTAAGTTTAAAGGATAATGTTTTGGGGCCACTGATTCAACCCCCCCTCTCAGTTATTACTAACAATTGGTATCAGAGCTTGTGTGCTTAGAAATGAAGGTTTCAAGACCTAAGTAAAGATCACAAGATGAACATACGAGATGTGCCCAAGTTGAACAAAGACAACTTTTCTTCATGGAAAATTAGGATAAGACTCCACTTATCAGGTATTGGTAATGATGTTACTCAATTCCTAGATACTGAATATGTGTTTCCCACAGGAGTATTGACATTAGATCAATTGAGAGAGAAGCATGAACACAACTACATGGTCATAGATCTTTCTTCCTCACTCTCTGATGCTAAATTTGAAGATTTCAGGGATTGTAAATCTGCAAATCAGATGTGGGACAAACTGAAGCTTGTACATGGAGGTGATACAAATGTTCTGAGAGCCAAGGCAAAAATCCTTAGAGGAAAGTTTGATGATCTCAGAATGAAAGAAGGAGAAAACATCACATAGTACAACACAAGAATAAAATAAGTAGTCAATTCTATACGAGGAGTTGGAGGTACACTTGAAGAGGAGACAATGGTAAGTAAAATCTTAAGAACCTTACTGCCTGTATATGCTATTAGAGTTTCTTCCATTCAAGAAATGAGAGAAGTAGCAAACAATACAGTTACTCTTGATAGTTTAATTGGTAGACTGATTTCATTTGAGATGAATAACTTTGATAATAGTGTCTTACCAAACTTAAGGTCTGCATTTAAGTCTTCTATGAGAATAAGCAAATCAAGTCATAGCCACACATCTAGAAGAGATAGTGAAAGTGAAAGTGAAGAAGAAGATCTAGATGAAATAGAAGCACTTATGGCTAGAAGAATGTAGAGAGGCAAAGGTAAATAAAAAGGCAAGTTACCACTTGTATTATTTAATTGTAAAGAGATTGGACACTTTGCTGCAAGATTTCCTAAAAGAAGAAAAGATGGCAGAAGTAATGATAGATCTTTTGAGAAGAAATCTGATAGAGGTGATAACAAAGATTATAGAGGTTACCGACAATAAAAAATAAGAGATACTCGAGACTATAAGGACAAAGGAAAGAAGGCTAGCTACCTAGCTTCTTACAAAGATGAAGATACTGACACCAAACCAGATGAAGGCATCAAGATGGTATTTGTGGTTGTGAAGGATGACTCAGATGAAGATGAAAGTTATGTTGAAACTACACTCATATCTAAGGTTAGCAAGAATGACATCTAGATTATAGATAGTGGCTGCACTCACCACATGACCGGTGACAAAGAAAAGTTTAACACTTTTGAGTATTATAATGGTGGTACAGTAA
>MU223638.1:452636-465934 GCA_018584345.1 Thuja plicata | reverse complement strand
GAGATAGATATTTTATTCTCTTTGTTGATGATTACTCTAGAATGATGACAGTTATGTTTCTAAAAGATAAATCTGAAGCATTCAAGATGTTTAAATGGTATAAGGCTATGGTAGAGAAAAAAAGTGGCAAGGATCTGAAATTATTGAGACTAGATAGAGGAGGAGAATTTATATCAGATGAATTCACTAATTTCTATAATGAGCTTGGTATAAAAAGACAAGTTTCTGCACCAAGAACACCACAACAAAATGGGATTGCTGAGAGAAGGAACAGATCAATAGTTGATTGTGCTAGAACACTGATGATAGAGAAAGGCATGACCCAAATCTTATGGAAGGAAGCTGTCAGTACTATTGTCTACACACTTAATATAGTACAATTGAAGGACACAAAGAAGACACCTTATGAGCTATGGTATGGTAAAACACCTAATGTAAGCTACTTCAAAATATTTGGTAGTCAATGTTATGTCTTAAAGGATGATAGAAATGGAAAAATTGATGCCAAGAGTGATGAAGGTATTTTTCTGGGGTATTCTACCAAGAGCAAAGCTTATAAATGTCTCATCAAGGCTTCTAACAAAATTGTTGAAAGTGAAAATGTAAAGATAGATGAATTTGCAAAAAAGAATGAGTTGGAAAGCACAAAAGAACCAGAGGACTACAAAAAGTTTGTATACTATGAAGAACCCAACACTCTGGCTGAGCAATATTGCTTAATTCCAGAACAATAGAATGTTGCAACCGACTGTCAGATTACCGATGGTCAGGATAATGATCAAAATAATGTCCAAGGTGATGAAGAACAGAATGAAGATCAAAATGATGATCAAGATGATACACAAAGAGCTGTACCTATACTTGCAAGATATGTAAGAAGGAACCATCCAGAGATCCAAATCATAGGAGATAAGAAAGCTGGTTCAAGAACAAGAAGTAAGTCTTTAAACTCAAATTGTTTAATTTGTGAGTTTGAGCCAAAATCTGTTAATGCTGCACTAGATAATGAGGAATGGATAAGTGCTATGAATGATGAGATTGAGAAGAAAAAAACATGGTCACTTGTGCCAAGACCAAATGACAAGAATGTCATTGGTAGAAAATAGATATTTAGGAATAAGCTAAATGAGAATAGAGAAGTCACAAGAAACAAAGCAAGACTAGTATGCAAGGGGTATGCACAAGAAGAAGGTATAGAATATGGAGAGACCTTTACACCCATTGCTAGGATATAAGGAGTAAGAATAATACTTTCTTATGCTGCATACAAAGGATTCAAAGTATATCAAATGGATTTCAAGTCAGCATTCCTAAATGGAATACTTGAAGAAGAGGTATACATTGAGCAAACATAAGGGTTTGTCAATCCAGACAAGAGAAACATGGTATGTAGACTTCACAAATCCTTGTATGGATTGAAACAAGCTCCTAGAGCCTGGTATGAACGAATTCATTCCTATCTAATAAGTATTGGATTTGTAAGGACTAGTGAAAATAGTAATCTTTATTTGAAGGAAGATACTGATGCTAACACTTTGATTGTTGAAATATTTGTTGATGACATCATATTTGGAGGCAATGCTATTCTATGCAAATCATTTGCTAATGAGATGAACAAAGAGTTTTAAATGTCTATGTTTGGAGAGATCGAGTTCTTTATTGGTCTATAGATCATTCAACAAAGTGAAGGTATTTTCATTACACAGTCCAAATACATCAAAAAGGTCTTGAAAATATTCAAGATGGAAGATTCCAAACCAGTTGGAACACTAAAGGCCACTGGATGTAAGTTGACAAAGGAGGACAAGACAACAGAGGTAAATCAGACTTTGTATAGATCAATGATTGGAAAACTCACGTATGTTGCACACACTAGACCAGATATTGCACATGCAGTAGGAATTGTTGCTAGATTTTTTGCTAACCCCAAGGAATCACATATGACTGTTGTAAAAAGAATTTTAAGATATCTAAAGAATACTGAGGAATATGGCTTATGGTATAGAAGAGAAGGCAAATTTGAACTCAAGGTGTTTATCGATGCTGATTGGGCTGGTAATCTTGATGACTAGAAGAGCACAACTAGAGGAGCATTATTTATGGGTGATAGACTTGTCACATGGATAAGCAAGAAGCAAGGATGCATCCCTCATTCTACTGCACAAGTAGAATATGTTTTTGCTTCTGCAAGCTGCTCAAATATTGCATGGATCAAACAGTCGATGGAAGGTATGCATATGAAGATCTTAGAACCAGTGATTATCTATTGTGATAACACTAGTGCAATAAAAACTTCCAAGAATCCAGTCATGCATTCCAAGACTAAACGCATTGCATTCAAGTATCATTATTTAAGAGAACAAGTTCAAGAAAAGGAAGTGAAACTTGAGTATGTGCAATCAAAAGAATAATTGGCTGATATCTTCACCAAGCCACTACCCAAGGATACATTTGAATACTTGAGAAAAAGACTAGGGGTCAAACCCTTGTCTACCAGTCAGTAAAATGATTGAAGGCTGCATCAGCCTACATATTATCAGAATATCATTCATGTTGATGCAAGAAAAGAGATGAAATTCAAAGATACATCTATATATAGACAGGTATATATCAGAACTGAGCACCAGAGAATATTGTTATATTGCTGATGGATAAGGGAAATTCAAGGAATATATTATGAATGGAAAGAAAATGATTGTTTGACATGAATGTCAGATATTTGTAAATTATTTGTTTGGAATTGTTGTCAAAGGGAGAGAGATTATCCATATTATCACATCTTTCTGGAAAGAGAGAAAGGTTATCCATTATCAGATTACTCCAACAGGGAGAGATTATATTCTTAGGGAGAGAAAATTGTATGGAAAGATTCTACAAAGGGAGAGTTGCAGACAAGAGAACAAGACATCAAAAGAGAGAACAGTCAAAGGAGAGAAATTGACACAAGAAGTGGACTCAACACATCAAAAGAAGTAGAGCTACAAGAATCAAATCTAAGCTAAAACAAATCTTACCTATGGTCAGACATTTATTGGTTGACAGAACAAAAATATTGGTAGTTTGATAATCTCAACTGTTGTATTTCATATTGTATTAAAAATAGTATAGTGTGATAATATAGTATGTTGCCATCAATGCCAAAGGGAGAGATTGATGACATGTAACTGATTGAATGTTTGACAATATTAAGTTGAAGATAATGCAAGGCATTAAATCAGTTAATGGTTTGTATTGTCATTTATGTCAACTCGATATCATCTGTACAGTCATGTACATAATGCCAAAAACTTTAGAGAATCAATGGAAAAAAGGTTATGCTTTCAGAAATGCATAAAAGTCAAGTATTCACTAAGTGAAAGACAACATTGATAGAGTGCACACCATCAGTAAAGGCAAAGAAGAAAATTCATAGTGATACCCGACGAGCAGAAGACAGTGTTGCCCGAAGAAGAAAAATCATAGGATGCCCGACGAGTAAAAATCCAATGATGCCCAACAGATGGAGATCCCAAATCTTACTAGAGTCATGTCGATGGAACTGTCAGTTGTCACCGATGACTAACTGCAGAGTTGACCGATGGAACAAAGAGTTTAGAAAATGATAAAATATCTAGCTGGCAAGAGCTAAAGATAGACTTAACTGGTTGTTCTCTTTGTTTTATTCGACAAGAGTTAAGTGATTGAAAATAAAGATGATTTGTATAGTTGGCAAGAAGATAATTATGAGACAAATCAGGAGTTATGCTTTAAATCAAATTGGCTAGACTATTTTTCATGCCAAGAATCAAGAATCAAGAATCAAGAAACAATGAATATAATGTCTATATAAGAGACAAGCTTAATTCATTTATGAGTGGGATTAAGGGGAGTGAATAAAAGGAGGATGATAAAGAGAAACTAATGAAGAATAAATTTATACAGTCCTGATCAATCAAGTTGAAGGAGAGCTAAGGAATTCTACAGACATCGACGAACAGTGAAGCACAACATCACAGAGAAGAAAATGTGGAGCACAAAGAATTGAATTGATACATTGATCAGAGAGGTAATGTACTTAAATAGATCTAAAAATATGAAATTCATAGTTGCATCATGGATAGGTCTTAGTGTTTCAATTTAACCACTGAAGAATCAAGTCTCTTAACAGAGTGGGACTTAATAGTCTTCTATATATTGATGTACATCCCAAGGAGTGCCAAAAAGGTTGATTCATGAAAGTAGCATTGGACTTGCCCGATACCTATTGATAGTCTAAGAAGGAGGCTGATTTAAGGATGGTAGCAATAGATGCCCGATACTAAGTGACAAATTCTATGCATAAAATTCTCTGACAGGGTTGCACTTAATAGTGTGTTTGTAACCTTTAACAAGGTTGACTCCTAATAGGGCTCACTTTAGAAGAGTGAAAATTTGGGGTATCGGTCCCAGTGGTTTTTCCCTTAACAGGGTTTCCACATTAAAAATTCATGTGTTATGTGTGTATGATTCATTTCTTTATTGTTTTGTATCTGACATAGTTAGCACTGGGTTGATCGGTATACTCTGCTTATTTACTGAGTTTTGGTAAATAGTTATACTACTTATCGGCAAGGAGAATAAGGACAAACAAGGAAAACCGATAGACTGTTAATCATTATAAAGTATTTCATGGCATGCATCTTGTAAGGACATAATAATCTAAGGTTTATAGATTGGTGGTTAAGTTTAAAGGGTAAATTTTTGAGGCCACTGATTCACCCCCCCTCTCTGTTATTACTAACAAGACACTCATCATATCATGCCCTAATTAGCATTTGGAGTTGGATAATATGATGTCATGACTGTAGCCACTACATGCTTGGTGATGACTGTATTTTGATTAGCTATTGGGTTTGTACCTGAGTCAACGAGCAAAGATTTTCTTACTAAGCCGAATGACTTTAGGGATAAGAAGTGCTTGATTTTCACTCCTTTGTGCTTGATTTGTTTAAATCACCTAAAAATGACACTAAAACAACATAAACACTTTTAGATATTGACATATTCACCTCAAGATTGTGCAAATTGGTCCAAATTCACTAAAAACAAGTGGCGAACTGTCCCTGTCAAAATATGTCATTTTCACTTATCAAAATTATTGTATGAAAAAACACTGTAATAACAACAACTCGTATGGGAACCTTGGAATTATCATATGGGAACTTGGGAATTTTTTTATGAACTCACATCATAATCTAGTCAGTTACTTTGATCTTTGGTTTCCTTGTTCACTTTACTACTTATCTACATGGCCTGAATTAATCATAGTACCTTCTCACAACAATTGTCAGTTCTTGATCATGTGGTGGCTTGAATCATCATAATCTTTCATCCTAGTATCTTGAATGATCTTACTTGTTATGCACTATCCCATCAATAGTCAACCCCAATTAGCTCGATCACAAGTGTCGTCCACCAGACATTCAGGTCTTAAAACATGATACATTGTATCAAGCTCAACAATCTTTCACCAACACATCTCTTACCAAGCTCTCAAATGACTGATCATTTGGAAGTCTTTGACATTGACCCATCAGTATATTCATTCTAAATTCTTAACCACAATTGTCTTTCATGGTAGAAACTAGAAGCCAACAACAAAGAGTTGATCTCGATTCAAAGGGAAAAGCTATCGATGGTTCTACCCCAGGACCCTCGTCCTGTCAAAAACCAAGATCTACTCAAAGGATTCCAAATCAAGACACACCAACTATATATCAATCAATACCCTTGCTTCAAACTTCAAACTCTCAACATCAATTGACTCATACTACACGTCAAAATACATCGACAATGTTAGCCTACAATTGGGGATCTAGCCAAGAATGAAAGAGTCACCGTACTAGTGTTTCTTTGTTGGTTGAAGAACCTACTAAGGAGGAGATCCAAATATGTCAACAAAACAGATAATTTCAAAATATGATGCAAATCCTTATGAAAATGGATAAGGATAAATACTTTATGCACTTAGCATCTATTGGCGTTAAACTTCCTCCTGACTTTGATATCGAGGGATTAATACAACATGAGGAAGAGTCTCCTATTACTATTCTTAATCAACAGTTACAAGACATGATGCATGAACTTAGAGAATTGAAAAGGAAAAAGACCAACCTTCTAACAAATACTCATTGGGGTCTATATGTCCCTTTTCGTTCGCTAAAAACTTACACATGTCATTTCCTCCTAAGGTTGAGTTTCCTAAATATGACAAGTACAATGGGGAGGGTGACCCTCAAGATCATGTGAGGGTATTTTATGCTCTTAGTATGGAGTTTATGCATGAGAGGACATATCCAATACTGTTGTTCCCACAGAGCCTCAACGACCAAGCCTTGGAATGGTTCACAAAAATCTCACATGGTATTCAAACATTTGATGAGCTTGTACAAAAGTTTATCCAACATTATTCTTACAACATCTTGCATACGGTCACCATGCTAAATCTATGCAATGCCAAACAACACAATGGAACCTGATTTCAAACCCAAGGAACCAGTATTTAACCTATCTAGTAGCATTCAAGCTACTAAGAACAACATGAATGCCCCCACACCATTCAAGAGCAATCAAGATACGCAAAAGGACAAAGCACCATGGGTACCAAAACCCAAATGAAATTTCACTCCTCTTGGAGAACCTCTCAAAACTGCATTAAAAACTTCAGTGTCTCATAAAATCATCATGATACTAGACTCAAAGCCTTGGGAACCAGTCGTTAAACCCTATTGGTGGAACGAAAATCACTTCTATGAATATCATAAGAATAAAGGACACTTAACTAACGAATGCATGATGTTGAACCACATAATCCAGAACCTAATTGATAATGAAATCATCACATTTGATGGGCATCAGTCAAATAGTGTTGACAAGGCTTTCAAACAGCCCTTACCCTCGTATGAATAGGGGGAATCCTCAAAGAACCAAGGAGCTAAGGTAAATTACACCTATCCTAATGATGACAATGTGATCCATATGCTTGAACCATCTAATCAATCAATTAATGTGATCATCATTAAAGACCAAAAGGGGTATGAATCTGCCAATGCTCTCACAAGGCATCGAGCTAAGGTTTCTCTTAAGGGAGTAGCTTCATCATCAAATAAACCTACAACATCAAAATCCTCAAAATCAAAGCAAATGGTCACCTCAACGCTAGCTGCAAACAACAATTTTTTTGATCAATTACAGAGAATTCCAGCCCAAATTTTCATCCTGGAATTAATCAAAATCTCACCATCACATAAGGAGATTCTTGAAATGGCTCTTTTAGAAACAACTGTACCAGACAACCTTGGTGTTGATTGACACTAAGCTATGGTAGGCCATCTAACCTCACCTCATTACCTATATTTTTTATAAGAAGATGATAAATTTTTGAATCATCCGCATAACCAACCCCTACATATAGAGGTCTTGATCCACAAACATAGAGTTAAACGTGTCTTGATAGATGGAGGCATCGGTTTGAATATTTTTACTCTTAAGCTTGTGACAAAATTAGGTTTTTTAGAACATGCTATAGATCCCAAAAGGATGATCACCATAAAGGAATATGATGAGGAAGAAAGGTCATCCAAAGGATTGGTTGTGTTACCTATCAAAGTTGGGTCAATTGAGAGAGATGTAATTTTCTAGGTGTTGGATTTACCTTTGGCATACAATATTATATTAGGGAGACCTTGGATTCATGACATGTAGGAGGTCCCATCAACATATCATCAATGTGTCAAATTCCCACACAACAGAGTGGAGGTCTCCATTCCGGCTGATAGCACATACTCTTGTAACACTTTGAAGAAAGCAGACAACATGGTTCCCCATAACAAGGAGGCATTTAATGAGCAAGGATATGAAAGTTCCCAAATAACACTCCTAAAAAAATTTGAGGAGAAATTGAAATTCAAAAGCATGGGCATGGGAGAATATCAGTTACACCCTTTTCCCTCAGTGACTAAGCTCCCTATATCCCCTAGATCTTATGAATTGCCCTCATCATCATTTAAGCCTTCTAGCACTCAAAAATTATAAATACATGAAGGGACTGGTATGGTGAAAGCTCGTGTCCCTCTCTTAGAAGAAAATGAAGAAAGCACAGTTCATGACTGACTTTGTAAAGGGGAAGAACATAACCAAGAAGTGAAGCATGTTGAAATTTCCTCGCATAAATATGGTAAAGGATATAAACTCATGCAACAAATGGGGTATAAAGGAAAAGGACACTTAGGCAAGGATAAAGGGATGCTAGAACCCCTACACGCTGAGTTCTGAAGTCCCACAGATAAAACATTGATATGATATCATGAATAGACTTCTAATCCTTCCGCTAGCAATGGTCCCATAGGCAATCCAATAGAGGACTCTGAGATGACACTGAAGAAGAAGCATAGATTACAATGTTGTCATTTTAAAGACTATTACACATACAAACAAAAAATCCTCACTACCAAGGGGAACTGTATATCCCACCTCAATTCAAAGCCCCCTTCGACCCAAACAGATTAATACCTCAACAATTGCAAGAGGAGGATCAATTAATTGGAACAGAGGTGATAAGTCCACAACAAGATGAGTCAAGACCAGAACAAGAAGGTGAACCTAAGGAAAGACACCCTAACTACGGGAAACTAGTCACTATTGCTCACATACTTGATTTACCATATTTAATGGATACAAGGGTACACACAAATGAGGTCTCTCCATCTCACCTCACATCCGTACAAGAAGGTGAAGAACAAGCCATAGTGAAAGAAGGTGAGGGTCAGCAAGAAGAAGAAAGAAGGTCTAGTGAAGACGAAGGATTTTTTATGACTCTAGTACAATACCTAGAAACATTTGATCATAGCCACATTGATCCTAGTGTATATGACTTTGGTCAAAACATGGAAAAATGAGCTAGAAGGTCGACATCCTAACTGGGGGAAACCAGTTTCTCCTACTCATGTCCTAGACATACTTCATTCTATGGAAATAATTTCTAATGAATATGAATGGGATTCTCTCTCAGATGCCATAGTAGATATTGAATTTTATGTCATCCATAAATATGCACCTCAATTTCAACAAGGGGAGAGTTCCAATGCTACACAAATATCAGTCGTTCCTCAAAACATCAATTGGAATTTTAGGGATGATGTCAGAAATCCCAATATGAGAACTAGACCCCTATCAAGAATTGAGGGGGTCCCTATGTGAACTTTCCTTGAGAAAATGGCTAGGCGAGAGGAGAATCACAATGTTAGCATTAGATCAAACAGGTTAAACTCACAAAATACTAACAACAGCTATAATAGTGAGGTTAGGATGCTTCATGGTTTAGGAATTCCTTTAGAGAGCCATGTTATAGAACTTCTCTTACCAGTTGAAATCCTTGATCATGATAACACGATGCTATCTTTAGAACCTACTAGATCTTTATCCCTAATTCATCCTGAAATTTTTGAATGGAACCCAAGTGATGCCTTAAACCTATTCTCTTCCCTGAATGAATACACTTTGGCCTGTTACCTAAATGCTATTAAGCCCCTCACTTATTCCACTAGTACAATGAGTGTAAATATGACAATGGGAGATATCAAGTTTCTCAGTCTTAAAAAGAAAAATAAAAAGAAAAAGAGGTATGGTGGTGAAAACCACTTTGTGGTAGTGTCAGAACCCAAAATAGTAAAAAAAATGATGTATCCAATGGTGAAAACCTCTTAGAGGCGTCCGAGAATGGGAAACTTGATATCTTGCCCGATCATTTTTAGGAGCGGTCTTCAGTGCTTATAGAGCCTATACAACTAGTTAATCTAGGAACAAAAGAGGAACCCCAATTGATATATCTAGCACAATCCTTGAATGATGAGGAGAAACAACAGTTTACTCAATTTTTCATGAACAAGAAGATTGACATTTCTTGGTCCTACTCAGAGATGCCAAGACTTGATACAGACTTGATAATGCATCATTTGTCAAATTTTCTCAGTGTCAATCTAGTTAAATAGAAGCTTAGGAAAACACATCCCCATGTGGCACTATTGGTCAAAGTTGAGTTAGAAAAATTGTTGAAAGAAAAATTCATCAGAGCTATAGCATACGCCGATTGGATCTCAAACATTGTGCCTATTTCCGAGACTGATAGATACATCTGAGTCTATATAGATTTATGGGATTTAAACAAGGCTTGTCCAAAGACTTCCCACTCCCCAACATTGACATGATTGTGGATCTCACAATAGGATACAAAATGTATTCCCTCATGGATGACTTTTCAGGATATAGTCAGATAAAAATAACACCCAAAGATCAGGAGAATATAGATTTTACATGCGCTCGGGGCACGTTATGCCTTTTGGTCTCAAATATGCAGGTGGAACATACTAGAGGGCTATGACAAGAATATTTCACAACATGATGCATAAGGATATGGATGACTATGTTGACAACACTTTGGCAAGATCATCAAAGAGAGTCACACACTTGGTCGACCTGGAAAAGATTTTTAACATAAATGAAAAATTCAAACTAAGGCTAAATCCAAAAGTGTGCCTTTAGTGTGACGTCAGGAAAAATCCTTGGGTACATTGTCTCAAAAAAAGGAATTGAGGTTGATCCAGAAAAAGTAGAAACAATTATGGAAATGCAACCGCCAAGGTATATTGACCAAATCAGAACATTACAAGGCAGGCTAAAGTCAATCAAGAGGTTTATCTAATAGCTAGCAGATAAATCCCAACCCGTCACAAGGAAATTACATAAGGGTGTAACATTCAAGTGGGATGACAGATGTGAAAAGCACTTTTAACATATCAAAGAATACCTAGCAAATCTGCCTGTCATAATGACACCAATACCAGGAAAACATCTTCTACTATATATCTCAGCTACATAAATGTCACTTGGAGCTCTACTAGAACATGATGAATTAGGAAAGGAAAGAGAACTTCACAAAAGGTCTAACACTACATGCTTGGAAATTCTATCAAAAAGATTGTACAAATTGATCCTTTAAAGTACTCGTTAAACAAGGCAACTCTGACCGATAGATTAGCAAAATGGGTAATGATACTCAGTGAATTCGACAACAAATACATTGACAGAAAATATATCAAAGGAAAAGTCATTTCTGATCATCTTGCGGACGCTCCTCTTGAAGACAATAAATCTTTAATCATAGAATTCCTTGATGAAGATATTTTGCATCTTACCGAGCACTCATGGACAATGTTCTTCGACTGTTCGTTCACACAGCAAGGGTCTGCAACCTGTGTACTCTTTATAACACCCCAAGGACACAAAATTACCAAAGCCTACAAGATAACATTTCCTTGCACAAACCACATAGCTGAGTGTGAGGCCTTGGAAAATGGACTAAAATTAGCTATCGAATGGAAAATCATAGAATTGCACATCTATGCGGATTCTTAGTTAGTGATCAATCAAGTGAGCGATCAATATCAAACCAAAGATGAGAAGCTTATGCCATATAAGAGGATGGTGGATGATCTAAAGAAGTAATTTGTATTCGTCATGTTCTAGAAAATACCAAGAGAAGCAAGCAAAGCTACTGACGCCATGGCTACTTTGGCCCCAATGTTATATTTAGAAGAGCATCAATTTTTCTATGACTTCCTGGTGGAAGAACTCCCCTTTCCAGCCTATGATTCCTCAGAATCCAAAATAGTATGCTCAATTGTGGGCATTGAATCCTCTCTCTAGGACAAATATATTCCTACCTGCGTGACCAAATAATCCTTGATGACCTATCCAGAAATTGGAAGAGAAACCTTACAAGAAATGTTGCGGTTTATTTGATCATACCTAACAATTTGTACGGACGGGGTCTAGACGGTACTCTCCTTAGGTGTCTAGAATATGAAGAGTTTGAGTACGCACTAAAATAAGTACACGAAGGTATTTCTGGGTCTCATTTGAATGGTCTTTCATTAGCTAAGAAACTTCTAAGGGTGGGGTACTACTGGCCTTCCATGGAGAAAGATGCTATTTAGTTTGCTAAATCTTGCAAGAAATGTCAATTACACGGTAACCTAGTCCATGCCCCTACTCGAGAGCTATTACCATTCATCACACATTGGCCATTCCAACAATGGGCCTTTGACCTGATAGGGAAAATATATCCCTCTTCATCCAATGGATACAAATTCATCATTTTAGCCACTAAGTACCTTACAAAGTGGGTTGAAGAAATCCCACTTATCAAAGCAACTGAAAAACAACTATCCATGTTTATCCTAAACTACATCATTTGTAGGTACGAGATACCTTCCTCTATTATAATAGATAACAAAGGACAATTAAAAAACAAAGATATGGATGAATTATATGAGAAGTTCAAAATCACCTAGCACTATTCCTCTATCTACTATCCTTAAGGGAATGGATAGACTAAGGCATCTAACAAGAACATATTGAAAATCTTGCATAGGACAATAAATAATTCAGGAAAAGATTGGCACCTCTAATCAAATCCAAATTTGTGGGCTTACCGAACCAGCATCAGAACACCCACAGGGACCACCATTTTTCACTCAGAGAAGGTTTTTGAATTTCAAACTGAGGAGGTGAAAATGATTTGAAAATGATCCTTTTGGCCCTTATATAATGTTTGACCTAATTTTCTAACTTGCTCAAATGAGCGTGAAAATCACCCCCTTGGTTAATTGGACAGTCTTGGATCCATTTTTGGGACCAAAATTGAAATCCAACAATGTTTTGTTGGCAAAAAATGCACATTAACCTATTACTCAAATGTAGTTGATCACTGATGCTTTCCTCACTGGATTCCTCCTCAATATCGTTCTTAATTGACTAAATCAAGCATTCTCTACTTCAATCCAAGAAAGTCAACCTTGGTCAACCTTGTAACACCCCAAAATTGGCATCTAGCAACCCTAACCAATTTTGTTGCATTTGTCATTCTTCTAAATCATCAAAGACCTATTATACTAGGCAAATTCTGAGTTTTCACTGACTCTACTCGACCTGAGTGTCAAATACAGAAAATCCTTAATCTGTATTAATCATACATCACATTTAATTCCTAAATACCTATTTGGCTGAACAAATCCTATGATCGAATTAATTTAATTAATAAAGTCCTAGCACTTTAATTAAATTAAATTCACCCTCTTTAGCTGAGACACATGAAAAGGAATTAAATAATATTTAAATTATTAAATAAATATCCTCTTTTCAAATATTTGAATTTAATATTCAGATAATTGAGAAAAATCAATTATGAGGTCATATTTATTTAATTAATTGGATATTCTCTC
>MU223638.1:387886-442898 GCA_018584345.1 Thuja plicata | reverse complement strand
ATATTGAACAATCAAAGCATACATACATATACACGCACATATATAAAAGCATACATAAAATTTTATATATTAAAACCATTGAACTATCAAAAAATTATAGTCCATCATATGTTTAAATATAGATCAAAAAAGTACATAGTCAATTTAATCCACAAATATCAAGTAGGTCCTAACACATGAAATAGGTACGTACATATTATACTTTTTAGACCAACTCAAGTGGTTCAGATCTTTCATGGAGAACATGTAATATTCTCTCATGATCCTCACTATCTAGTCTCCACTTACGACGTCCATGTTGAGATTTAACTGTATGAAGACAAATGGTGGTGGAAACTACTAGGTGACTATATTGAAAGACCTTATTATCTGGTTGGTAATCAACATAGTGAATACCATGCCGAATTACTTTGATTTTCTTGAAATATGTTCCCTCTAAAATAACTGAACCTGCAATCACAAAATTTAACAATATAAATTTAAACAAACTAAATTTGAAATTTACACTAAAAGGTAAAAATTTAAAATTTACAAATTGTGTTCAATATATTGATGTAAAGCATACAAACCTATGGGGAAGAAAATTCCATCACTTTCTTCAAGTTCAAGTAACTTCATCCCCGCTGCAATACAACACAGTAAATAATAATCAACTCCTACATTTCCACGCTCAACAATCACTGCAAAGACATTTCCTGCAAAATATATATATGTGTGTGTGTGTGTGTGTGTGTGTGTGTGTGTGTGTGTGTGTGTGTGTGTGTGTGTGTGTGTGTGTGATATTAAAATTTACTTAGTTAAATCAATCTACTATCTAGATACATGCATCTCAATGGACCATATAATGTGAAATATATACTTACCAATTTTGACCAATCCCGAGATATGATCGTAATCAGTAGAAATCAAAGGAACATCATCGAAGTTTTCGTCTTCATCTCTATCAAATATATCAGTAACAATTAGTGGCACTAGATTCCATACACCTAGATATCCACGGTCTTGATTGATGCATTCCTCATAATTGTTAGCAATGCAGTGACAATAAAAGCATGTGTAGTCCCTAGTGTTCAACATCCAATTGTGACAATTCATACTCATAATTGAATGCAAAGATCACGTCCTTTCTATCCACTTGCAACCATGCATAATTTTTCTATCCACACCTGAACAAATGTATATATAATATTACATTCTATAAATATAATTTGAATAAAGAATGTACATAAAAATTTTAAACACTTGAATAATTTAAAAATGTGTGCATACCTTTTATTTCCCAGAATTTTCTATGTGGTACCGCTTGAGTCATTCCTGGTGATGTTTCATTCTCATTTGGTGTGAAATGTGTCTTGCACCATTCAACAACATATGCATTTTTATATGAACCCCCTTATAATTCATTTGATACTTTTGTATAGCATGTTTGATGCAAGCTCCAACACCATCATGTTCACCTTTTCCGTGTCTACTCTCAAAGAAACTCCAGACCTGTGGCATGTTTTCATTATGATGATATCTACATAGTGCATAAAATGATCTGGATGATTTGAATTGTGCAGCACATCCATATGACCAGACATAATGTTTATCAATTTTTATACCTCTTTCTTTCAAATTTGCAAAAAACATCTTGAAGCAGTGTTCTACATAATGAATTTCATGCTCTCTATCATCACTTATATAAAAAATGACATTCCTTCTTGATGACCCATGCTTCAAATGTACTCTGAATACCATCCAAATCTAATTGTGCGTGTCGATAACACACATGTACCATAATAGTAATTTGCTCTAAAAAATAGTATTCTGATTGAATTGCCTTTTGATGAACAAAGGAATAGTTTTCTGCAAATCAACAACTGATACAATAGTTGCAAGTGGGAAATTGTCTCTCAGTGTTTGGAATTGTTGTGCTTACCACTTTGCAAAAAAAACATGATGAATGTAGGGTTGAATCATTTTTTTAAATTCGTTCATAAATACTCCAACATTTATCTCCTTTTCAACATATTCTAACCATTTGGATTCTTTCCCAAATTTTGTTTCATTCTTTACATATTTGTAACTCTTGCAATTTACCATTTTTGTTACATCAATGTTTTCATTTTTCAAAGGAAAAAGAGTCAAATCAGCACATGTTTGACATATTCCTTTTATGCAATTTATTTGTCCAGCTACATCATCTCTTTTGTCACATAAAATGGATGAGATGAACTCACTTTGTCTACTAGGAGGAGCATTTTCAAAACCATAAGTGTCTTCTACAAACTTTCAAAAAAATTGATAGTGGAGATCAAATTCAATATGATAACGACAACAAGTTTCAAACACTTTGTTTGTCCTAATATAATATGGCTTCAATCTTTCAAACAATGTTTTCCCAATCTTTATATTAGGATTTGAACTAAAAAATGACACATACATTTCATGTTGTGTTGTGTCCAACCAATGTTTCGTATGATATTCATATTGATTAGCTAGAATTCTATGTCTGATAACATCTCTACTGTTTGATGAAGGACATGTATTATCATTCCAAAATAATGTGACCAAATTCTTGATTCCTCTATCAATCCTATCAGAACAAGGATCTCTACACATAATTGCCCAATTGCTTTCTAAGGTGCTATCATCCAAAAGCATTCTCCTATTAACATATCGTGATATTGTTTTCCTACTAAAAGGTCAATCTGAGATGAAACTGAAGATATTTATCTTTTTCGAAGCATAGTGTTACCTACAATGGATGTCAACATAAATTTTCTTATAATTGTCTTATCTTTAGTTTGAGATCGCTTCTCTACCTGGTTCAAACCTTTCCTAAGATTTTTAATCATATCAGTTTGCATGTCAACAAATTTTCTCTTCTTTGATGTTGCTTCTATACCCAATAATTTTAATGCCCCTTCCAATTTTTTGTTTATAAGTACAACTGAAAGCAATTGGGCTTGTTCAAGTGTTTCTAAATTATCAAATTTAGCCAATATTTCTCTTGCTATCATAATCATTAACCTCTTCTTAGCAAGACTTAAGGGTTGAACATTAGCAAGTGATCTCAAATTCTCCACATCCATTTTAAGTAAATGATCTAAGTTTCTATAATTAACATTTCTCTTTACAGTTTGAGCTAAATTTATAAGTTCATCCATACTAGTAGGAGCACGTGATTCTGAACCTTCTCCAACATCAATTGCTTGAGCTTCCATAGGGAGTGATCCCGACCCTTCTTCAATGTACAATTCTTCGACTTGACTTGATCCTCCTACTTCAGATTGTCCTTCACCTTCTTTAGTTTTATGATAATATGCCAATGCAGCTTCACAATTTCTTTATTCGGTACCAGGTGACCTTTTTCTAGCAGACTTACATTGTCTTCCTTTCTTGTTCCCCATTTCTTCTCTTCAAAAAATGTCTTCCAAAAGATCAGCAATAAAAATTCTTTTCTTCAAAAAAATACTTTCATATAATATTTCTCCTCTCCAAAATTATGCCTTCAAAAAAAATAGAAATAACAATCCTTCTCCAAAAAATGCCTTTGTAAAAATTGATCAATAATAGAAAAAGTGAATTCACATATTGTAATTAGGTAAAAAAGTGAAAAGAAAAAACATTACTTTTATACCATTCTAATTTTTTTTTAAAAACTAATTCAAAATAGCTGAGTACTTCGAGCAAAGTACCCCAGATAAAATCCCGGTAGGATGATTCTCGCCAAAATTTTCATACAGGGGTATTCGTACGAAGGGTCTTCACATGAAGACCCCTGGACCACTTTGCGCAAAGGAGGTCTTTGAGCGAAGACCCCTAAAATGTAAATTGTCCCTCAAAGAAAAAAAAACCTCCTAAAAAAAGGTCTTTCAAGGCCTGGGACAAGGACCAAATCAAATGATTTTCTGAAACACATGATGCCAAATGATGCGATTCGGAACAAGATTTCTAATGAATATAATTTTAATACATATTGATTTCATTATCACTTTCAAATATTACTTTAACTAAACATAGGTTGTTTCATCATTCAACACCCTATCTCTTCAAGGCTTCGGGAAAAATAGTAAATTAAGTTTTTTTTTTTATGAAAAATATGTAGGAAAAGAGTATTTGTGTTACCTTTCTATTGAAAAAAAAAATTGAATTTCGATATATAGAGATCAAGTTAGAGTGATCCAAGTGACCTTATGTATAAATTATAATTACTGTCACTTTAGAACTTAATAAACTATGAAATATTGACCCAAAATGAATGAAACCAATTGTATCCTCTAAATATTTAAGTTACAAATATAATCTCAAAATAATTACATTGTTATCATATTTTAAAAAAGAGTTACGCTGATCCAAGTGACAGTCACTTCTTAAAAATACAGTGTTTTCACACATCATTTTTCAAAGGAGAAAAAAAATCAATTTTAATATTTAAAAAAATATATATTTAGAAACTAGAAAGAAAATGCTAAAAGACCCTAGTTTACATCATCTTCAAATTCTTAATAGTTTTGTGGCAATAAGTGTTCGAAAGTGAATTTTTTTCTCAGAATGTTGATCTCTGTGTCAAAGTTGGCCAAAAAGTGGGACACACTATTTTGGGACTACCCTAATGTTGTGTCCTCTTATTTAGCCTTCTCTTTTTATTTCCCATCACAAGTTGCAAAATTGTTCCGCTAAATTTTTACAAAATTTTAAAAAAATTCAATTTCAAAAGTCTACCTTTTCCAAAATGTGAATTATTTTACAACTTTCAAATTAATAAGATGAGGAAAGCATATATTTATTTATATATAATCATTCTGAACACGAAATGGCACCAAATAGACCAACATAGGTTTCTATCGAAAGTCATCTATAACTTTCTATCGAAACAGATGACTTTCTATCGAAACTAGTTTCGCAAATGGGTTAACACATGTCAAACCATGAAACTACTTTTGATAGAAAGTAGTTTTGTTTGAAACTAATTAGTTTTGATCAAAACTACTTTCTATCTAAAGTAGTTTCTATCAAAAGTCTCTGATTAGAGGCCATTTGCAGAGGTTGCCACAAGTATGAAGTTTTCATGGCTTTGGGGCTCAAACGCAGGGCTCAAATGAAAGAATAAGGAGATGTCCTTTTGCATCGCACAAGTACTCTAAATGAGCTTTCTAACGAATATAGATTTGACAAATTTTGAATTAATTAGGCCTATGTTTTCTTGATGTGCATCGAATGTAGGTTTTTTATCAAATATTAACCTCCAAGTTTGTCGTTCAATGAAAAATAGTAGAAAAGAGATTTTTTTTTTAAAAAAATAACAGTTCCCTCCATCTTGTAGTCTACTTTCTATCAAAAAAAACATTTTGAATTTTGATAAATACACAAGTTATAAGCTATGTAGTCAAGGTATGTCAAAATTATGGTTTACTCAACTTCAAACGTTCATAAAATATGCAATAATCATGATAATGTCATCAAACCAATTGCATGCCCTCCGTATGGATGTTACAAAACTAAATTTAAAAGAAGCACATTGATATCTATTTTAGAAAAAAAAATTATGCTCTATGAAGTCAATGTAACTCTTTGAAAATGACGTTTTCAGCAACATAGCAATTTTTGTGGAAGAAAAAAAATCCATACAAATCAATTCAAAAAAATAAGAAAAAAATGTATTTAGAATCTAGAAAGAAAATCGTAAAAGACTCTAGTTTACTTCATCTTCGGATATCAAATGGTTTAATGATAATATGCATCCGAATCTGAAAGATTTTTTCAAAATGTAGACTTGAGTGTCCATTCAGGTAAAAAGTGTAACCCACTATTGTGGGTTCACCCGGCACAGTGAGAGGATAGCAAGGTGGGGATGTACTAATGCTGTAGAGATACTCGATAAGTTGTAGAGGGTCAATCCCTGTGAATTTTGATGACCAAGTATTCAACGATTGTAGAATTGAGGTTGAGAATATATATCTGAAAGAAAACAATCTGTAACTTATATGTAACCAGATTTATGATAATATAAGTGATCGTTTCTTTGGGTGTGTTAGTATTTTTACCCATAAGGGTTTCCCCATGTAAATACTAGTGTGATGTTCTATGCTTGTTTATCCTTCTATGTTTACTCTACTTACTTTTGTGCATCTTAATGACTATAATTGAAATTGATAGTTATCCCTAGTTTATTCTCCCCTAAGAATTTGATACTGTGGAAAGTGTTCCGCACTCTTCTTTCCTAACAAGTGGTATTAGAGAAGTTATCCTAGTTGGGTTATCCTTGTGGGAAGGTGTCATTTATGTAGTGGGTGATTTGCAGGGTACTAGTATTCAATATTATAGATTGAGATAGCAAGCACAATAGGAAGAGTAGATAATGTGAATTTTGATGGTAGAAATTATGACTTGTGGAAGCTCAAGATGGAAGATCTGGTGGTAGATAGAGATCTCTAGTTTGCAGTGGCTGGAGCTAAACCTTCAGGCATGAGACAAGAGGATTGGGATCTCGCAGATAGAAAATCCAAAGGGTTGATCAGACTCTATTTGGCAGACTATGTTCTGTTAAATGTTCATGAGGAGAAGACAAAAAATTCTTTGTGGAAGAAACTTGGTGACATTTATCAGGGAAAGTCTCTGGTAAACAAGTTGTTATTGAGGAAGAAGTTGTATTCCTTGAAGATGGATGAGGGTACATCTGTCGTAGATCATCTGAATTTTTTCAACATGATTATTGCACAGTTAACTTCCATAGGATTCAATATTGATGATGAGGATCGATGTATATTTCTATTATGTTATTTTCCTAACACATGGGATCATCTGGTGATGGCCATTGCGAGTACAACAACCACTTTCAAGATGGAAGGTGTGGCTGCTTCATTGTTGTCAGAAGAAGCACGAAGGAAATCTTCTGAGATGGTCAAGGAGGCTCTTGTTGTTTGAGGAAAGCAGGAGCACAAGAAATCAAAATCCAAGTTAGAGGAAAGATCTAAGTCTCATGGAAAGAAGTCCAAAGAGAAGTGCTAGAATTATGGGCAGATCAGTCATATTCAGATGGATTGCAAAGAGAAG
Organism: Thuja plicata; assembly: GCA_018584345.1. Taxonomy (NCBI): domain Eukaryota; kingdom Viridiplantae; phylum Streptophyta; class Pinopsida; order Cupressales; family Cupressaceae; genus Thuja; species Thuja plicata. The sequence goes on along the minus strand of MU223638.1, from coordinate 435,857 downwards.
AAGAAGAAGAAGAAGAAATAAAAGAAGAGTTCTTCAAATTTTGAGTCTTCTACGTCTTCTCAGAGCGATGACAAGTCATACATTAATTGATGTCTGGTTCAATCTTCATGAAGAAGATGTTTGTCACGATGCCATGTGAGGCTCAGTACCAGGCTTCCATGGGAGTTATTGGAAGTGATGTAGACATTTGATGGTGGATGATCTTCATTAGTGTTGCAGATGTTGAAGGGTGCCTTAGATCCCGTTGTTACAGAAGGATCTTTCACGTTTGCTGGATCACTATTTGGAGTAGACATGTGACTGGAGATGCTGACATCTTGAGGACTCATAGGGGTCCTTGGTAAAGATGTTGTTTATGTTTTCTTTTGACATGTTATCCTTGTTATTAGGATGTCTTCAATATTATGTCATGATACACTCTTGAGATGCATTTAGAGTTTTGGCATGTTATGGTTATGTTCATATGGAGCATGTTATCTCTTTGGGTGAGATGCTTTAGATCATGATTGTCATGTTTATGTTCCTGATTCTGCAGTTGGAACTTTGACATTGATCTTGATTTAGTTTTTTGTGTTTTGAGTATATTGGTCATTTGCTGGGTACTTCATGAGATTGTGGTTTTGCATTTGGAGTTTGACATGGATCAGTTACAGATGCTCATGGATACATGGAAACATACATGATGCTATTGTTCTCTTGTGGCTAGAGATGTATGTGTTCGAATGAGTAATAGTTCCAACTAAGAAGCATCCATCTGTTATGTACTTGACACAGTTAGTATTTAGAGGTGTGTGAAGAAGGACATGATACAAGCGGTTATGGAGACTTGCTATGGAATTTGTGCTTGTAGGTTCGTAGTTTTCAACTACTCAGCATTGTGAATGTTCTTGGTACTACATGTTTTATACACTTCTATGTGATGTTGTTAATGGATTATTTTTAACTTTGATATTACTTGTGTAGTGGGAGCTTCTTGGTGTGTATGTGACATGTATTGCACTTGAGGTTTGAGATTGTGTGTAACAAGATGTATATGTTGATGATTTGGGATTCATGTTGGTATACCTTAGAGGTATGGATAGTTAGATGTGCAAGCATGTGTTGTGGGTGCTATTTTCACTATGTTGTTGACAGTTAAATTGATACATATGATCGCATGTGGATAGATTGTCTATGTTTTGGGATATCAATTGAAGACAAAACTTGTGATTCATGTGCAACAAGTTGTGTGACTTTCTTTGTGAATGACTTCTATGTGTGTCCAGTGGCAGTGGCATGGTAGAAGGTGAGAACATTCATGTATGAGATGAGACCATTTATGTTTCTGTTGCAAATATCTCAATGGAGCACATGGTGAACTCTAGTTCACGGTGGTGTGTATGCTAAGGTGTAAAGGATGTATCAGTCTAATGAGATTTATCAAGTCTCTATTTCTCAGTAGCCTCTGAGTGCTCTGAAGGTACCAGTTAAGTTCAAATGGTACGCAAGCTCGATGGGGCTTAAAGCTCTTGACTCTTATTAGTCTTGTTGAGTAACTCTGCAGATATTAGTATGTACCTCGTCAAGTGGGAGATTGTTGGAGTACATGACTCGTACGTACTAACCCACACGGTGGCTGCTAGGACTGTACGGTGGCTTCCATGACCTGTACAGTGGTTGTTGAGTGGTTGTACGCTGCCAATGCAGTGGCGAATAGAGTGATGAGTAGTATGTGGAGTGATAAATGTCGTACAGTGCCAGTATAGTGGAGCTGGTATGGTGCAGCCAGTACTCGACGGTGAAGTGGTACGTGAGGCCGGTGGTGAAGCAGTACGGGGTTCCACCGTAGGTGAGACTCACTCCTGACTGTACGGTGCAGCCGGTACCTAATAGTGAAGTGGTACACGAGGCTGACAGTGAAGAGTACGGTGAAGCCGATATGTTGACGCCAGTGTCAGTACGGTGGAGTTGGTATGCTGAAGCTGGTGCCAGTACAGTGATGCCCATGGAGAAGTATCCGTTGTGCGGTGATGTTCACACACATAGCTCTGCGGTGGGTGTCGGTTGGATTGGATGAGTGGAAAACCTGAGTTAGTTGAGCGTTTGTGAAGTGACGGTTAAAGTACCGGATTCCATAACGAATTGCGGTTTGTATAAATTATTGCAGGATTCGTTGGTATAGATGGTGCCATGAGAGGATAGCAAGGTGGGGATGCACTAATGCTGTAGAGATACTCGATAAGTTACAGAGGGTCAATCTCTGTGCAATTTGGTGACCGAGTATTCAACGATTGTAGAACTGAGGTTGAGAATATATATTTGAAAGAAAACAATCTGTAACTTATATGTAACCAGATTTACGATAATATAAGTGACTGTTGCTTTGGGGGTGTGGATTTTTTTACTTGTAAGGGTTTTCCCACATAAAAACTAGTGTTCTATTCTATGCTTATTTATCCTTCTGTATTTACTCTACTTATTTTTGTGCATCTTAATGACTGTAATTGAAATTGATAGTCATCCCTAGTTTATTCTCCCCCAAGAATTTGATAGAGTGGAAAGTGACCATGTTGTTCTATTATTTTATCTTCTCAGTTATTATATTGCAACTAATTCATACTCTCATATTTATTTTTTTCTAAATTTACATTTCTACTTCCACAACATATCAATGGCGGAATCTCTTTGCAGTTATGCCCAGTAAAATATGTGTTATGTTTAATGTTAATCGGCAGACAGTAAATATAACCAGGCATGCTTGTCAAGTTTTGCATGTGAATGTATGGAGATGCGACTTTTCAATACAAGCAAGTGAGGAGCACCTTCTGTATTAGGATAAATTTTAACTTTTATAGGAAAAATAATTGGAAACCGTATTTTACTTTCGGAATAGCATATATTAAATGTGAGCCGATCTGTCAGTAGGAAAATAATAGTCACTTCAAGCCGTACTTGCTTTCGAATCTCATTACCCTTATTTCACTTTGAATCGTCTTCTATCACCCACACCCGTCTTTACCAAAGTTTTAGTTATATTAATTTTTTCAATCGCTCTCAAGCTTTTCAACTCTTTAGTTTGTTTGTTCTTCATTTTTATAGAGTAATCTTCATAATTTGTACTCTTGATTCAAGATTTAAAAAAAAAGGCTGTTGAGGCGCCCTCGATGGCTTTCACAACCCGCAGAGGTTGTTCCAGTCTGGCAGGAGACAGATCAGCGAATGGGCCCGTAACGATTACTCGAGGTTGACTGTGGCAAAGCTTAAGGACGTCTCACTTTAGTATCTTTTACCCATGTAATCCTTTTACTTTAGAAATGGAATAATCTCACTTTAGTATTTTTCATTCATGCACCTTTTACTTTAGAATAGAATAATCTTTAATTTTGAGTGGGCTAATATGAAATATGTCGGATAAAAAATAGAAAAACAATCTTTCCTTAATATTGAGGAATAATTATAAATTTGAATTGTGGTTTACCTGCCTTTATATGGTAAATGCGTTTGCCAGGAGGAACTGTATTTTACTTAAAGAATAGAATTAAATAAAGAAGTTTGTCATCATCTGTGTGTTTGAAGGTGTGACAAGGCAATGACAAACAACGTAAGTGAGGAGGCCCTGCTGATTGCAGGCGTAGTTGTCCTGGCCATGTGTATAATCATCGATATTCGTATGGCATGTAAAAGAAGGGCTCAATGGCTTCCTGGATGTGCTGTTGTTATCTATGCTCTCTGTCTCCAATTCATTGGATACTTAGATGTCCAGAATGTGAGGATTGGAAGTAGACATAGAGACCAGCAGTTGGAAGAATTGGTTTGTAACCAGCTGTCAATCGATACTTCCAGGCTCGTCCTCTTGGTGTTTGTGGGGTATTTACTGCCTGATTTTGCCTCTACTCGTGGAATTTGGCCTGTTATAGCAGCCTTGTTTATTAGCTTGTCCACCCATATCGCCATTGAGTTTTCTGTTGCCCTTCAGTCTAGAGTTAGCGAGAAAGACAAAGTAGTTCAGGGCCAAAGTGGGATTTGGGTAATTGTATCAGGTTTTGTCATGTTAGAGTCAATCTTGTATCTTTCATATCTTGTAAGCGAGTCAATCATCCGTGGTCGATTCATTCGTGAACATCTGGGGAGCCGGATTCCTTTAGCCCTTGACAGTCCAGAGAATAATAATGAGACCATCTCCTGGGACACCTGTCAATCTGAGTTGCTTAAATCATGGATTGTAGCACATGTTTCCCAGCCCGAATATGTGTTGATCAGGTCAAATTTTCGAAATCAACTGATATATGTGGTAACATTTAACGTTGTGTTCATGGCAATCAAGGTTATATGTCTAAGACCTCAATTGCACGGACCATCCTCTTTGTTTACAATTCAGTGCATTTTCATTATTCTAGGATGGTTTGCTGTATCCTATAGATTCTACATTACCTACGTAATTCATTCACAAGTCCAACATGGGCGTTCACCTGCTTTAAATAGGGCCACAACATCGCGGTACCTGTCGACAATTTATGCTCTCAGTTCTAAGATAGAGAATTCAGCTTGTCAATTAGTGGTACAAATCGGGCTGGTCAGTTGCATGAACTTACTGCTACTCTGCGTAGTTGTACCAGGATCGGCGCTAACCATCGTGGCGATGCTTCTGTCCACTCCCATAGAATTTTTGGTGATTCTGTTGGTAAAAAGGTTTTGTTCAGTGCCTCCAGAAGATGAAGATGAAGATTTTCCCAGGTACAAGGAAGCCCTGGAGCAGGTATGCATGGGGAGAGATAACGCAGAGAGTTTATGGGTAAGGAATAAAGACTCTTTTCATCATATAAAGACATGTCTGCAGCTGGCTTACAAGAAAGGCGGAAATTGCAAAAAGCTGCAGAAAGTAATTGGAAGCAGGCTTGTTCAAAATGCTTTGCCAAGCGAAGATGTGAAAGAATTACTGGAGCCGTTGGAGAGTGTGAAAGTGTATTTTCCTTGGCTCAAGGATTCCTTTCGGAGGATAACAGCTTTGGTGTTGCTCATGGAGGATGATTCTGTCTCTGAAGACCAGCACTCAAACGGCGAGTTAAAGAAAGATGTCCGTAGAGCGTTTAAGAAAACAGAGGATCTGATAGATTTTCTTGACTGCCCCGATAATATAGTAATATCAATGGATATCTTCAACATATCCAATTTAGAAGCTTTCATGTTGAAAAATGCCTCAACTAAACAATTCAAACGTGTGCGCTTCAATTTCAGAGAGTCTTCCACAGTTGCCACCGCAATTGAAAAGTTGTTTAACGAAACAAAGAACAAACTTGAAATGTATAATCTGCTGGGAGATGTCAACTCACAAGCCGTTGATACAAAATGGGATGACACAGCAGAAGCTTATGCCATGTACAAACTATGCAAACTAATCCTGGATCGTCCCGAACCTGACAGTGCAGAGCAGCTGCAGAGTCATCTGTTCGGCATTCTTGCCGATCTAATTACTATGTGCGTAACAGAATCGCCCAAGATTCTGGTCAAACGTTCGAGAAAATGGGCTGCAGAATTCAGAGAAGATAAGATATCTGCAGCAATTCAGTTAGCAGGATTCGCATGCGGAGTGATAGATAAAGCAAAACAGCAGCATCTCCAACCACCAGTATAGACACAGACGGTCTGTTTACGTATGCATAGTTGGATGCTAAAAGTCAATAATACGTTTGTAATATTTTGATTATAATTCATTTAAATATTTTTCTAATGGTCGGTCAAATTTTACGATTTATTACTTTATTCTGCACTCTTAAACATGAGAGGATTGAAACTCGCACCGGTTAAATGGAAGACCCCGGCCTTCTGTTGGCAACTTCAAATATGTTGAAAATTTTGCAAAGGCATAAAAAAGACACTCTAAAATTTGTCTGAATGGCCCACTTTGAAGGTGAGTAGTTTGAGTCTCAATAATTTTCATGAGAAGTGCCCTTATAATCATGTTGATTACTTATCATAAAGCATATTTGCCAAGTTACAGCTTCCCACAATCAGTTTTGATAAGTTTTTCAAACACTTGGTTTAAGGGGTGAACATAGATCTGAATTTTGAACATTTGCAGAATGATTGAAACAACCTATTTTGAAGGTCTGGATATCATGCCCAGTTGATTGTCATGACAAACTAATCATTGGCCTATGTTGACAACATATGAGATAGCTCCCATATTCATTTTTAGACCTTAGTTAATTCAGATGCTATGTTTGCCAAGGCCAATCCATATGCAGTTTATTCTGATTTTCAATGTATACAATGTTACATCTATCAAGTAACCATTTTCAAGGACCTATAACTCCCAATCATTTGATTGTCAAGAGAAAACAGTTGTTACCTATTATTGCCACTAGCAAATTTTCAGAGCTCCAAGAGGTCATTTGATATTTTTGCTGAGTGCAACCTATTTGCAATTTACAGCTTGCATGTTCTAGACAATGTTGAAGAGGGCATGTTCAATCGTTAATATCTTGCCCCAGGGATTGAGTCATGACTTCTTCTTTGGCATATGTTTTCATGCTATCTAAATGAATGGATTCCCTTGGTTTGCTATCTAAGTTGTTTGCTATTTTTTCAGGATGCATATGTGACAGGGTTTGAAAGGGTTAATATATGTTCAGCTTTAAAAGTAATAAAGTGACCTACTTTGCTCATTAATATCTCACACCTAAGGTCATGTCATGCAAAATGGTTTAACAATTTGGGTCTCAATATATCAATTTATTTGATTTTCGGTTGCTATGGTCTTATGACACTGTTTGGTCTATTTTTGAGATCAATATCAGAGGTTACTTGCTTATTTTGAGTAGTATATAGAGTGGTAAAAAATTGAACTTTAGTGGTCATATGCTTCATGATTTTGATCCAATTGCATGTGGAAGTGATCTATGATAGATCGGGAGGTCAAGATTATAAAGCCTTAAAGTTGATTATTTTAATATGAAAGAATGTTTGTTGTTTAAGTCATTTTCAAGATTTGAACAATTATGATGCATAAAAAGGATATTCAAACTAATTTAGAATTTAAGGAATTTGAATGCAAGATTGGCATGGACAGATGAAGGTTAAAAAAGAAGGCTATTTAAATCATTTATATGATTTTCATAATTCACCAAAAGAACGTACAGCAGCAAGGTTTTAATAAAAGTTTTCAACAGTCTGCGGGACCCATCTCCTAATACTAAAGAGAGGAGATTTAAAGGTTTTCTTAAAACAAAACATTGCTTTAAAATGGTTTTAAATGTTATTGCAAATATCACGAATGGGGGGCCTACCTTAATGTTTGATTGGCTAAAGTATTTTCATCGGGGAGTTGTAGAAATTAGTTTCTATTTTGAACGAGCATAAGAGTTGAAGTCAAGAGAAATAAAACATTTTCATGTCGTCACTTGAAATGATAGAAAGACTGAATCCTCTGGCACTCAGTGGGAGATTTTAATTTCTTCACCGAGTTGTTGGTTAAAAGAGTTGAAGTGGGAGCTACCAACTCAGAAAAGAAAGTTCTCTAATATTTTTGTTCCTATGTATAATCGTTGGCGTAGTAAAACTTATGAAGTGCCTAGCCGAGTTGCCGAGCTGCAGAAGCATAGAACCTACTGTCCATATCATCAAAGCAATCAGGAACTTGTTGAAATCTCCAACAAGTCCTAGCGAGCCACTGAGTGAATGAAAAATGTTTTCTTTAACTTTATGTTTACAGGGAAAAAAATTAGGGCTTTTTTGTTCAAACACTCATGGCGGCACTTCACTAGAACATGCTATCGATTACAGTAAAAACTAATGCTTGAGGGGCAGCATTTTTGCAAGAGGAACGGATTTGGGAAAAGGTTTTCTGAGTTTCCAAGCTAATTTAATTAGCAAGTGAAGAGCCAAATTCCACAATGTTTTCTAGCATGCTTCTCTATCTGTGCGCGAGGAGGACTTTGGGGCAGGGTATGGACATTGGAAGACAGATCGACTAGGCATATGGAATATAGTGATTTCATCGATTTGAAGACAATGGATTTGTTGAAAATATTTCTCAAGAAAATGTAATAGACTTTTGTAGAGCTAGATTCTATAAGCTTTGCGAGCATTCTTCTTTCCCATGCCAGAGAGGGTAGCACGTCGATGGAGGGAATCATGGAATGACATTGGCAACTATAAAGCCAAATTGAAAACCATTGCCAGCATTTGATTTGCCAGTATCAAGACGTGGGACTCAAAATATGGGTATGGCCTGCCATCAAAGCATAAATGATGAGTGATATTATGGGAAGTGCACAGGTAAATATGCATGCCAATTGTGTGGCAGCAAATATAGATCCTACTGTCAATGTTTATGTTGGCAGCGTTTTGAATGAAATGTTTTCATCTGGTGGAGAAGATATGCCAAGGAATAAGCATATAGGCAAATTATTTTTACAAATAAGAACAAAATTTGTTGTTGAAGTGAAAATTATTTCACTAGAGCAGTGCATACATATAGGGGATGAGGGGAATTCATTTTAACCAAAGGGTAAAGTGTAATTTCATAAGGTTCATTTTCACTCAGATGAAGACAATGCAAAGGCTTGTAAAGTATTTTACCAGCAATGTGAATACTTTTTATAAGAGATATAAAGCTGATACAACTACAGTTTACAACATTTGGCAAAGGTAAAATTATTTTGTCATAGAGAAGAGCAGTGGGCCAATTTTTATTTTAAAGTAAAATTATTTTTCTTGCGTAATGGGGGAATAATGTATAAAGTGCGACATTCTAATTCTCATTATGAAGTTTGATTTTCACAGAGATAGAAAAGTGGAAGTAAAGACAAGTTTGTGTTATGCTTGAGGTTTGATGAGAAGTTACATTTGTATGCAACATTGTGGACTGCGTTTTTACCATAGTGAACGAAGGGGAAGATCTATTTCTACCAGATAAAAATACTTAACAAATCATGGAGCAGTGATTTCTAGGGAGGTAAGAAATGTTTCGCGTGGGCAATCAAAAGAATCTTTGTTAACAAAGGGGAATTGAATTAATCTTAAGAATGTGGTTCATGGGATAAATGTGAAAGGAAAGTAAGTGTAATATTTTTAAGATGTAAATCAGAAAGTGCAAATCAAAGGTGCAAAAGAACGAGTATCAGAAATATTTTTAGTTGAAGGAGATTAAAGAAAGGAGAATAATTTAAATGCAAATCAGATATTTGAAAGGGGACACATGTCAACAGCAAAAGCAAAATAAATATGGAGTTTCCCTCTCTTTTTTATATTCTCATTTTCTCTCAATTGTAAGGGATCTGAAGTCTTTTTCCTGAAGCATGTAGATAATATGTAGTGATTTTCTAAGTTAGAGATAGAATGTATAGGTTGTAATAGTTGTTTCTAGATATAGATGTTCATTAGATTTTAGTGCATTAGTGATAATATCATAAAATTGTTTCTATATTTTTTTTTCATTTTCATATAGATTCAATATGTCATCTCAACCTTCCTTAGAATTGTAATATTTGTTCATTGGTCTCTTTAGAGGAAATAGTTAAATTCCTTGAACAAATGTTTGTGTCTTGGAGTGTGATGTATGGATTTACAAGAAGAATTTTATGATAGCATATAGGATTTGTTATTGCAAAGCATTAATATAAAGATCCACTGATAAAATTGAATTTCCTGACGGGATTTCTATTACATATTAGGCCAAGATTAGGCACTGGTCTTTATATGACAACTTGTTATATTTTCAGAAAAATTCATAAATCAAATAATCTTTACTTTTATGTTTGTAGGATTAGAGTTGTATTAGAAATTTTTAGATAGAGTCTAATTTGATTTAATTCTTACGTGTTCTTGTTCATATGGCTTAAAGTCATCTCCTAATCAATAATATTTGTTATCATTTGCTTTAGATTCATAACTATCGCAAAGGGTCACCCCCTAGGTCTTGCAAAGCCTAAAGAATAGAGGGATTATTTACATTTGTGAATAATTCCTATCAATTGACCATTTGTCTTAGGTTTCCATTGATTTAAGAAAAGATTAATCCTTAGGCTAATTTGAGGAAACAAATGGAGGTTTACATTGGAAGAAACATCCACTAGGCATCTGAATTGCTCAAATGGATGCCTGAGGAGATGCCATTTTATGGAATACAGTGATTCCATTGATTTGAAGACAATGGATTTGTTGAAAAATATAATTGACAGGCCTAGAGCTAGATTCTATAACCTTTGTGAGTATTCTTCTTTCCCGTGTCAGAGAGGGCAACGTCTATGGTGGGAATACTATAGATCATCTAACACTATTGGTGGCAACGCGTGGGACTCGAAACAGGGGTATGGGTTACCATCAAGTCATAAATGATGAGTGATTTTAATGCAACTACACTGGTAGATATGCATGCCAAATGTGTGGTAGAAAATATAGATCCTGTTGTCAATGTTTGTGTTGGCAACATTTTGAATAAAATGTTTTCACCTGGTGGAGAAGATATACGACGGAATAAGCATATAGGCAAACTATTTTTACAAGAACAAAATTTATAACTGAAGTGAAAAATATTTTACTGGAGCAGTGCACAAATATGGTGAATTAGGGGAATTCATTTTAACCAAAGGGTAAAGTGTAATTTTATAAGGTTCATTTTCACTCAGATGAAGACAATGCAAAGAAGTGTGAAATGTTTTACCAGGAGGGTGAATATTTTTTATAGGAGGTATAAAGCTGATACAACTATAGTTTATGAATTGTATGCAATCTTTGGCAAAGGGAAAATTATTTTATGATAGAAAAGAAAAAGCAGTGGGCCGATTTTCATATTAAACTAAAATGATTTTACTTGCATAATGGGAGGAATAATGTATAAAGTGCAATATTCTAATTCTCATTACGAGGTTTGATTTTCATGTTAATGTAAAATGATTTTACTTGTATAATGGGAGGAATAATGTATAAAGTGCGACATTCTAATTCTCATTACGAGGTTTGATTTTCATATTAAAGTAAAATGATTTTACTTGCATAGTGGGAGGAATAATGTATAAAGTGAGACATTCTAATTCTCATTACGAGGTTTGATTTTCATATTAAAGTAAAATGATTTTACTTGCATAGTGGGAGGAATAATGTATAAAGTGAGACATTCTAATTCTCATTCCGAGGTTTGATTTTCATATTAAAGTAAAATTATTTTACTTGCATAATAGGAGGAATAATGTATAAAGTGCGAGATTCTAATTCTGTATAAAGTGCTAGATTCTAATTCTCATTACGAGGTTTGATTTTCACAGAGAAGAAAAAGTAGAAGTAAAGATAAGTTTGTGTTATGCTTGAGGTTTGATGAGAAGTTAATTTTTTTTTGTAACATTGTGGTCTGGGTTTTTACCGTAGTGAATGACGGGGAATATTGTTTCTACCAGGTAAAAATACTTAACAAAATGTTAAAATGGAACATGGAGCAGTGGTTTCTGGGAAGGTAAGAAATGTTTCATATGGGCAATCAAAAGAATCTATGTTTACATGGGTAAAGATAAAACTAAAATTACATGGAGGATTGTTATCGAAGGGAAATTGAATCAATCATAAGAATGTGGTTCATGGGGATAAATGTGAAAGGAAAGTAAATGTAACATTTTAAGATACAAATCAGACAATGCAGATCAAAGGTATAGAAGAAAGAAAGAGTATCATATATTTTTAGTTGAAGGAGATAAAAGAAAGGAGAATATTTTAAATGTAAATTAGATATTAGAAAGGGGATACATGTCAACAACAAAATAAATCTGGAGTATCCCTTTCTTCTTTATATTCTCATTTTCTCTCAATTGTAAATAATACAAAAAAAAATTCTAAGTTAGTGATAGAATGTGTACATTGTGATAGTTGTTTCTAGATATAGGGGAAAGGACCCGGTACTTGAACAGGTACCCATTGTTGTGAGGGTTGTTAGTAGTTTTTAAACCAATGACAATACCAATAAAACCTATTGATTGAACAACAAGATACTAATTTTTATGTATTTTTTTATTAATAATTATAATAGAATAAATCATTTAAATTTTATATATATCATTGATTTACTAAAATCAATACAAGTAATGGACAAAGTACAAACATTGTGTGTTTATGGTCAAACAATATAAAATGTTTTTTTTGAAAACTCAGATTACTCTACACACAATATAATGAAATAGGTATAAATTACTATACTTGATATTATACAATTTTTAAAAAATAGTTGTCCAAATAGAGGACAAATCAGTCACCTCATTACATGTTTTCTTACAATTTAAAAAAAATAGTTGTGCATACAGAAGACAAACAACGCAATCAACTTGTTACTTGCTTAGCAAACAATGACTAATGTACACATGCTCAACTTCCAATCCCATCACAAATATAAATAAAAAGGATTTTTTCAGTCACTCATCCAATTTGCTCAAATTGGATATTTCAACCACTAGATTTTGAGTACCTGCATCATAAATATAAGCAACTATGAGACTCGCCATTCCATTCTAATCAAACAATAAGTGCAACACAATTCAAAAAAATTTCTTGAATCCACTTCAGCCAATAAAACTCTATAATTTGAAAGCCACGGATCACTACAAATTGCCAAAATTCAAATTTGGAGGGAACAACAATTCTCTTAATACAGCCTACGGTGGCATAATTCCTTTTCATTTGCATTTACATTCTGAAAGTGCAGAGTATAGAGTTCTTTTCATTTGCATTTACATTCTGAAAGTGCACAAGTATAGAGTTCTTTTTAGAATACCATAGTTCTTTGCATTAGAATCTCACAGTTCTTTACATAGAATGTCAGAGTGCACAGACAATTAGAATATTAGATTGAAAATAATACCAGAAGTCTCAGCTATTTTATATCAGAGATATTTTGTACAACAAATCATTTATGTATTTTTTCTATTGTATGTATTATTAGACTTATAGATTGTATTCCAAAGCTTCTTGAATATGGTTTTAAGCTTAGATGACATTGCTGAGCTTTCCAAGTGTGAAATTTGTTTTTGTATTTTTACTTCTACTATTTTATATCAAAGGTATTTTGTACAGCAAATCATTTATGTATTTTTTCTATTGTATTTATTATTAGACTTATAGATTGTATTCCAAAGCTTCTTGAATACGGTTTTAAGCTTAGATGACATTGCTGAGCTTTCCAAGTGTGAAATTTGTTTTTGTGTTTTTTTTATAGAAATCAAGGATTAAAGATATAAAATATTTACAGTACATGTTAATAACATGAAATCTTTTGAATTTGACTACATAAACATTTTTCCCATCTTAATATAAGTCAAGATTTAAGGACATGAAATTTCTAGTCCATGAAATTTCCAGTCCATCATAGTATCTTCAAATATTTCTGTACTCTATTGTGAATGTTTTTTTAAAACATTTTTCCCATCTTAATAGAAGTCAAGATTTAAGGACATGAAATTTCTTGTCCATGAAATTTCCAGTCCATCATAGTAGCTTCAAATATTTCTATACTCTATTGTGAAATTCTAAGGGTCATGGATTTGAAGATTTGAATGCGTATTTTTTTTTTGGATTTGAATAAACCAAAAGATGTTCCATTTTACAAAAGAAATCAAACCATTCTTGATGATGTTGGCTTGATAATCTTTTTATCTGATATCAATTGGGTAATATATAGAAAAAAAAAACTAATGTTTTTAATTATCTTCGAGATATAGATTGAAATGCTAGTTTTTATTTCATGTATATAGATTGAAATGCTAGTTTTTATTTCATGTATATGGTGTTTGTAGTATGTTCTTTATTGTATTTTTGGAGTGGAAGCACATTTCACAGAAGAACAAGGCAGAATGAGGATGTTTAATTAGTTTTAAATCATTTTTTGAAGTTGGTACAAAATTCAAGATGTTTATGACCTAGTTTTATCTATGTTTAGGCCAAAGATATAGATTGAAATGCTAGTTTTTATTTCATGTATATGGTGTTTGTAGTATGTTCTTTACTGTATTTTTGGAGTGGAAGCACATTTCACAGAAGAACAAGGCAGAATGAGGACGTTTAATTAGTTTTAAATCATGTTTTAAAGTTGGTACAAAATTCAAGATGTTTATGACCTAGTTTTATCTATGTTTAGGCCAAATATTCTGATGACCATCTATTTCTGCATTTCCCTGTTTGATTTTATGTAGGTTAATATTTTGATAATTTTTTGTTTAGGCATTATGATAGTAGGAAAGAGAAGAAGAAAAAGAATGACCAGAAAATTGAGGACCCATTATCCATGGGGCGTTAAGTTGCATGTGGTTGACTCTGATGATGGTGACCATTCAACCAGCCCAACTCTTGATAAGACAAACTACATTGCTACTGCTAAAAATGCAAAAAGAACAGATGTTGCAGTAAAATCTTCTCAACATCATAGCAATAACAAAATGTGTAATGAAAATCAGTGGATAGAAGAGGATATGGATTGTGCTATTCAAGATGTTGAAGATAATTCCTATTCCATAAGAGAAACAACAAAAAAGTGGGGAATCCCTGTTAGCAGTTCATCATATTGGCTTGCAGGTCTCACAACAACAAAAAGAAAGGGTCCCCCAATAATCCTCTCTTTAGAGGAAGAGTTGGAAGTTGTTCAGTGGTGTAAAGATTTGGCTCAGATTGGTCATGGATTAGAGGTTATTAAGCTTAATTCACATGTCGCACACATCTGCCAAACAAGGCCAAATCCATTTAAGAATGGTTTACCAGGCAGATCATGGTGGGTGGGATTCTGTAAACGTCATCTAGATTTGACAATAAGGACTGCAGAGGGTCTAGATAGAGATAGAGTAGTGATGCTCCGACCAAGTATTGTGGCAGAGTTTTATGACAATTTGGAGGCATTGTATAATGTTAATCATTATGAACAACCAACATATGGAATTGTGATGAAACAATGGTACAAGCTGGAAGAAACTGTGGGATGCGAGTGATCACAAAGCTAGGTAGCTGAAGTGTGCCTCAGATCCTATCTAAACGTAGAGAATGGATCACAATATTGTGTTGTATAAATGCAACAGGTCATAGCATACCATGGTTTTATCTTTTTAAAGAAAAAAGAAAACTAAAGAATTACATTGCCAACTATGAAGCAGGGGCTTGCATGGCAGCCCAGGCACATGCTTGGATGACCAAAGAGTTATTTTTAAACTGGTTGCATCATTTTTCTAGGTCTGTTCCAGGTGGGGCTTCACCCACAAATAGACATCTCCTCATATTTGATGGACATGGAAGCCATGTTGCCTTAACCACAATTCACGAGGCAAGATCTCTAGGCATAGATCTTCTTACATTGCCTTCCCACACTAGCCATAAATTGCAGCCTTTAGAAGTGAGTGTCTTTTCTCCATTTAAGACATATTTCATGTCTGAGAGGTCAAAATGGATGGCCAAACATCCACACATAGAAATAAGGAGAATAGAATTGGCAGAACTTGCAAGCAAAGCTTTCAAACTTTCCCTTGTGTCTGACGACATTACTGGCGGTTTTAAAAGGACTTGAATTTGGCCATTTGATAGAGATGCTCTTTGCAATGACATGAAACAAAGTGATGGATTCAATGTACAAGATGAAAATGATGCTGTTGGAATTGCAAGCATCTTAAGATTGGTTGGGTATGAAGATGATGCTATTGAACAATGCTTGACACAAATGGAAATAGAACAGGTTGATGGTCTAAATGAAAGTGACTTGGATGATGATATGATTTTACCAACATAGTTTGATCCACCTAATTGGGTTAAAGAAGGAGCTCAAAAATTGGGAGTGCAGATTGATTTCCAAAATGAAGACATTTCATTATCCATGCCTTCTCCATCACCAAATGAAGAGATTTCATTATCCATGCCTTCTCCACCTCCACTACCAAGATCTAAGGTGGTTCATTATTATGAAAAAACAACAGACTGGGAAACTTCAAATTTGGAAGATAATGAAGATGAAAATTCCCAAGTTGAATATAATCTAGAACCATTGAGGACATCTACATCCATTGAGACAGAAGATGAAGAGATGTTATGCAGTCAAGGATCTTTAAGAAATTTTCTAAAGCTACCAATTGAAAGGGTTACAAAGAGATCAATTCCTTCTGATAATACTACTCTTAGATTGGGGAGGAAATCTCAAATACTTATATCTAATGAGTACATAATTTTGCAAGAGCAGCAAGAAGCAAGGAAGGCTGAACTTGAAGAATTGAAGGATAGGAAAAAAAAAAATTTGAATTCAAAGAAAATTCATCAGATTGAGTTGAGAAAAAGGAAAGAAGAGGAAAAACTTGAAATAAAAATAATAAAACAAAGGAAGAAAGAGGAAAGGGTATAACAAAAAAAGGAGAGGGAGATGAAAAAGAAACAAAGGTAGGATTGCATAAAAGGTAAGCTAGAAAAAGATCAGGTGAGAAAAGGACTTGCAACTATGTTCGAGGAAGGGACTACTTCATCAACAACCTTTCTTGAACATCACCAAACTGTAAGAGACCTTCTCAAAATTTTAACTCCTGCATATGGTACTCTTAATAATCTCCAAGTTGGTTATGGTAGCAATTCAGCAGGGCTGCACAGTACTCTGTCAACCCCCCTACCTAAACATCATCAGATATTGAGAGATATGTTTAACATTCTAACCCCTACATATGTTGGCCTTAACAAAATTCAAGCTACTGCTAGCCACAGTCCCCCTCACTCTCCAACCAAACAATTCCAGTTTGCTGGATGGTTAGATGAAAACATGTTTGGTCATATAACTCCTATCACTCCACATGTTGACTCAGCTAGTCCAAAAAAACCTATTGCATGTAGTCCTATGGAGGAGCCAGAACCCTTCCCTGGATTTATGGTGAACTAATGAGGATGCAGAGTGGACTTCATTGTTTTGGACACACAAAGGCTTTTTTCCATCTATGTGACTTTTATTTTGCAGACCATGCTTATTTTCCAATGTCTACAAGCTGGGCATTTGGTAATGTTCTGTAGATTGGTAAGTCTACAATACCTCTATTTCTGACTATGTGAATTTTTTTGGCAGACCATGTTTATTTTCTAATGTTTACTAGCTGGTCATATTGTAATATCTATATATCAATGTGCAAAGTGAACTATTATAATTAAATCTGCACATTGTTATATAAATTTATCTTCAAATATGAAAATATACAATGAACAACTGTGACTTTTTTTCGCAGACCATGCTTATTTTCCAATGTTTACTAGTTGGTCATATTGTAATATCTATATATCAATGTGCAGAGTGAACTATTATAATTAAATCTGCACATTGTTATATAAATTTATCTTCAAATATGAAAATATACAACGAACAGCTATTTGACTTTTTTTGGCAGACCATGCTTATTTTCCAATGTTTACTAGCTGGTCATATTGTAATATCTATATATCAATGTGCAGAGTCAACTATTATAATTAAATCTGCACATTGTTACATAAATTTCTCTTCAAATCTTAAAAATATACAATGAACAACTATGCAACTTTTTTTGGCAGACCATGCTTGTTTTCCAATGTTTACTAGCTGGTCATATTGTAATGTCTATATATCAATGTGCAGATTCAACTATTTTAATTAAATCTGCACATTGTTACATAAATTTCTCTTCAAATCTAAAAATATACAGCGAATTGGTAGTTTGATATTATGGAAACTAAGAGTGCTTTGATAATATTTGATGTTTGGCTACATGCAAATTCCAATTTATCCTATAAGAAAATGTGTGTGCTTTAACTTTTTCACGTGAATCCTATAACATTTAAATGAACAAACTTAAGATGCAGTTTTGGGAATTTATCACTAAAGCAATGATGGAGATATTTGTCACCAATGCTCACATCACCAACCACTAAGTGCACTAAAACACTCTTCGCCAAGATTAACACAACATTCCTAGGTAGTGAATGAAAAGATAGAAACTAGGGAACAAATAAGAGACACATATATTGGTTAAAATGGTTAGAAATGATTGCAAGAAGCTCATAAGAGAGAAACTAAGCTGCTGAAAAAGAGAGACCAAAATGGTGCCAAAAATTTATCTAGTAGTGATTAACTTCAACGATGCTACAAAGAGGAACCTAGGGGCTATTGAAGATGTTAGATGACTGTATAGAAGTGTTGCTTAAGAATGCTACTAAAAATTTTCAAGACCAAACCCAGACTGATAAAAATTAATGCCACTCCACCTAAAATTCTAGGATTCAAAGGAAATTAGGGAGACAACACTAGTAGCTAAGAACGTTCCACTAAAAAATCATTGAAGCCCCAATTTGATTTGGATATTTTGATCGCAGCATGAGAAATTGTAAGGAAATCAGACGAGACAAGTTGATTTTCCCCTTTGTCAAAGTCTTTCGATTTAATCTCCTTTCGTTTATAAGCACTTGAAGGAAAAGGGCCTTATCATTTGATTTCTACTCCTCATTGAGATGCATCTCTTCATCCTTATTAGATTTCAAATTTTTTCAAGGATCCTTTGCTTTGGAAAACAACTAGTGATTGAATCTCTCGGGGGCCGCACCATGAATTAAAATTGAGGTAGACTGAGATTCTCTAGGGCCACTTTCTAGCAATTGGGGATTCTCCAAATCCATTCTCTAGTAATTGAAGTTGTATTGGTTATACTTGACATAATTAATTAAGCCTGTATTGGTTATACTCGACAAAATTCCCATGGTTGGAACAAACAAAATTCCATGCTTAGATTTTGGTGAACAACATTGGTAGTTGTGACAATGTTGTATGTGATTAGAGCTACTATCAGAGTCATCAGCAAGGAATATAGGAGGCTTTCAAAAGCCATCCCTAACTCCTAGAAAAAAATGTCAATTATTTTTATTTCAGTTGCACTACACATAATTCATGGCATTTGTAGGTCGATCATTTCACCACCAAATACAAGTTGACTTGGTATTCTCCTTTTAAATAGCCTCAGCTAAGACTGGAATATGCCTATCAACATTTCCTAAACTATTTCCATCAGTTTTCCAATAAAAATATGTAGCCTTAATTAATAATTACAATAAATAGGGAATTTTAGGTGGTGCGTAGACAATGTTAGCAATGCAATGTGTACTTATGAGGTCAAAACCTCCAGTCTCTGTGATTGTTCCTCCAACTCATGTGATAAGAAGCTCAAAGTAATCTAGGAGCATAGACTTTGCCTGTGATATGTTTGATAGAATGTCTCAAAGGTATGTCGCCTAAAGAAAGGTATGCAATCTCATGTTTGTGGGGTTGACAAAATACTTTGAAGGGATGTCTTTGCAGGAAACATAATTAAAACACCATATTTCTTCACGCATTTTTTTAGATGAGTATATCAAATCTCTAGTCAGAAGGGGAGGAACAACCCAAGAGAAAATACCTAAATAGTAATTTTTTTAAAATTTGATATTGATTTTAGATTCCTATAAAGAGGTTGAGATAATTTTTAAGAGAATTTTTTCCACAGAATTCTAATATTATTTGTAAGAGAACTTTTTCCATTGAAAAAAAACTAAGCAGTCATGATACTGGAGGTGAAGAATAGAAGCATAAAAAACCATTTTTGGAAAACCTTCATACTTGCCATGAGAGCTTAGAGACCCAGCATAACAACCCTAAATGGAACATGTATGAGAAATACTGCCCTCTAACTTCGTCAAAACATGCTTCTCTATTGGATTAATTTTATCCTAAATTAATGTAACCAAAAAATGAGCTAAAACACTAACACACAACAACAGTAACTAAAAAATCCAAGATATGTAAAAGAAAAAAAAAGAATAGATGGGTCATTGCCCCGTAAGGTCAAAAGGACTTGAACTTACCTCTACTTGAAGATTTACAAATCACAGAGTGTTCTTGTGTCGACAGACACATTTGTAATCTTTCCTTCTCCCTCTTTTGTAGAAAATAATTTGCTCAAATTAAAAAACCCCTCTTGCAGTAGAAATGGGTTAAACCAAAGGGTTAAGGAAATATAAAAATTTATACAGATCATTTAAACATTCAGACCCACTTATGTTTTTAAAGCTTTCTGAAGTGGGCTCAGAACTGCCGCATCAATCAGACAGAAGAGGATGAACTTCATGGCAGAGAGCGAAATGAAGCAAATTTGGGTTCATAGAAGAGGATGAACTTCGTGGCGGAGAGAGGAATGAAGCAAAACCATAGCCTTTGTCCATTTAAGCACCTGCAAAACCTAAAAAATGTGGCTTCTTCCATGCTCGACGACATAACAACCTACAACAAATGGGTTGGTATTCAGCAACAATGTGGAGGAGAAGAGCCTGTTCAGTGAAAATGATTTTTTTTTTTTTGTTTAGGGTTAGGTTTTAAATGATTATAGAAAAGGTGCATTGTTATTAAATTCTAGGTTTTAAATGATTATTAATAAAATAAGATTTGTAAATTAAATAGATAATTAAAAAATAAATAAAGAGCACATTTATATAAATATTAATGTTATGTAGTATAATTAATAAATATTATTTGTTCATATATATATATTTCATATTGAAATTTAACATATCAAAATATTTAATTTTTGGGACATCTTTAACCAAAGATGGGGGGTGTTAATTGACTATGATATGTAGGGGGTTAGAAAAATGACATTTTTAACACTTTTTCCTTCAATGAGTAAAAACCATATCAAATATGATAATAACGACCCGAAACCTTAGTTATAAGCAATTAACTAGTTGAAAAAGACATCATAAAATTTTTGGACAATTTTATCATCATTAAGTTAGGGTTTGATAAGCCTGAAGTTAGGGTGCATGACTACTAGGTCCTCTCCCCTAGATGTTCATCAGATTTTAGTGCATTAGTGATAATATCATAAAATTGTCTCCATATTTTGTGTTCATTGTCATACAAATTCAATATGTCAAGGGTATATAAATTTTTCATCTCAATTTTCCCTTTGATCGTAATATTTGTTCATGGCTCTCTTTCTAGGAAATAGTTGAATTTATTGAGCACATGTTTATGTCTTTGAGTGTAATGTATGGACTTATAAGAAGAATTTTATGATAGCATGTGGGGATTTGTTATTGCAAAGCATTAATATAAAGATCAACTAATAGTATTGAATTTGTTGATGGGATTTCTATTAGAAGTGGAGTTTTATTTGAAATTTTTCTCTTGGGGATGTATTTAAATGATAAGAATTCAGTATAGAGCCTACTCTGAGTTAATTCTTATGTTTCCTATTTCATATGGCTAAGATTCATCTGCTAATCAACAATATTTTTTATCATTTTCTTTAGATTCATAAGTATTTCAAAGGGTCACTCCCCTAGGTCTTTCAAAACCCAAAGAGTAGAGGGATTATTTACATTTGTGAATAATTCTTGTCAATTGGACATTTTTCTTAGGTTTCCATTGATAGGAGAAGCATAATCCTTAGGCTAATTTAAGGAAACAAATGGGTGAACCAACACCTTTCATCAATAATATTGAAGTATTAATAAGTATATATATCTTTTAAAAAAATATTTATTAGAAATTGCACCTAGGTGCAATGAGTACGCCAATAAATTTGGGGGAAAATTTGGTATATTTTTGCATACATTTTTGTAGTATATGGGGTCAAGTGATAGAATATTTAGAAAATGGGGTTGTTGTAGTGCTACTAGGTGAGCTGGTTCCACTCATATAGAAGTAACCACACTTCATATCGACTATGTATTCAATAGGGAAGAGGAAGAGAGAGGGAGAGGTAGATATAGAAATAGGAAGAGAGTGTGGAAGAGTGAGAGATAAAGGTAAGGAGATATAGATAGAGAGGAAAATAGATATGGAGAGGAAGATAGAGATGAAGATGGAGATTATGGTGGATTTTAAGACGAGAGAAAGAGAAAAAGAGAGAGGAGAGAGTGATATATATAGATGGAAGAGATAAATGTGTGTGTGTGTGTGTGTGTGTGTGAGAGAGAGAGAGAGAGAGAGAGAGAGAGAGAGAGAGAGAGAGAGAGAGAGAGAGAGAGAGAGAGAGAGAGAGAGAGTTGATTTTTGTCTCCTATTAGTATTTTAATATTTCCTTCTCTATATTAATCATCTTTATCTCCTTGTACTTTCTATAATGAGTTGAGAATCTTATAGACAAGGTAAGGTTACTACATAAAAACTGAGGTAAAAATAATAATTATATATATTTATTATTTAATTGTGTATCTATTTGATAAATTAGATAATACTATAATTATATTAATAGTTATATGACTAACCACCTCATTAATTAATTCTTCTAAATTTGTATAGATTAATTAAATAATATCATATAATGTAGAATAATACATATAATATCATATAAACTAATTATAAAATAATATATAAATTAAATATAATATTATTTTAAAATAAATTTAAGTGTGTGCAATATTTTATATGTAAAATATAATGTATAATGTTAATTAAAATTATAATATTATTTTCAAAATAAATTTAGTAATTTACACATAATTTATTAATGTTGAGAGGCATTGTACAATTACGGTGGAGTGTAATGACATTAGTGGTAACAAAAACTCACATGTCAAATATTAATATAATATAAAGATATTTTAATATTTAAGCAATTTTCATTCCATAATAAGAAAAAAATTATTAGTAGACAATAGGAATAATTGATTCACTTGAAAATATGTTTTGTAAATTTTTACTTTTAATGAGTGTTACCCTAATTTTTTACATGCAGGAAAATAATAAAAAAAACAACAAAATATTTCATAAAGGTACACCTCTTAAACATTATTGTTCAGCTAATGAAGATGAAATACAATGCTACTGCATTCATAAGCAGTTTTATTGTACTTTGAGTATTGATCATACTCAAATTTTCAAATTCATACTTTATCATTACATTGCGCATTCAAACTGAATGTAATAAAGAATGTTCTTGTCATATTACATCTTTCACATTAGAACTTAGAGGAACATATACATAAAAGAAAGCATGATATAAGCATAATGAGGTGTAGGGGTCCATGCATTGCCTTTAAGAGGTCTTCTGCATTCTGCAGCTGGTTGTCATCTGCATTATCCAAGTCTTCATGTCCTTTGCATTATCTCTGTTTGTCCTGCATCCTAGGTCTTCTTTTGGTCATGTGTCCTGCATCATGGAGGAAAAAGGTGTTAGATCCAAATTGGATCTAAGAAATGCATGAAAACCTAAACATATCATACAATAATACAACTTCCAGAATTGCACAGTTACCAATACCATCAATGCAAGGGAAAGGTATGCATCTACATTAAGTGAATTGTAATATCAAAGGGACTTATATCCTTATGAAACCCTTTACTATATTTGAAAGATGCAATGAAGAAGAGAATCATGATTGGTTACATTATCCTGAATTGCTATAGTATGTAGGTGATCATAACTCTAATTATCCAGACACTGTAGGAATCCAGAACAATGTAGCTATCTATTATCCCCTTTCCCATAACATGTTTCAAAAAGCAGTGTTGTCTTGCAGAAGTGGCATAGTTGTGACAATGTGATGTTTAAGCTTGCTGAAAACAGATAATAGATGTAAGTTTGTTTGTGAGTGTCACGAGCCCATGCTCAAACCTCATGAACATGTGAAAGTGCTCAACATGTGCAAGAAATAAGAGCAATCAAAAGTGTGTGCAAAGACAGGTCATGTATGTGCAAAGAGGAAAGAATTCATTACTGATGTGCAAGAAAATGATTAAACTACAGTGATATACAATATAATTTATGTGCATATACAGACGTCGTTTTAAAAGAAAAAACAATGTATATTTAAGAAAAATCAAATGACAATGTTGTCTAAAGACATAAAAGATATATGTCACTGTGATCTAATGCAATATGCCTATATCAAGAGGTAAACAACAGTATTATCAGTCGATAATGTATATGCATGAAAGAGAAGAAAGATGAGGAACAATACAACAATAATGTTGTTGTAAGTAATGCTATTACAATTCATCAAATGATAATAATATGCATGGGTAGGAGGAGATGAGTTGCAGAACAATCAAATGAAAATGTAATATTATTAGATGTCAGTAATAGACACAGAGTGATCAGATGCAGAGTACATGAACAGAGTAAAAGAAATGGAATGTGCCTTCAAGGGGCAAAATCAGTAAGAATTCGGTCCAAACATTATTGTTACTAATGATAAGTGACAATGATATCTATTTTACAATCAAAGTATGCATATACAGTATAAAATAGTTAACAGTGTTGCTGTTACAAGTTATCAAACAATGAAAAGAGTGATCATTTGCAAGGAGACCAGAAAAGTATGTAAATCCAGACAAACATCTTTTAATGATGCCAAGGACAGTTCAAACCACGGGTTTGACAGTGAAGGTTTGCAAATATGGTGGTTACTGTTGGTCTCAATAGTAAAGGAGCGGTAATGTGCAAGCTATATGGTCACTGGAGTCAACCATCAAAGATAAGTGAGAACCCCAAATCAACAACAATAAGATAAGAAGACCAGATAAGTTTTAAGGATGTTCTGTAAATGCCAAGTCGCGGTCCCAGCAATAAAAGAAGGAAAGGATTTGCAAAGCATTATGGCTATCATCGACAATAGACTTCAAGCAAAAGCCAAGTCAACAACAATGTAAGCAACATAAAGACAAACTATAGATAAAGGAGTCGACATATGTAACTACTCTTGAAGGAATATCTCAAGCTAACGGTTATGATATAGAACAAATGTATGAATCTATTTTAACAGCGAACTTTTAAAGCCAAAAATCTAGCTCAAAATTTTAGAAATGTAAAGCGGTGGTTCAGACAAAGGTACCATTTAATGTGAAACATAGGAACCCAAAATCATTGCAATGAACTAGACAAGCACGATGACATTCAAAAATCCAACTCAAGTCTTCAAACTATGAAATATGACAGCAACATCGACAACTGCAAGCATGGAAAGGAAAAGGAAGAGGATACCTTATTTGAAGTTAAGAGTCAAGATGTGAAGGTACAAGAGCAGTAGTGCTATAAGGTTTTGCAGCATGAGTCCCAAAATAATAGGGGATGACTCTAGTTCAAAGAGCTCAAGCTCTTTTAATTATAGAAACAACTTCCAGTTGTAGCCCGAGCTTCAAAACTACAACCCACCTCCCCGTTTGTAGTATCAACTCTAGATTAAACAACCCAAGCTCCATAATCAATGATTGGAGTAAAGTACCAATCATCGTGGCCAAAATAATAGTGAAAAGATCTCATTCAAGAAACCTCATGCTTCAAATCAAGTGGAGACAACTTCTAGTCAAGAGCCCGAGCTCTATGTTTGACTCCAAATCAAGATCCCGAGATACATTTGCCATGCTCACAGTAAAAAATGGAGTAAACCACAGTCATGCAACTATGTTCTAGCTCGAGATCACAGAATAGAGTTTCAAAACAACAAACCGACTCCTAGATAATAGTGATGAATGCCATATTCACAACAAGCGGTGCCATAGTTATAATTTCAAACCTTCATGCCTCTACCAAATGCAAGTGATCAAATAACCAAAAACAAGAAAAATGCAAAACCAATGAATTTTTGGAGTCCATTGAGGACATGAAGGATTTAATGCAATAAAGACTACAGTAATCAGTAGTAAAAGCCTCGAGGTTGTCTTTCCCAAGTGGCATGACAACAATGCAACAAGCCACCTAGCCTATGTTGGTGGAGAGTTGTAGATATTTTGCAAAGAGTTGTAAAATTGCATAGTTTTGGTCATGTTGACCTAGGGATTTATGTTATGTGGTTAGGGATTTATGTTATGTAGTTAGGGTTATATGTTATGGGGTTAGGTTGTATGTAATTTTTTAGTTTTTTGTTATGGTTTGTATATGTTGGTAGTGTGTAATAAAAGATGTAATTTAAAATACCAACATTAGGGGCATGTTTAAAGGCATGAATTATGCCTAATACTTAGGGTTTCGTTCTAATTTGGAGAGGTTTTTTAGAGGGTAGTGGAGTTTTTAAATTGGCTTTGAGAGGGTATATATCTGGACTTGAGAGTCAGTTTTAGGGGTTCAAAATTTAAGGAAAGGGTGGTTTAGTGAACATACTTGTTCCTTTGTGCCTTTTGCATACATTTTGTAGCCATAGATTCAGTTTTGATGCAAGATTGTGTTCAAGTGAATGAAACTTGTTCCTTGACATGTTTTGTATCTTTGCATGTAACCTTTTGCAGATTTTGAAGAAAATAAAGCAAGTTCCCCATTCTTTACATATTTTCTGAGTTGTGTTATCAATCCTTTCAACATTTCTACATTTAAGTGTAATATGTTTTACATCATAGATTAGTGAATTAATCCAAATCCTATTCTAGGTTGTCAAGTAGAACCTTTTGCAGAATCTGTATGTTTGTTGGTAGATTATCACAGTTTGTGGTACAAACCCTAATAGTGAGTTTTAGGTAAACCTATACATTGAGTAGTGATTGTTGCTGCAAATCTCAGCAGTGTGTCTTATGGATGCTGATTTGAAGTTTTGATAAGTCTGAATCTAGTTTTGGTGTATCAACTTCCAATTTATTTATTCATTTTTAGTCATTCTTTCCCTTTTCCCCAATTAGAGAATCAGTCATAGGTGATATTCCAAATATAATAGGAATCGAACTAGAATCCAGAGATTCCTTCTTAATCAGAGTCCACGAACAACTCAGGAAGGTTTCCATTGTTACCATGAGATATTAGTATGCCCTAATGCCCGAGTTAGGGTGATATTTCAAGGCCTTAACATTTTTTGGCACGCCTGGTGGGACAAAAGGTCATAGTTTTCATAGTTCTTGCTGGTTTTGATATGCATCCAGCAGGTTACAGACCTTTGAGAGGTCATTATTTTACATATCTGGTGACTCTAAGCTCATATCTACTGGTTTTAGGTAGATTCAGGGCCTGAAATGGATTACTATCCTCCATTTCATGAAAATGTTCCTCCATTCTCTAAATATCAATCATATCAATATAGCCCTGCTGTTATTTTTGTGCCATAATTTGAAGGACAACATTCATCTCATGCTTATCACCCTCCAACCTAGCATCAAGTTTCTTGGTAGCATGCCTATCAGCAACCACAAGGGAATTTCTTTAATGATTCTCAAAATTATCCCCAGCATGTTACAAATATGAGCCTAGATGATATTCTGGCGAATTTTCAAGAACAACTGAGATCTATGGAACAAGAACAAGAATTGAAGATTTAACAAGAGGAGCTATCTTATCAATCTCACATGCTCCAGCAAAAGATGGAGGCCCAAAGGTACAAGAAAGAGCTATTTTCTAAGTAGGTTGTAGATAAAGAGGAGCAAATGAGGTAGTTAATGGCAAGATTACAAGAACTAGAAGCTCAAGCAGCTTCTTGTGCGCTAAGTCAGCCTACAATCCAAGAGGGTTCCAAGCTAGAGATTCCAAGTTTTAAGGGTTATGAACCTACAAAGGAAATAGGACAACCCCTACAAGAGCCCTTGAGTGAGCTCGGTCAACCATCCCACTTTATTGATTCTCATTTTGAGATGTGTTATGTAGCTGAACCAAATGACCAAAATTCCAAGTTGCCATGGCGACCTTCATGGACTAAGCATCCTGGCTTTTAGATGCCAAATCTTGTCAAAATTACCCTATGTGAGCCACCTCAAGACCAGGGAGCTGAAAAGGAGGTTATTGTTTCAAATCTGATAGAACAAGTAGCAGAAGCTCAAGAGCAGAGCCAGTTGAGACAGGAGGTACCAGATTTATTTGCAGAGCTTCCTGCATATTTTGAGTAGGATAGTGAACATGCTACATCATTGGGTGTAGGAGACTATTTTGAGCAAGGAGAGATGTTTTTTCTCCTCTTTGATGAGTTACCCTCCTTGGTTGATCAAGATGAGGAAGATGTGATTCCAGTCACATCAACACAACTCCAACATGTTCATGATAAGGAAACTGATCAAAGCCTAAAGGATTGTTTGACAATATTATTGAAGATTTCTGTGAGAGATTTGTTGTTGAGAGGTCAAAATATATTCCCATTGAAGGGTGATCTATTTTGGAGAACTTTAGTTCTAATGATTGTGTGCAGGAATGCAAGCTGGAAACAAGTGCTCATGTTTTCCAGTGGGTTAATAGTTTTGATGAGCTCCTAGCTGACTTGATAGAAGATAATGGTACTTTGACCATGGAGGAGTTGACATGGTTGTTAATAATGCAGGAAAACCATGAGGACTTAGAGATAATAAAGGAAACTAGTAAATAAATCGGAAAGGAAAGCTCTAGTTCATATTCTCAAGAGGCTGCCCAATCCGCTATCTAGCCCTGTTGGAGAAAAGTGAGGAGGCCTTATTTACATCAACACCCAATTATGAGGATGTTGAGAAGGAAGACCAAGTGAAGCATGTTGATTTAGGTTTCTTCCATCAGTAGAGTGAAGTAAGTCAAAATACTTTATCTCTTCATGAAATGTTGCATGAGTTGGTTAAATGTGTTTCATTTTTCAATCTTCCTGTGTTTGCCTACAAGCATGTCCATCATTGCAATTTGAGGAGGAAAGGCAAATATTTCAGTGAACTAGTAAATGGTTTTTTTAGCATGTTTTGTTGTTGATTAGGCTAGGGAAGGTTAGTTTTCCACTTTTCCCTAAGTGTTGTCAAGCACAATTAAGTCAGTTTTAGTTTTAGCTTTCCTGGTTTTCAATAAGTTTTCAAGATTCAAGGTTTGTTTGGGTTGCAAAGGAAGGGTTTCACTGAATTAAGGGTGGCTGTTAGCAGTAAAAATGAGGGAAATGCATGATTTAAAGTTGCTAACAATGTCTACAAAAACAAAAAAATCTCGCCTTAATTATCAAGAATACATTTACAATTTGTGATAATGAAGTTTTGCTTCACTATCACCAATCATAAACATACACGCAATCACTGAGAAAAGGTTTCCTTATATACATAGTCTAGGTTTAAGATTTCAATTAGGTGATTAATAGATTCAAATGCCCAATGGACTATTTTAGGCTACTGGTCCCCAATGTCTAGCAGGAAGACATCCATTAGAGGTCGCGATAATTGTTACCCTAATTTTTTACATGCAGGACAATAATCAAAAATAACAAAAGTTTGCATAAAGGTACACCTCTTAAACATTATTGTTCATCTAATGAAGATGAAATACATTGCTACTAAATTTATATTATCAGTTTTATTGTACTCTAAGTATTGATCATACTCAAATTTTCAAATTCATACTTGATCATTACATTGTGCATTCAAACTGAATGTAATATAGAATGTTCTTGTCATATTACACCTTTCACATTGGAACTTAGAGGAACATATGCAGAAAAGAAAGCATGATAGAAGAATAATGAGGTGTAGGGGTCCATGCATTGCCTTTAAGAGGTCTTCTGCATTCTGCAACTCATTTTCTACATTATTCGAGTCTTCATGTCCTTTGCATTATCTCTGTTTGTCTTGCATCCTAGGTCTTCTTTTGGTCCTGTGTCCTGAATCATGGAGGAAAAAGGTGTTAGATCCAAATTGGATCTAATAAATGCATGGAAACCTAAACATATCATACAACAATCAAACCTTCAGAATTGCATAGTTACCAATAACAATATCAATGCAAGGGAAAGGTATGCATCTACATTAACTAAATAGTAATATCAAAGGGACTTATTTGCTTATGAAACCCTTTGTTATATTTGAAAGATGCAATGAAGAAGAGAATCATGATTGGTTACATTATCCTGAAATGCTATAGTAGGGTGGCTGCAAGAAGTTGAGTCCCACTTTTGGGCAAAAAGTGGAAGTGTTTTCCCTATTTTTCAAATCTTTTGTCAATTGATGTCAAAATTTGAGGCTCTTAGAGATTGAATCTCAAAAAAATCCATAAATAGAAAATGTAGTGCTCAGAGTCTATTTTTCAAATATGTAATTTATTTGAATACCCACATGGTAGAAAATATATTTTTGTAGGCATGTTTAAAAACCTCTTTTTCAAAATGCATGTTTCAGGACCATACCCCGCATGTGTACGACCACCCTATTTTGAAGTAAATAAATGAATTTTTCTAAATCCTTCTAGGGGAAGGTACCTAACACATCAAAGATTGGTCAGAATATTTTTTCTTTTTTTTTAATTGAATATATTTTTTTTATTAATTTTTAATTGACTATAAAGTACATTTTCAAAACCTCTTGTGTACGACCACCATAATTTGATAAAAATTTCACTTTTTTGGAATTTTTTTAATTTTTATTTTGAAGAAAATTCTATGTAGATTGGGCTCATATAATTCATTTTTTCAAAAACCTAAAATCAAAAAAGTTATTAAAGTTTTAGTGAACCTTACTATTTTAAGTTTAGGTACCACTTTTGATTAATAAATATTGTAAAAATAGTAAAATTTATCATATCACTATAAAATTTATATTTTTGAAATCTAGACAGTAAGAGCTCTAATGGGTTTTCATTTCATCAAAACATTTGATTAGGAAGACCCTCAAAAAATTATAGCAAGATAGAAATTTGGTATTCAAATGCCATAGCCATTATTTTGGAGGTCCAAGCATAGGCTTGGTCCCACCAAACCTGTCCCAAACTGAAATCCAATGCAAAGGGGGGTTTGGTAAATTCAAAGTTTAAAAAATGAGCACATGTTTAAAAACATGTACCCATTTCTTAAATATAATAAACTAGCATGTAAAAATGAGTTTCTTATAAAAAAAGAAAAATTAAAAAAACGGGCACCCATTTTGGAAAATAAAGGGTACCCATTTTGAAAAAAAATGGGCACCCATTTTTTGAATTTTGGATCGGGTGTCCAAGCCTAAGACAGGTGCCCATTTCTAGCGGTAGTTTTCAAGCGCACAAGAATTCCACCGAATTGGTACCCAACTTCTTGCACTTACCCAGTATGTGGGTGATCATCACTCTGATTATCCAGACAATGTAGGAATCCAGAACAATGTAGCTATCCATTATCCCCTTTCCCATAACAAGTTTCAAAAAAGAGGGCTATCTTGCAGAAGTGGCATAGCTGTGACAATGTGATGTTTAAGCTTGCTGAAAACAGATAATAGATGTAAGGTTGTTTGTGAGTGTCACGAGCCCGTGCTCGAACCTCATGAACATGTGCAAGTGCTCAACATGTGTAGGAAATAAGAACAATTAAAAGTATTTGCGAAGATAGCTCATGTATGTGTAAAGAGGAAATAATTCATTACTGATGTGCAAGAAAATGATTAAACTACAGTGATATCAAATGTAAGTTATGTGCATATACAGATGTCGTTAAAAAAAATAGTGCATATTTAAGAAAAATCAAATGATAATGTTGTCTAAAGACATAAAAGATATATGTCACTGTGATCTAATGCAATATGTAGATATCAAGAGTTAAACAACAGTATTATCAATTGATAATGTATATGCATGACAGAGAAGAAAGATGAGGAATAAGACAATAGTAATGCTGATGTAAGTAATGCTATTACAATTCATCAAATGATAATAATATGCATGGGCAGAAGGAGATGAGTTCCAGAACAATCAAATGACAATGTAATATTGTTAGATGCCAGTAATAGACATAGACTGATCACATGCAGAGTACATGAACAGAGTAAATGAAATGAAAGGTGCCTTCAAAGGCCAAAAGAACTAAGAATTCAGTCCAAACATTATTGTTACTAATGATAAGTGACAATGATATCTATTTTACAATCAAAGTATGCATATACAGTATAAAATAGTTAACAGTGTTGCTGTTACAAGTTATCAAATAGTGAAAAGAGTGATTATTTGCAAGAAGGAGACCAGACAAGTGTGTAAATTCAGACACATATTTTAATGATGCCAAGGACAATTCAAACCATGGGTTTGAAAGTGAAGGTATGCAAATATGGTGGTTACTATTGGTCTCAACAGTAAAGGAGTGGTAATGTGCAAGCTATATGGTCACTGGAGTCAACCATCAAAGACAAGTGAGAACCCCAAATCAATGTTGAACAATACGATAAGAAGACCAGATAATTTTTAAGCATGTTCTGTAAATGCCAAGTCACCATCCCAGCAATGAAAGAAAGAAATGATTTACAAAGCATTATAGCTATCATCAACAATAGACATCGAGAAAAAGCCAAGTCAACAAAAATGTAATCAGCATAAAGAAAAATTGTAGATAAAGGAGTCGACAGATGTAACTACTCACGAAGGCATATCTCAAGCTAACGGTTAAGATATAGAATAAATGCATGAATCTATTTTAACAGAGAGATTTTAAAACCAAAAATCCAGCTCAAACTTTCAAAAATGTAAAGTAGTGGTTCAGACAGGGGTACCATTTAATCTGAAATAAAGGAACCCAGAATCATTGCAATGAACTAGACAAACACGATGACATTCAACAATCCAACTCAAGTCTTCAAACTATGAAATGTGACAACAACATCGACAACTGCAAGCATGGAAAGGAAAAGGTAGAGGATAACTTATATAAAGTTAAGAGTCAAGATGTGAAGGTACAAGAGCACCAGTGCTATAAGGTTTTGCAGCCTGAGTCCCAAAATAATAGGGGATGACTCTAGTTTAAAGAGCCCAAGCTCTTTTGATTATAGAAACAACTTCTACTTAGGGAAAATGTTAGTGGCGAATATTCACCATTTGGTGAATGTCTCATGTCAGGGACCTAAAATTTGGTGAATATAATGTGTATATCATGTGGGCCGTGTCACCTAAAATTTATAAATTTGGGTCAAATTCTTGGTCCCATCGTCTATTGGTTTCTATAATTTTATCCTTTTCTTTCACAATATCGCCAATCGAATCTAATTTTTGGACATAGTAAATTGAAAAAATTTGCCTATAATTTTTAAAGCTTATCATAATTACAAGCATATTCGCCAATATGTGGTCAACATTTAAGGTTAGGGTATGGGTTACACATATATAATTGACATGTGTCTCTATTCCGGAGACTTTCTATGGAACTTTATGTTTTTTAAAACTTTGGCCTGAAATAGGTTTGACATTTGTGAGGTGTCTCTATTTCGGAGACTTTTGGTAGAATCTTTGTGTCCTTTAAGACTTTAGCCCGAAATAGAACTCACGCCATTCATTTGGGATCATCCAACGGTTATAAAAAATAGTGTTAGTTCATGTCAAACAATATAAAATGAACTCAAGGTTTCTTGAAAAAATAATAAAAGCCATTTGAGCTTTCGGGGGCGCTGCCCCCAAACCCCTGTTGAATAATTTGCCGGGTAATTGCACCGATAAAATGGGAAAATTTATCCTTCGAGTCTGATAAACCGATTTTATTTAATAATGAAAGATTCGCTAGAATTTTACAAAATTTTCATACAACTGAAAAAAAATTGCTAGTATAATTAATATTTTATCCTTTCAAATTAAAATTTTTTGCCAATAATATTAATTTTTTCCTCCTAAAATAGTGTAGGATTTGCCAAGATTTTACATATTTTCCTAAGAGGGGGTTTCTTAAAGTTATCCCTACTTCCAGTTGGAGCCTAAGCTTCAAAACTACAACCCAACTCCCCGTTCGCAGTATCAACTCCAGATTAAACAAGCCAAGCTCCATAATCAATGATTGGAGTAAAGTACCAGTCATCATCGCCAAAATAATAGTGAAAATCTCTCATTCAAGAAACCCCGCGCTTCAGATCAAGTGGAGACAACTTCCAGTCAAGAGCCTGAGCTTTGTGTTTGACTTCAAATCAAGATCCCGAGATACATTTGTCATGCTCGCAGTAAAAAATGGAGTAAACCACAGTCATGCAACTGTGTTCTAGCTTGAGATCAAAGAATAGAGTTTCAAAACAATAGCCCAACTCCTAGATAACAGTGATGAATGCCATATTCACAGCAAGTGGTGCCACATTTAGGGTTTCAAACCTTCATGCCTCTACCAAATGCAAGTGATCGAATAACTAAAAACAAGACAAATGCAAAACCAATGAATTTTCATAGTCCATTGAGGACATTAAGGAGTTAATGCATTAAATACTATAGTAATTAGCAGTAAAAGCCTCGGGGTTGTCTTTCCCAAGTGGCATGACAACAGTGCAACAAGCCACCTAGCCTATGTCAGTGGAGAGTTGTAGATATTTTGCAAAGAGTTGTAAAATTGCATAGTCTTGGTCATGTTGACCTAGGGCTTTATGTTACGTGGTTAGGGCTTTATGTTATGTAGTTGGGGTTATATGTTATGGGGTTAGGTTATATGTATTTTGTTAGGTTTTGGTTATGGTTTGTATATGTTAGTAGTGTGTAATAAAATATGTAATTTAAAATACCAACATTAGGGGCATGTTTTAAGGCATTAATTATGCCTAATACTTAATTAGGGTTTCTTGCTGATTTGGAGAGGCTTTTTGGAGGGCACTGGATTTTTGAAATTGGCCTTGAGAGGGTATATATATGGACTTGAGAGTCATTTTTAGGGGTTCAAAATTTAGGAAAAGGTGGTTTAGTGAACATAGTTGTTCCTTTGTGCCTTTTGGATACATTTTGTAGCCATAGGTTCAGTTTTGATGCAAGATTGTGTTCAAGTAAATGTAACTTGTTCCTTGACATGTTTTGTATCTTAACATGTAACCTTTTTCAAATTTTGAAGAAAATAAAGCAAGTTCCCCACTCTTCATATATTTTCTGAGTTTTGTTATCAATCCTTTCAATATTTCTGCATTTAAGTGTAATATATTTTACAACATAGATTAGTGAATTCATCCAATTCCTATTCTAGGTTGTCAAGTAAAACCTTTTATAGAATCTATATGTTTGATGGCAGATTATCATTGTTTTTGGTACAAACCCTAATAGTGAGTTTTAGGTCAACCTATACATTGAGTAGTGAATGTTGTGTTAGGGTTTCTTCTTGCTGAACTTTTAGGAGGTGCTTGAATACTTGATTATCTCTATGACTCCCAATATTTGAAACTAATAATCAAAGCAAGAGAAGACTCTAATTGATGAGGATTTATGATAATATTTGGGGAAACTTATTATCACCTCCTTATTTTTAGGTTCCACAACACCTAGATAGGTATTACCTATATATAATTGTTGTCTCTCAGTATTAGTAAATGTGGATACTGATTTTCTACTTGTTTACTATATTATCTTGTAAATTACTCTGCATAAGACTGAAAACAACTTAACACAGAGCTTAACCATGAAAACTATTGAAATGATAACAACAAACAGTAGTGCATTAAGGATGTTCATCCTTCTTTTTTAGTTCTCATAACTTAGGAAGGGTAACCTATTTTAATCCTCTCTCAAAGGGATTAGTAAAATGAATTTTATA
Source organism: Thuja plicata (assembly GCA_018584345.1). Lineage (NCBI taxonomy): Eukaryota > Viridiplantae > Streptophyta > Pinopsida > Cupressales > Cupressaceae > Thuja > Thuja plicata. The sequence continues at coordinate 400,565 of MU223638.1, read as the reverse complement.
TCTTGATACAATTACTTAAAATTATATGTGTCTGATTGTAAATGTAAGAGATTTGTATATTTTGAATTACTTGTATGATAATAAACCACTCGATAGATTCCAGACCAGTGCCTATCCTTGGGCTATAGAGTCAAAGATGCAAATCCACAAAAAAGTAAATAAAGATACTATAGATTCCCTTACAACCTATATGCAACTCAAGTAAGATGACTTACAAATTACCCTATAACTTCCACATCACTGTATCAAATCCTTAGATATTGTTATGCTCCCTGAAACTACTCACAAAACTTAGTTCTTCCCTTGAAAGAAACTTGCAAGCAATTAGATAGCTACCTTGTAACCAATATGCTTAAAATGCCTTAAAAATTAAACATAAAAGAGAATACACAATAAGTAAAGAGACAACAACAATATAGAAGAGAAGCTGCACTGTATTTTATTTATATTCCTAATTCATACATATAAAGACCAAAAGCTCAAAAAACTCAGACACAAATCTGTAATCTAGCTTTTTATTATATTTCACCACCTTCTTAAGTTACAAAATTGATCTATATATATCTAAACCCATCTTGGAATCCTTAACGAAAGGATGCAACAAGCTTCGGATGGTTTTAGATACCTAACCCTAAATACAGATAAAACAAAAGACAAGATAAACCAAGCGGTGGAAAGACAAAATAGAGGATAAAATCCAATTTGATCTTTTGTTAGCTTCATGTGATCTTCGATATCTTTAGTTTTGTATGCTGAGGATAGTCTCTGATTTGATTTTGGTGATAACTAACCTGCTTGTCTTCCAAGAAAACTGTACAAGGTGCTTTGACATTCCTTTATTCCTCATCAATTATGTCGAGGTCAATTGTGGTAGACTTCTTCTTCTTAGGCTTTGTCATTATATCCCATGCTACCACATCACTCTCTGCAGGCCAACTAAAACTTTGAATATCTTGCAATTGTACTTTCTTCCTGTCCCACCTGGCATCTGTAATTCCTTTAACATCTGTCACAAATTTATTCATGTCAATCTCAGCCTTGAATGCTTCACCCAGGATTTTACTGTAGCATTCCATATCTTAATCTCCATTTGTAATAAATGCCTGTTTACTAGGCAAATTGTTGTCAAAATCTTCCTTCCAAGCTACCCAAGCCTTGATCTGATTGTATTCTCCCTTGATTGGAGGAATGAATCTATAGAAATAGGCTCCAAATAGGCTCAATCTTGCCTCAATCTGATTTAAATTACCTTTGAAGAAAGGTAAAGTAACATTTATTTTGGCTATCTCTTCACCAACCTCGGTCACTATCTCTAGCAAATCCTGCCTATGTGGTTGTAAATAGGCCAACCTTTCAAAAAGTTGTGTCCTATTTGACCAAGTTGAAAAATAAGGATTCAAAATATTAAGGTAACTAGTTGCCTCAGCATGTAAAGTAGGTAATTTATTGTATGCAGCTAGTACCAAGATAGTTTTATCTTTCAGGATATCTATCCTATGCTGGAAAATATTTATTAATGGTCCATAGACCCTCTCATTATACTCACTTATCCCTTCCACTGTTTCTGCATTGTTCCCTGTTTCCTTTGCCTGGACTTTTGCATTTACACTTTCTTTGGGTGTAGGAGGGATAACTTCAGGCTTTTCCAATAATTGCCTAGTCAAATCCTCAATTGAATTTTCTAAAGCATGTATCTTAATGTAGCACATCTCCCTATCTTTGGATATGGCACTAGCCTCACTTATCAAAATATCACATTTTTGGGATAGGTGCTTTGTTTTATCCTCATTCAGATGTGCCCAATAAGTCAAAATATGAGAAATCTCCATTTCATTTGTGTTGTTGACTTACCATACCATCTGATTTCCTAACATGCGCTCTTGAATGCTTAATAGAGTTGGTTTCTGATCTTTAAGAGCTAGGCTCCACATTGCAACTGCTTGAGATTTTGGATCATATCCAAATCCTTTGATCATTTTGCCAACTTGTACTTTAGATGTCAATTTGAAGTCTGGCTGCCTTCTAATTTGATCTATTATGAAGGCTGCTGCTAGATCCCAAACCTTAGCAAGTAACACACCACTTTCTTTAACCAACTTCTTGGCCTCCTAAGGAGTTTTTATGAAATTTTCATCATCAAGAAACTTTTGATGATGGATAATTCTTTCATCAATACTAGTTAGGAGAGGTAATTAAATTTCTTCTTCAACCTCTTGTTGTAGTTTCTTTCCTTTTCTAATATCTTTTCTCAATTGGTGATCATAAGGTCTATTACTAGGAATAAGGACACTCACCTTATCTTTCTTCTTTTCCTTTCTTACATAGGTTAAAGCATGTGAAGCTTCACCAATATCAACCTTTTTCCTTTTGAAAGCAGGCTCATCAGAAGTCTCATGCTCTGGGACCTTTTGTTAGATCAACAACATACTCGTGTCCTTCTACTGCAATCTTTAATGCTACAACTTGGTAATCTGGGTGAGCTCTAGGAGAAGGACAACCTTGATCACTATCATCATCATACTCTGACTCTAAATTTTCTCTATGGCCCTTTTCACATATCACTAATGCTTCTTCCAGGTGATTTTCAATCATGGCATCTATCCTCTTGAGATAAGGAAAATTAGGGTAGAACCCTCCAAAACTCATCCCTTTTCTCTTGACCTGCCTTTCCAAGTCCATAAGTTCTTGTATCTTATCTGCTCTTCTCATCACTTCTTCTTTTTCCATAATATTTCTGATAGCATCCTCCTCCATACCCTCTTCATGTACATAGTTGTATGGTATGGTAGGGGTTAGAAGCTTCTTGGCTCCCTCAATGAATCCTTCAATATCATTGTATTTGCACAAGGCCACACTCATCTTGTAATGACTCATCCAATTATTTATTGGATCTATAGCCTTTTAGCCAATTAGAAACTGATACACTTTGAATTGTCTAGGGGTAAATGTCCCCTTTCTATGTGGTGCCAAGTGTTCCTGATCTGTCAACATTAGCTGCCAGATAAATTCCATTGCAGCTATCCTAATTGGAATATGATATGGGAGAATGTGAACATCCATATACTCTTATCATTGTAAAGTTGTTTCCCAGATAGAAATCTCCCCAATTGTGATCACCAGGCCACTTATCAACATACTCACATGGCCTCAAAAGCTGCAATACTTTTGCAGGCAACCTGGTCTTGTTCACTCCTAGGCTTTGCATTATAGGGTATATAATCCAATTCTCAAATCCACAGAAATCACAATGTTTAGCAGTATAATTCCCAACTCTAATCCAGAATTGAATGAGGTTGGGATGCTTGAAATGGAACCTTTGGGGATTCAAATTCTGTATATCCATTATGGGATAATTGAAATAGAGCAATAAATGCATCAAAATAGAATAATGCAGAAACTTGGGCTCTTTGTCCTTCTTCTTAATAGCAACAAAACCCTCATGTATCCTATCAATAATATAGTAGATATAATCATAACTAGTTCTTGTATACACATCCTGTATATCTAAAACCATAATCAAAATACCTGCATTTATCCTCTCTGCACCTCCATCCCTTCCTAGCACTCTACACAATGCATAGGAAATATATTTCATGTAGTGGTTCAAATATTTATAACAATAAGGAGCCAATCCTGTTGTAGGGGAAATATAATTCCTTGTCTCCTTTGGCATGTGTTTCTTTATCATATTTCTGACAACCCCAAACTACCTTTCATACCTCTCCTCTTGTTTTTTGAGGTTTATTTCAGTTGACATTTGATAATAAAGATTAAATGATTGCATAAATGAATTTCTATTCAAAGCAAGTAACACAGTCCCATCTCTTTTCTTAATTATTTTACTAAGCTCATCATAACTGTTTGCTAGGGCTAAAATAAAATCAGCATCTAAAAACACATCAGGAACCAATAACCTAGCCAATCCACATATCCAAGGATTCGAAATAGGCACAGCTCCATCAAATTTTTTATAAAATTAATTGAAAAGAGAATAACCTAATGTTCTTGGTGTCTTCGCATCTCTGATGTTGACGAACTCATCAACCAGGATATCAACATTTGCTCTCTTATTCTGTGTAGAACCTAGCAATAACTTTAGGAACTCATCTAAATAGTTCCTCTTTCCCTTGGCATCATCATCTACATCATCGTTTCTTCCACTTGTTGAAGCCATACTCAATGCTTGACTCATCTTGTTCTGTTCTGTTCTGTTCTCAATTTTTGGCACCGAAATTAGAACAAATCTATCACAGGAAACCCTTACTCTGAGTTGAAATGTATTGAAATAATTTGAGAGCCCTGAAAATCACACCAATTACCTTGAATTCTATAATAAACTTTTCTCAAATCACTCTTCACATAGGCAACTGTTCTCCCTCTTTCTCAAACACAACAAACTTAACAAATTCTCCACTTCTAAAAATCTGAATGGAAGGTAAGTGATAATGAACACGATACTATCTATTTATGGAAAAATGCTCAAAGTACGCAACTCGTTATTGGAAAATCCATCATTTCTGCCTTCAATTTCACATATTGTGCCATTAATATAAATTCTAGCTGTAGCCTTTGATCATGACATGCAATATAATTTGTATGAATGACAAATTCATGAAAAACTCTTATTAAAATCGATCAAGGGTTAAAAACAATGATGTGATTGGCTCTTTTCATCAACTTTTCCACCTTGTCATTACTGTTCTTCCTTCCTATTGGCCAGTGAATTTTCAACCGTAACATGTCAGCATCAGTTTTAATTTTTTCTCACTGTATTCTTTATTTTCCTTATCTAGAGACCTAGCATCTGTGCTTTGTCTCCATGTTGCTTAACACTTCTTTTAACTCTAATTTCCTTTCGAGACCTGGTGACAACATGTGTTCCTTTACTTTAGTTTAACCTTAGTCAGCTTCTGGTGATCACGCAACTGAAGAAATCCAAGTCGCTGAAAGAAAATCCTAACTCTGAGTTTAGCATGCGACATCCCGTCCACCATAGATCTCCTTTTAATCGAACGCTTATTTCTAAGTCTCTTAATCATACTAATCCTTTATGAGACTTCATGACTTAAGCTTATGTCGCTTAATCGCTAAATAATTATCACTTAACTATTTTATACTGGAGACTTGGTGACTATAGTTCAATGTTACATTTATTTCCTTCTGTCTCTAAGTCGCTTAAAGAAACTACCTTTAACCTTTTCACCTGGAGACTTGATGACTACCATTGATTTCTCATCTTTCATCATCCAATGGCTCCGCCAAGTCTCTGAAACCTTCATAGAAACCCTAACTTACTTGAAGACCTGGCGAAAAGAATATAATATTCTCTTTAATCTCTTAGTTGCCTGATGTCAAACTTCACATTCTGAGACAATGCAACTGCATATTTTAATCTCTTATATTTTGGAACACGTGTCTCTTTATTACTGCTTGTCTCTTAATCACTGAATGAATGCTGACTTGTTAAAACTGATCAGCGACTATGCAACAACTCTATATCTTTTCTTCGCTCATGGTTATCTCCAAGTCTCTGAATCCTTTACCTTAACTCAATTTTTATCCCGATACTCAACGACAATGTAATCTTTAAAACTCACCGCTTAACTCTGATTTGATCTGGAGACACCACGGCCACAATATATCAAAGCCGCCAAATAATTTACTAACTACAAGGCTTATTGCGAGACTTTCTGACCTTCGTTAGATCTTTCATTTGATGGACGGTTTCCACTCAATCTCTTAACCAAAGTGGCATATTCCTTTTCTCTTGGAGATAACACGACAAGAGCATTCCACCGAGTCTCTAAACCAAATGGAATATTCTTTCAACATTCAGAGACTTTGCAACCTGTCTAAAAAGCACATGATTTATTTCATAACCTATGCTCGAAAAAGGTAACGTTAAAACATAACCCTGACTTGGAAATTAGGGCTTTTTCATATTTCGAATGAAAATGACCTAGAGGCTTAGGGTTTCTAGTCTTTTTGAAAGGATTTTGAGGTCAACAGACTTATTTGCAGTAGTATATTACCATTTTCAACTATGAACTCAACTTTTAGGGTACAAGAAAGGCAGGCATTCTCAATATTTTTAGGGCAAACTTCAAAATAGGAAAAAAAACCAATAGTGGCTCTATCTGTGGATGGATAAGCGCAAGTTATGTCAAAGAATCATAGAATCTCTAGTTTCAAACCTCTTATTTGGAAAAAACTAAACTACATCTCAAAGGGAAACACACAACAGAAAAGAAAACCTACCCCTATACAATATGGTACAAAATTACTGGTGCATAAAACTTTGTTTTCAATTGAAGAAAGGTTTCAAAAATTGCCCATGCACTGGAAAATCATATTCTTCATCTTCCATGTTCTTTAGAATATAGGAATCTTTCCCAAAGCTTTTAGAAATAATAAAAGGCCCCAGCCACAAAGATTCAAAATTTTTATGCTTACCTTTGTCTTATGATCTTACATTCCACTGGAGGACTAAGTCACCAGCAACAAACTTTCCACGACTTGCTCTTTTATCAAATAAATACTTCATTTTTGTTGCAAATTTATGTTTTATTTCTGTCCTTCTCTTCTGATCTCATCAAGCTCAGTCAACTGTAATATTCTGTCTTTCATTGGATATGAGACTTCTAATTCTTCCTCTTGTATGAACTTGTATATAGGTAACAAATTATTCACAGGCATCCTAGCCTGGAAACTATATACTAGCTCAAATGGTGATCTACCAGTAGCCTTCTTAACTGTTATTCTGTCAGCCCACAAGGCTAATCTCAACCTTGTATGCCAGGCTCTCTTGTTCTTTTCTAAAGTCTTCCTTAAAATTTTCAGAATACTTTTGTTACTGGATTCTGCTTGGCCATTTTCCTAGGGATGATATGGGGATGAATATGAAATTATAATCCCATATTCATTGCAAAATTATTTGACCTCATTAGATCTGAAACACATGGCATTATCCATGACCAATTTGGCTGGGACACCAAATCTAGTTAATATATTTTCCAATAAAAACTCTATAACTATCTTACTTGTTTCTTTTTTAGTGGGGATAGCTTCTATCCACTTAGTAAAATAATCAGTAGCCGCTAATATCCAACTGTGTCCTCCTCTAGACTTTTCTAAAAATTCTCCAATAAAGTCAATACCCCACATGGAAAAAGGTGCCTCAGCACTTACAAGATTTAACAGTAGGGCACCTGAGAACCTTAACTTGTTTGAAAACCTTTGGCAAGGCTCACACTTCTGGACAAATGCATAGGTATCTTTAAAAACACTGGGCCAATAATACCCTGCCCTTAAAATCTTATGAGCAGTAGTTTTTGTAGAAAAATGCCCACCACACATCCCAACATGCATTTCATTCAATATTTTTTCAGCTTGATTTTTATCCAAACATAATAGTAACACACCATTTTTATCCTTCCAATATAGATCTCCTTGAATTAAGGTGTACTTCTGAGCTTGGAACTTCAGACTCCTCTTTTGATTTTCTGTCATATTATCAGGACACTTGGCGTTCTTCAAGAAAAACACAATATCAGTATAAAATGGTTGTCTTTCTATACTTGTGACTTTCTGATCCTGTGTCTCTACATTATTTAATTGAACTAAATCCAAGTTATCCTCTGTCATAAGTTTAGCCAAACCCTGACACCTTACTAATTTTATAATGTGGATTTCAAGATTGATTTCTTGTATTCTATTTATCCACTTACACCTCTTACCAGTGACTTCTGACTGAGTAAGAATATATTTGACTGCTAAATGTGGGACATATGCTTGTACTTTAGCACAGACCAAATATGGTCTAAAATATTTTACAACTTTTACTAAAGCATATGCTTGCTTCTCCATCATTTCATAATTTAACTCTGTAGCCTGAAGAGATTTACTATAAAAGGCAATTGGATGCTCATACCCTTGTTCATCCTTTTGTAGTAACACAACAACAATTGTATGATAAGATGAAAATGAAAACAAAGAAAATGGCTTACTATAATCAGGTGATTTTAAAATAGGAGCCTGCTGCACTGCCTTCTTTATTTTCTCAAATGCCTTTTGAGCTTCCTCATTCCAATTAAATTTTGCATCTTTCTTTAGCAACTTTATGATAGGTTTGACAATTTTTGCAAAGTTCGCTATAAACCTTCTGACAAAATTAATCTTTCCTAAGAAAGATTGTACTCCTTTCAGGTTCTTTGGAGCAATGACCTTCCGGATTTCTTCTATTCTTTCAGGTTCTATTCTTACCCCATCCTTAGACACTATGTGTCCCAGCAACTTTCTTTCCTATACTGCAAAATGACATTTCTTAGGATTCAATGAAACACCATATTCTAAAGCTTTATTAAAATTTTTATTTAGGTGCTCACAATGATCTTAAGCTATCTTAGAATATGCAGTTATATCATCCTGATATATGACCATGAACAAGTCAATAAATTCTTTAAAAGCAACATCCATAGCCCTCTGAAAAGTTGCTCCTGCATTTATCAATCCAAATGACAATCTGATATAAACATAAGTTCCCCAAGGAGTGGTAAATTTACTCTTGTATTGTTCTGATTCTTTAACTAAAACCTGGTTATATCCTGATAAACCATCCATCATTGACAACAACTCACAACCAGTCACTTTGTGTAACATTGCTTCCATATTAGGTAAGGAATAATTATCTTTTAATGAAGCAATATTTAAATTTCTGAAATCCACACATAGCCTGATGTCACCATTATTTTTTCTCACTGGAACCAAGTTTGAAATCCATGTTGAGTGTCTGATAGGCTGGATAATCCCAACATCCTTTAACTTCATCAACTCTTGCTGCATCTTAGGAGCCAGTAAAGGATTGATAGGCCTCTATTTTTGCTTGAATGGTTTTATCTTTGATTTCAGTGGGATCTCATGTTGGAAAAGGTCTTCCCTATAAGATTTTAAATCCTCATATGACCATGCAAAAACATGCTTATATTTTCTCAGTAATTTAATCAAATTTGTCCTTATATGAGAATCTAAACCTTTTCCAATGTAAACAACTTGAGGACTAGTTTATGATCCTAAGTTTATTTCATCCAAGTCCTCAGTCTTAGAATTTCTTATTTTTGTTGAATCATTATGTTGACTACTAAACAATGCCTCAAGTTCAACCAGACCCTTAGGAATCTGATTAGAACCTAATTGGACAACCTCACTTCCTAAAACATAGTCTTTACCATCATTATTTTCAAGCAAAGTACTACAATCTATGCTCTGGTTCTCATAATGGTCTAGACATTTAATGAATCTCAGAATATCTTGGTCATCCTGAAAAAATTTCCAGTTGTATATGTTATCTAGAACAACTGGTCTTGTCTTGACTTCTAGTATTGACACCCCATGTAAGGTCTGATCATCAGTTTTCAGAGCAACATTTGCTAAGAAATCTGCCATTATATTCTTTGACCTTTCTATCCAACTTATATCAAAGGCCTCAAACATTTCAATTTGATCCCAAATAGCATATTTATACATTTTTAATCTATCATTCTTTACTGCATATTTGGATCTAATTTAGGCTACCACTAATTCAGAATCACCACAAACCTTTAAAAATTTAATTCCATGTTTGATGGCAATTTCTAGCCCTAAAGACAAAGCCTCATACTCTGAAATATTATTTGTACATTGGAGGGCTAATAAAAAGGAATATTTAAAATTTTTACCTGATGGAGATACCAATAACACACTAGCTCCTAACGCCTCTTTTGAGCAAGCTCCATCAAAAAACATTTTCCACAATCCATCACTTTGTACACTCAACTCTTTGACCAGAGGATCAATATTTTCACTTTGATGATAATGATCATTCCTCTGCACTCTGAAATTCTCCATATCCACATCAATGCAACAATTAATGTTAGTGTCTTCAAACCATTCTATCATGTGAGGAGTTCTACCCCCACTTGACACCTTAACATTATTTCCAACAATGTTGAAAGCAGCGTATGATAAATCACTTTGTATACTACCTCCCATTGAAGCACTCCACTTTCTTGAGAGCAGCATCCCATAGTGTGGTGGTATATCAACAACAAGAAAATTCATAGTCAACACCACATCAGGGCATATTGCTAATTTATATGGCATGGCTTCAATGGTACCAATCATAGGGACTTCTCTAGAATCCATTGCTTGACATCTCCCATGAGGACTGTCCACTTTTAGTCCCATAGACCTCATAATTTCCACTAGAATAATAGTGTTTGATGCTCCTGAAACAATCATACAATTTTTTAGCATCCTTCCATTAATTACCACTGAAAGAAAAAATGGGTCAACAACCTTAGGGGAAGAAGTTGTGTTTAAGAAAATTTGAGGAATCTCAGAAGTTAATACTTCAACTTCCTTCCCTTTGTTAATTGGTTTCTTATCAACATTTTCTTTATTTTGAACCTTCACTGTAGGCACACTATTGAATAATGACAGAACCTTTTCTTTATGTTCTTTGATTCTCATCATTTCTAAAAATTGCACTTTCACAGTCATTTGAGATAAACAGTGACCCATATCTACTAGAGTATATTTTACATCTGAGGATTTTTATTTTTCAACAATAATATCATTTTACTGAATCTATATATTCAGAGTTGGTTCTTTAGATTTTTTATTTTCTACCCTAAAAGTAGAAGTACTTGTTTCTTGCTCTTTCGATTTTCCTTTTTGTACAACATTTTGTTCTAAGGCTTTTGTCATAATCTTGACCTTAGGTTTGTTTGCATTTTCCCTAGGTCCTTCCTTCTTCTGTACATATTTGGTGTCTATTTTGTTTTCTTTTATAAACACACCAGATGGCTGACTATCAGTACCACCCACTACTCTGTTTCTTAAATGGTAATTACTTCTAGTCTTGTTCACTGAATCTTCAGTAATCTTTGCTTTCTCTTCATTTGAAGCTTTCCTGATAAATGGAAGATCTTGATTGTTTTGAGCATAACATCTTATATGGTCATCAGTTTCTTCTGCTTCACTATCTGATAAACCTTGTTGATGATGATTTTCTACATTTCTTTGTGAACCATATGAATCGTGATTTTCAGTTTCACTGTCTGAATCTACATCATGACACGAATAGGCATTTGTCATGTTATGATCACATTGTTCACCTTCATCATTTCCTTGTTCTTCATTTACTTTTAAATCCAAGGAAACAATACAAAAATCAGGGTTGTGTGGGGCTTCACAAGCCTCACACCAAAAATCATCATTGCATAAATGGACATCATTCTTATGTAGAGGGTCTAGAGTTCTGTTATCAGTTTTCTCTTTTCTAGGTGAAATAATAGGCTTCCCATCCTTAAACCGAGTTCCATAAGGATGATTTTGCATTCCATTCTGAGGATTGTAACTATTGGTATAGGAAGTCCTATTGTTTTGAGAAGCCCTATATTCTTTATATTCTAGTTCCTTTAGGTTACTCCTACTAAACTTTGAATCATCTCTCCTATTTAATTTTCCAGACACCCTTCTGTTCATTTCAATATTTACTGCTATCTTATAAGCATCAGTAAGAGTTCTAGGGTTTTTACCCCTAAGAGAATATCCCATTTTAGAATCAAAGGCATTCAAATAAGTTACTAAACATACGTCTTCATCCAACCTTATTTTTTGAAACAATTTGTGCATTGCTCTTTGAAATCTGGTATTAAACTCAGTGACCTCTTCATTGTAATTCTTTTTGATGTTATTGAACTCATTCAGCAAGAATCCTTTATTTGTTTTGTCACCATACCGATCTTTAAACAATTCAATTAACTCATCCATGAAAGCTACAAAACCATTAGAAAATCTTCTAAACCATTCTCTAGCATCCTCTACTAGAGACTGAACAAAAAGCTTCATTAACACATCTTCATGAGTGATATTTAAATCATCAAAAAAATCAATGAATTTTCTTAAGTGTGTTTCACAATAAATTTTGGGCAAGTTGACTTCCAGAGGAAGCATGACTTATTTTGTGTTGTCAATCATGGCAACAAAGTCATACTTAAGTTCTGTCATGAAAGACAAAATGATTAAGTGTGAAAACAGGGCAGACAGACACATACAGAGATCAGTACGTCAGCGCATGTGTTAGAGATCACACCAGAGCATATGTGCTTAGATATATACTCTATGGTGTATATACATGCTAGATCCAGACGCGCAGAGTACAGAACATCAGTACGGAAAAGTTACAGGTAGATTAGTAGACCTGCAGTCCAAGAAACAGAGCATGGAAGCCGACTATAGTTTTGATCAGCGTGAATGATTTTCAAATGTAATGGCTAAGGGCCTTTAGTTATAACTTTGTATTAATGTAATTAATTTTGTAGTAAAAATGCTTAGGCCGACTTGTTCGGAAGCATTGTATATTTTGGTTTAAAGGCTGACTAGTGTTATGTTTTGGGTCACGCCTATTCAATTGTAAACATATATGTAATGTAATGTTATGTTACAAGGGTCGATTATTATGCATGAGGAAGATACAGATGAGTAGTATAATGAATTCAATAGATGATATAACTCTTTAAAGGAGTAAGAGCATTCACGCATACAAGGAACTGATCAGACAGCAGTGTCATTACAACAGTTCATTTTTGATATAGTGCATATCAACATTCAGAGGGTTGTAGCCTTCATCTTATTGGGC
>MU223638.1:348110-368030 GCA_018584345.1 Thuja plicata | reverse complement strand
ATTACAATTTGATCAAGGAAATTGATTTGAATTGAAAATGTTTCAAAGCATTGATTCAGAAATTTGATAAAATGATAAAATAATAAATGGGGCCCAAAGTCTAGGGGACCATTTTAGGGTGCATACAAGCTCTAGGAGAAGGACAACCTTGATCACTATCATCATCATACTCTGACTCTAAATTTTCTCTATGGCCCTTTTCAGGTACCACTAATGCTTCTTCTAGCTGATTACACAGAAGTGTGTGATTTTCAATCATGGCATCTATCCTCTTGAGATAAGGTAAATTAGGGTAGAACCCTCCAAAACTCATCCCTTTTATCTTGACCCGCCTTTCCAAGTCCTTAAGTTCTTCGATCTTATCTTCTCTTCTCATCACTTCTTCTTCTTCCAAAATATTTTTGATAGCATCCTCCACCATACCCTCTTCATGTACATAGTTGTATGGTATGGTAGGGGTTAGAAGCTTCTTGGCTCCCTCAATGAATCCTTCAATATCATTATATCTGCACAAGGCCACACTCATCTTGTAATGACTCATCCAATTATTTATTGGATCTATAGCCTTTTTGCTAATTAGAAACTAATACAGTTTGAATTGTCTAGGGGTAAATGTCCCCTTTCTATGTGGTGCCAAGTGTTCCTGATCTGTCAACATTAGCTGCCAGATAAATTCCATTGCAGCTATCCTAGTTGGAACATGATATGGGAGAATGTGAGGAGGATGTGAACATCCATATACTCTTATCAATGTAAAGTTGTTTCCCAGATAGAAATCTCCCCAATTGTGATCACCAGGCCACTTATCAACATACTCACATGGCCTCAAAAGATGCAATACTTTTGCAGGCAACCTGGTCTTGTTCACTCCTAGGCTTTGCATTATAGGGTATATAATCCAATTCTCAAATCCGCAGAAATCACAATCTTTAGCAGTGTAATTCCACACTCTAATCCAGAATTGAATGAGGTTGGGCTGATTGAAATGGAACCTTTGGGGATTCAAACTTTGTATATCCATTATGGGATAATTGAAATAGAGCAATAAATGCATCAAAATAGAATAATGCAGAAACTTGGGCTCTTTGTCCTTCTTCTTAATAGAAACAAAACCCTCATGCATCCTATCAATAATATACTGGATATAATCATAACTAGTGCTTGTATACACATCATGTATATCTAAAACCATCATCAAAATACCTACATTTATCCTCTCTGCACCTCCATCCCTTCCTAGCACTCTACACAATGCATAGGAAATATATTTCATGTAGTGGTTCAAATATTTATAACAATAAGGAGCCAATCCTTCTATAGGGGAAATATAATTCCTTGTCTCCTTTGGCATGTGTTTCTTCATCATATTTCTGACAACCCCAGACTGCCTTTCATACCTCTCCTCTTATTTTTTGAGGTTGATTTTAGTTGACGTTTGATAATAAAGGTTAAATGCTTGCATAAATGAATTTCTATTCAAAGCAAGTAACACAGTCCCATCTCTTTTCCTAATTGTTTTACTAAGCTCATCATAACTGTTTGCTAGGGCTAAAATAAAATCAGCATCTACAAACACATCAGGAACTAATAACCTAGCCAGTCCACATATCCAAGGATTCGAAATAGGCACAACTCCATCTGAATTTTTATAAAAGTAATTGAAAACAGAATAACCTGATGTTCCTTGTGTGTTCGCATCTCTGATGTTGACCAACTCATCAACCAGGATATCAAAATTTTCTCTCTTATTCTATGTAGAACCTGGCAATAACTTCAGGAAATCATCTGAATAGTTCCTCTTTCCCTTGGCATCATTGTCTACATCATCATTTCTTCCACTTGTTGAAGCCATACTCAATGCTTGACTCATCTTGTTTTGTTCTGTTCTGTTCTCAATTTTTTTCACCGAAATTGAAACAAATCTATCACAGGAAACCCTTACTCTGAACTGAAATGTATTGAAATAATTTGAGAGACCTGAAAATCATACCAATTACCTTGAATTTTGCAATAAAATTTGCTCAAATCACTCTTCACACAGGCAACTATTCTCCCTCTTTCTCAAACACAACAAACTTAACAAATTCTCCGCTTCTAAAAATCTGAATTGAAGGTAAGTGATAATGAACATGATACTATCGATTTATGGAAAAATGCTCAAAGTACGCAGCTCATTATTGGAAAATCCATCATTTCTGCCTTCAATTTCATGTACTGTGCCATTAATATAAATTCTAGCCGTAGCCTTTGACCATGACAGGCAATATAATTCATATGAATGACAAATTCATGAAAAAATATTAACAAAATTGATCAAGGGTTAAAAAAAATGATGTGATTGGCTCTTTTCATCAACTTTTCCAGCTTGTCATTATTGTTCTGCCTTCCTATTGGCTGGTGACTTTTCAACTGTAACATGTCAGCATCAGTTTTAATTTTTTCTCACTATATTCTTTATTTTCCTTATCTAGAGACCTAGCGACTGTGCTTTGTCTCCATGTCAGTTAACACTTCTTTTAACTCTGATTTCCTTTCGAGACCTGGCAACAACATGTGTTCCTTTACTTTAGTTTAACCTTAGTTAGCTTTTGGCGATCACGCGATTGAAGAAATCCAATTCACTGAAAGAAAATCCTAACTCTGAGTTTATCATGCGACATCTCGTCCATTGTAGATCTCCTTTTAATCAAACACTTATTGCTAAGTCTCTTAATCATATTAATCCTTTATGAGACTTCTCAACTTAAGCTTATGTCGCTTAATTGCTAAATAATTATCACTTAACTATTTTATACTGGAGACTTGGCAACTATAGTTCAATGTTACATTTATTTCCTTTTGTCTCTAAGTTGCTTAAAGAAATTACCTTTAACCTTTTCACCTAGAGACTTGACGACTACCATTGATTTCTCATCTGTCATCATCCAAAGGCTCTGCCAAGTCACTAAAACCTTCATAGAAACCCTAACTTACTTGAAGACCTGGCGAAAAGAATATAATATTCTCTTTAATCTCTTAGTCGCCAGATATCAAACTTCACATTCTGAGACTACACGACTGCATATTTTAATCACTTATATTTTGGAACACATGTCTCTTTATTACTGCTTGTCTCTTAATCGCTGAATGAATGCTAACTTGTCAAAACTGGTCAGCGACTACGTGACAACTATATATCTTTTCTTCGCTCATGGTTATCTCCAAGTCTCTGAATCCTTTACCTTAACTCAGTTTTTATCCTGAGACTCAGCGACAATGTAATCTTTAAAACTTGTTATGTATGTGGAGCCTAATCAGACTCAGTTTCTTTCAGCATGGTTTCCCCCAGACATATCTATATGGGCCCCAAGCTCGGGGTCAAGGGTCGACTATTCATTTTCTATTAGTCAGAGTATTTTTTTGCCCTAATTAGGTTAGGTCAAATATGCTTGTGAAAAGGGCTTAGGGTTTTGAGATTTCATTGTATGAGGGATTTTCATAGCTTCGTGTGACGATATTGAGTTGCAGGTTTCAGATTGTAATCACTGGATAATAATAAAGATATTGGACTTGCTGTTGGTGGACGTAGCCCAGGGATTGGGTGAACCACGTTAAATCTTTGTGTCTTTGTGTTCTCTTGCATGTTTATATTTGCATTTTTCTGCTTATTATTCTAACAAAACTCACCGCTTAACTCTGATTTGATCTGGAGACACTGCGACCGCAATAGATCAAAGTCACCAAATAATTTACCAACTGCAAGGCTTATTGCAAGACTTTTTGACCACCGTTAGATCTTTGATCTGATGGACGGTTGCTGCTCAATCTCTTAACCAAAGTGGCATATTCCTTTTCTCTTGGAGATAACATGACAAGAGCATTCCCCTGAGTCTCTAAACCAAATGGAATATTCTTTCAACATTCAGAGACTTTGCACCCTGTCTAAAAAGAACATGATTTATGTCATAACCTATGCTCGAAAAAGGTAATGTTAAAACATAACCCTGACTTGGAAATTATGGATTTTTCATATTTCGAATGAAAATGACCTAAAGGCTTAGGGTTTCTAGTCTTTTCAAAAGGATTTTGAAGTCAACAGACTTATTTGCAATAGGCTATTACCATTTTCAACTATGAACTCAACTTTCAAGGTACAGAAAAGGCATCCATTCTCAAAATTTTTAGGGCAAACTTCAAAATAGGAAAAACAACCAAGATGTTGCTGTAAATCTCAGTAGTGTGTGTCTTGTGGATGCTGATTTGAAGTTCTGATAAGTTTGAATCTAGTTTTGGTGTATCACCTTCCAGTTTATTTATTCAATTTTAGTCATTCTTTCCCTTTTCTCCAATCAGAGAATCAATCATAGGTGATATTCCAAATCTAATAGGAACCAGCCTAGAATCTAGAGATTCCTTCTTAATCAGAGTCCACCCACAACTCAGGAAGGTTTCCATTGTTACCATGAGATATTAGTATGCCCTAATGCCTGAGTTAGGGTGATATTTCAAGGCCTTAACAATGAGTTTTGAAATAATTATAAAAAATATTTAAAATTTAAATATAAAAAATATAAATAATCAAGTTTTTAGAATGTAAAATGAAAAATTATATGAAAAAAATCTAGATGAAATTAAATTTAAATGATTGTAAACATGGTAAATATAATTATATTGAATAATTTAATTTTTACTATAAAAAATATTATATACTAACTATATATCTAAATTTAATAACTTTTATTATAAAATATAAAATATAATTGTAGAATTTATATTATATTAAATATTATTATTAATATTTTAATTATTTATCATCCTCGTGGCTGAATGGGAAAGGCCATTCACATGGACACTCAACGACAATGACCAAGGTTATGTCTTCAACGTCCATTATTTCCAGTATTGTAGAAATTTTAGAAGGATCCTTGGAGATGAAATTATTGAATCGAAGGCTCACAGATTGATCTTCCCGTCTCCAGTTCTCTCAATCTTTCTCTCTAATTCTATAAACTTACTTTAATCTCTTTGTGCCCTGGAGCGAATTGCTAGAAAGGTGGTCAAAGGAAGATTTCTTTCAGATGATGCTCTGGTCAATGTTATTCAACATTGTAGAGAGGCAAGGCACTAGGGAAAAGGATGTCATGCATGAGCTTGGAGAGATAATAAGGTATCGATGTATAGCATAAAGAGATAAGGAGACATGTCCTCATTCCATCATGAGAGGGATTTTTTCTAGTTGCAACTCTTGGAGTTGTTTACACCTTGGAAAAAATAGTACAAATACCATGGGGATGGGGTCCCCCATTGTTACCCTACTAGTTCATAGCTCCAGTCAAAAGAATTCACTAATAAAAAAAATGGTATAATATAACATATATTATAAATATAAATATAATAATAATATAATACAAATTTACATATTAAATGCTATTATGACACTACTTGTATTAAAAATTTCTCTCCAAAAGAACCATTAATAATCAACATCTAAATTTTTTATATAATGTAAATATGTAAAGAACTCAAAAAAATATAAATAAAATATATTATCAGTTATGTGATAATTAATTAAGAATTATTAAATATTATAAAAGAATTAACTTGGGATAGTACATATAGTACTCTCACAACAAATCATCCATCAAATTAAATACAAAATATATTTTTAAGAGGGGTAAACGCTTTGACCCAGAGCTATGAACCAGTGAGGCCACAAATGGGGGACCTCAGCCCCAATGGGATTTGAAACTTGATGAAAAGAGAGAAAACACAAAAACTCAACCATTACAACATGCTACTATTGGATAATTAAACACAAAACTTAAATCGAAAGTATCTAATGTATTTTTTGAGATATGAAAAATAAATTCCAATGCATGGAGATGGTGGATAGGAACAATTCTAGTGTGTGGAGATGATGGAGCCCATCCATATAATAATTTATAAAGCTTATGTAATAAAGTTTCATGATAGTGGAATAATAGTGGTCATCAATGATACATTTGATTAATTAGACAAGATAGCTATGATGTTGGTGTTGTTAGATTTGAATTAAGTGCTAGTAGGTTTCCACAATCCTTAATGTTTTGAATCTTATGCTTCTAGAACTTGATTATTTATAAATTTTTGACTAAAAAATTTGTACATAATCAAGTTCTATAAGCATAAAATTTAAAAGTTTTGAACTACTTATATAATTTTGTGAATTTTCCTTGAAATTTTTCATTTCATTACTTACTATGACTAATAAAAAATTAGAGAAATGATTTTTTTAAATCTTTTAAATATAAATTTTAGGATTTTGTCAAAAAAAAAAAATTCTAAAGATTGATTGGCTAAATTAATTAAAAATTAAATGAAATGGATGGATTAGCATTCTGCCTTGGCAAAAACTAATAATAATGATAGGTAGGCCCAAATCCAAGTCAGCTTGATGTTATGCAGGTCCCTTTTCTAGACCTACTAGGGGCTTATCTCCAACCCCAAACTAGGAGGAAATAATCTCTTTCTACCTCCTAACTTCCCGAGGGACTCTCTACCAAAATTTGGTGAACACACTTCATAAAACTCCATAGTTTCTTCGCAGGATTTAACACCCATCAATTTGGAGTCTCTCCATTGTTTTTCTGATCTCCAAACTATCCCTTGTGAAATAAATAAAAATCTCTATCTCGCGACCTTCACTTCTCTCCTTCGCGAAATAGAAAAAAATACTATTTCACGGCCTTTCAAACTTTACTTCCCGAAATAGAAAAAAAGTCACTATTTCGCCACCTTTCAAATGTCACTCCGCGAAATGGTGAAAAATCCTTGAATGGTTTCCTCACTTCCCTCGACCATTTCCAATGCCTTCTCCACTTTATAACACTTATTTCCACTCATAGATGGTCTCGGTTCTATCCAAACCTGCATGCAAATGTCAACTGATACTTCTTGCTCCTAACCGAGAATTTGACATCTCGCCTAGGGAAAGTCTTCTGAGCTCACAAATTTCATACTTTGCTTCTGAACAAAAAAAAACTATGGTACAGAGACTCCACCATCCATCCACCATGGGTCATAAGACCCAATGAAAGGATTTCAAGATGGAGTCATGTCTAAAGGTACAAATCCTTACTCTGGCAGGGAATAGGCCAAGAAGGATCTACACTTATTCCAGAACACTAGAAACTCCAAAAATCTACAGAAAGTAAATGCAGAGAAAGGGAAAGCAAGTAAAATGAACCTACTCTCTTACATGCATTAGATTATCTATACATCTAAACTATCTGAGCTGAAAACTATGAACTCTCCAAAGAAATATAGAGAATAATTCATCTTATTTGTCCTTCAAAACAACATTACAATCTACTACTATCACTCCACCATCGCTACCATTACTACTACTGCTACTGTTACTATGCTTCCAATCTTATTTCCCCTCTTACAATCAAGAGAGAACCCTATATCTTCAAACTTCTTGGTAACTGTCCATTCTCACTTGTAACTGCCTCCATCTTTTGGCTAGATGTTGTCCATGCTGCATAAGTAATCATGGGACAACTGTTACATCTTTTACATCAAAGAAGGGTTCTGACCCATGAATGGCTTCTATTAAGACTACTAATCAAATTTAAGCCTAAAACAACTAAACAAACTTATTTAGGACCAAGACCAACAAAAAGGTCTTTCACAACAAAATTTGAAGGTTCTAACCCCTAGGTGCTCCTGCACCATACTCCCACTGAACAAAATAAATCAAGTCACCTCTAGAGATAGTATTGAAAGATCTATCCCATCTTCTTAAAATCAACCTCTATAACCCACATAGCTTCTTCTTTAGGTAGGTATTGCCATTTGATTAGTTGTTCCATATATTGTCCATTTCTAGTCTTCTTTGCAACTCTGGAATCCAACACCTATTCTTCTTTTGGCTTGTCCTTGATTGATAAGAGTACATCCATTGTAATATTTTCCATTTCATTATAAATATTTGTCTCCTCTGGCTTTGGACCTTTGTATTTGACGAGGTCTTGCACATTAAACACTGGTGATATTGATAAATCTACATGTAGCTCAATATTATAAGCATTTTCTCCATATTTTTCTAGGACTTTGCATGGTCCTATCCTTATCATCTATAACTTGCTGGGTATACATTTCTTCAATCTGGCTTTATTCAAATGCACCATGACTAAGTCTGCCACTTCAAACTGTAAATCCTTTTTCTTTTCATCTACCTTGGCTTTCAATCTTTGTGTTGCCTTTGTTTAAGTGTCTTCTTGACTTGATCATGCACTTCCTTCATTGACTAAGTGAAGTATTCCACATGTCCACTTCCATCCTCCATGCTTCCTAAGTCTTTGAGTTCACAAATACCTCTGGGATGAAAACCATATACTACTGCAAATGGACTTTTTCCAGCTGTTCTGTTCACCTTGTCATTATAAGAAAAATCTTCCCGTGGTAACACTCGATCTCACATTTGTCCATACTCATTTGTTAAGCATCTACGAAGGTTTCCTAAAATTTTGTTTACAACCTCTGTTTGGCCATCTGTCTGGGGGTGATAAGCTGATCCAAAAGAAAGGTTTGTTCCTAGCCTCTTCCACAAAGTTTTCTAGAAATGCCCCATGAACTTGACATCTCTGTTTGAGACTATGCTGAGGGGTAACCCATGGATTATTACAACTTTCTTAAAGAATTATTCGGGAAATGTAACTTGCATCATGTTTTGTTTTGCATGGAATGAAATGGATCAATTTACTGAACCTATCCATGACTAAAAAATATTGTCCATTTGTTAGCGAATAGATTTTTCCTTTAGTATATCTTTGATAGAATAACTTTATACCTCTTTTGAAAGAAAAATAACAACTAACAGTTGGGTAAGTGTTCTTTACTCACTTCCCTCTGAATTTGGTCTTAGGTATAGCTCCCTAGGAATGATTTTCAATATTTTGATAACACCAATTTCATAGTTTTAACTTTTAACCTGAAAGTTTGTAAAGGATACTTCCTCATTCTTAGATAAGAAGCATGACAATATTACCTTAGAAAAGATAAAGAAATATAGAGGAGAGAAAAAGAATAGTTTTTCTATCAGCAATGATTGCATGAAATTAAATGATCAACTACTATAAAATAATAGAATATGGATAGAATCAGGCTACTATGAATTCACAGAAATACACCACAGAATAAAATAGAATGTCAACACAAATTTTTTTCTCATTCGTTTCAAATAACACAGATCTAAAAGCTTAATCGCAATGTATTCCAAAATTGCAACACAGGCAACCATGTAAAATCTTTTTTTTCAATAGTAACATCGGATTCAGTCAATATCTGTTACCAAATTTCTAAAAACTACCACACCTAAAATTAAAATATTTAGTTATGACCAGTTTTTTCAAACCCCTTTCAATGTTTTTAGTACCATTAATTATATTTTAAAATGCCGAGAGGTCTCCCTGAAAACATGACCTCTCGGGTAAGCAGTTATAAAATGAAACCAAATTAAAAAGGACAACTATCCTTAAGAGTCTTGCATGCAATTCAAATATAAACTAATTGTCTAAATCAGACTCTTTTTCCACGGCGCGATCCTCACTTCCCGCTGAGCTTCCATCTTCTTTGGCAGCAGACTGGGTGGGCTTCTACTCTTTGTATGCTTGGATCAGCTCCTTTTCAACCTATAGATGTGGGACCTTTGAGTTTAAAATTAGGGCCATTGAGGCCTCTTTACTCCACTTCAGCTTCTTTACCTTTTCCACCAGCCCAGGTAGCTGATTAACACACAGGTAGAGCATTGATTTGATCCTCGCCATTTGTGTAAGATTTGTGTCCTTAGGATTAGCTTTTTATTTAATTATTTTCATGGATGAGTCAAAGGCTTCTAGGGATCCTTTTAACTCCCATTCTCCATAAGTTGCCAGATAGGTGTAAGTGAAGTTGATGAATTTCAATTCATTCAGAGTAGATTTCTGAATTTGTTTGGCCTCAACTTCATACTCCTTAGTTTCAGTGATGGTATTTCTAATGGTAGAAATCCTCTAGCTTATTTTCTTTCTAACAATGAAGAAGATTGATTCTTCAGTGGACTTTAGTGATTTCTTCGTGCAAAACTTATTGAAACCATACCTGTCTATTTCTAGGAATTTCCTCATTACAAAGACCCATTTCTCTTCTTCCCCATCCCAGACTTGTCGCTGAGTCTGTAATTCCCCCATTATGGCCTCAGTATCATGGAGAACCACATGCAAGTCTTTAATATACCGGTGACCACTATTGAATACCTAAGACATCCATTCATCCACAGAAGAGACTAAGACTCGACCATGCTAAACTTGATTCAGTAGGTTTTTTCTCGTTGCTGAGTTTAGATTAAAGACCTGTGGGGATTGGATCAAAGGCGTGGCATTGATAAACTAGGATAGTGACACTATGGTCTGCTTCATCTCCTTTTTTTCTTTACTATCCTGCCAAGACATCATCAACATTTGCCGGGTGGTTTCTTTAAACAAATGGTTTTTACCCGCCCTATCCATAGTTCCCAACTCAGTTTTGGTTACCTCAAAGTCTTCTGCTGCAACTTTCTATTTTTCTTCTTTTGGCCTGTAAGTGGCCACTTTAGCAGCCTATTTTCCTATCTTCATGTCAGAAAACATCTGAGTGGTGCTCTTAACCTTTTTAGTTTTAGGAGTCCTCTGAACATACTTACTCACAATATCCTACACTGGGATGGAAATAGGAACCACACTTTATTTCTTGTTCACAGAGGTGGTCAGCCATTTTGGCATTGTACTTGCTATAGTTGATTGCTCAGTTATCTTTGTAAGTGTGTCCATCAAGTCCAATGTCACGTCATCCAGATCAAAAAGATCTTTTCCTACCCGTTCATCTTCCCCAATCTAGTAACTCATGTCACCAAATTTATCATTATCCAAGTTGATCATCTCTATGTTCTCCTGATTCATCTTTTCTTTACTTTGAGATTGTGTCCTTGATCTGGTGATCCGCTGAGGTGAAACTATAGGCAAGGATTCTGCAATAGGATTCTTCTTGGAACTCCTAATTTTCTGCTTCCCCGAGGAACCTGCATTGTCAATCATTTTATGAAGATTAGAAATAGGGGAAGGGGAAGATAAAGATGAAGTTTTAACTTCAATTGATTTAGGACTAGATTGCTTTCTTATTTTCTATAGCCATTTCTCATTTAACTGAAGCACATGCTGCATTATCTATTTAATATCATATTCTTCATCTATCATCCAGTCAATATCATATTCTTCACTTTCCATGGATTTCTTGAAATTTGGTTCAATAAAATATGAACCGTCATCAGTAACCCCTTCCACATTGAATTGCAGCCTCATAGATAAAATCTAGGATATGCATAGTCTGCTATTTTCTCTTTCTTTGACTTGAGACTCATCAGAGTAGTCCTCCCAAAAATCTTCAAGATGGGGGATGGGAAACATATGAGACCTGAGCCCTAGGCTTCCACTAGAAAAGTTCTTATTGTCAAATCCTTCTCTTTCAGTGTAAAAATTGAAATAAAAATGCCTCAAGTCACTCCCTATGTTGATTGCATCTTCCATAGAAGCACATACAAATTTACCTAGTTGTATTGGAAACACTTTTTCCAATTCTTCTTCTGGGATAAATCTTTTAAGAACATTAGCAAGTTGCCTACAAACTTCTACAAGAATAAAATAGTCAAAGGCATCCCTAGGAAACCTCATGGGAGAATCTTCAAAGCTGCCAACCCTACTGTAGGTGAATCTAGATAACTGGGTGTAGAAGATTCCAAACTTAGTCACGAACCCCTGAGCTTCTAAGCTCATCCTTCTGGCAGAGTCTCCAATTAACTCAAAGCAAAGCTTGCCCATAAAGGTATCATGTACTCTCCTGTAATTTTGGATTATATTACTTCTATGCAAGATAGGAAAATATTCGTAAACACACATACCATCTGAGTAAGGCTCATGAGGTATTCCGCTCCATTGTCTACTAAAGACTAAACAATAAATATGATAGGATGACATGAAAAACCTACTCCTAGTAAGTTTTGAGTTATTAAGTTTCTCTCTCATGGAGCTAGCAATTAACTCAACCTAGTCCATGATTTGTTTCCTTCGAGGACAATTTGAACATAAAAAAATAACCAGTTAGAAAATAAATAAGTCTTTGGGGACCCTCTCACTCTTTGTAGCATCACCATAACATCACTAATATAGGAGTGTACATTACTTCTGTTGACATTTTTGGGTAGGCGCAAACCTCCCCTCTGAGGGTTTAATAAGCAGTGTTTAGCCATAGAAGTATGATTTTCATTTGCATTTTCTTTGAATTTGACAAGGGATTGTGCAGGGGAAAAGACACAAAAGGTCTTCTCTGGAATGTGGAAAGCTAAGGATACAATTTCCCTATTAATAGACAATAAGACACTACCATCCTTTTTAAGAATAGACTCAGTTCTTTGGTCGTAATTGCGAATGCATTCATAAATCAACTCAGGGCAAATTACAAGAGGAGGAAATGTAGTGGTAATGCAGAGTCCGCTATGTAGAATTTCCAAAGCTGGAATTTTTTCTAGGGAATTGGAAAGCCTTTCTGATAACCCTTCTAAGTCATAACCCTCCAGGTCAGTGTCTGTCACAATTGGCCCTTCACAAACCAGACTCGAAACACTCCCAAACAGGTGAAAATTAGACTTCATAACTATAACAATCTTGCATCTACCACATAATTCTCTGAATATTTTGCAATTTTAAATTTAAAACACTGTAGTGAGGCTAGCCTGACTCACCTTATTCTGTAGAAATCTCTAAATACTGGAGCTCCAAATTCCTTACCTCCCGTCTGCTCAACTCTCAATAGTGACAATATTTCAAAATTTGAACAGAATGACGGGCTTAAACAAAGATTGTGAAAGATTTAATCATTAATTACAAATCTTTATGGCAATAAAAGCTAAAAATGTGATGTGACAGCTTTTGCATGCAATTCATTAATGTTACTTGCGCAAACTTTTATGTCATACAAATTAATGATTTATTTGACACCTCAGGTGTATTTAACCAGTGCCACTACTTTCCTGCATTAAATACCTCATTTCCATAGGACCCACTACTGAGCTGTCTGACAATTACCTTTTCTTTGCCACCTCATGTCATCTTTGAATACCTTTGAACACCCTTGAACAAAGTTTGAGATGGTTCAAATGTGTTCAATATTGTTCAAGCCCTTCAATCATTTGAATCAATCTTTAAGCAATAGATCCCATACTGATATGCCTAATCTCTTTCTTTTTGTATAGCCTCAGTATTCTCGCTACTTATAAACATAGAAATCATTTCCACCAACTTTATACACTTGTCAAACTTATTTTAGAAATAAGAACCACCTTGAACCACCTTGAACTTCCTTGAACTAGTTTGAACTAATTTCAAACCTGTTCAAGGCTGTTTGAAGGTGTTCAAACCTATTCAAGAAAATCATTAGCAAATAAAATTTACACTTTTTCAAGCACGACAGGACCATAGGACCAAAAATTTTAGTGAATGATTGGACTCAAAAATCTTAAGGAACTTAATATTATCATAAAACATAATGGTGACTCAAGAAATCACTTAAGAAGGACAAGTACCAGACTTGGAATAACACCATTCTAGTACTTGTTCTTGGTAACCCCACTATAAAATCCATATTGATACATTCCCATGGTCTATTGAGAATGGGTAGTGGTTGGTACAATCCGGTATCAGAAGTCACACCTTTGGCTTTCTAACATATAAGAGATTTCTCTACATAATTTCTCACATCTCTTTGCATTCTAGGCTAGTTGTAGAACCTCTCAACTAACTCAAGAGTCTTATTGAGACAAAAATGTCCACTAAGACTACCATTATATTTTTCCTATATTAGATTTTCCTTCATAGATCCCCTAGGTACACATAACTTTCCTCCTCTAAACAACAGTCCATTCTGCAATGTGTATTTTGCAAAATGACTATCGAAATGATTATTGAATTCCACACATACCTTGTAAGCCTCTGAGAAGTCTTCATCTTCTTTGTAAAGATCCTTGAAACTTTCCACTCCAATACTCTACAACTGTACTTCTTGAACAGTGAAAAGCCTGTAGCTCAATGCATCAACAACCTTATTCATCTACCCCTTCTTATGTTTTATGGTAAAATTATAATCCTGTAAGAACTCCATCCACTTATGATGTATGTTAACTTCTCTTGAGTGTTTATGTATCTCAATGCTTGGTTTTCAGTGAAAACTACAAATTCTTTGGGTAGGAGATAGTGTCTCCACTTTCTAAGGGCTTGAAATAAGGCATAGAGTTCTAGGTCATAGGAGGAGTACTTCTTCTTTTCCTCATTCAAATTTTTACTATAAAATGCCACTGGTCTACCCTCTTGGGTCAAAATAGCCCCTACTGCTATGCTACTAGAATCACACTCCAAGGTAAAGTATTTTTAAAAACTTGGTAATATTAGAATGGGTTGGGTGGATACCTTTTTTTTATAAACTCAAAACCTCTATTTTCTTCTTCATTCCACCTAAAATTAGTATTTATCCCACCCTATATGGTATCTAACACTGGAGCACAAATGGCACTAAAACCTCTAATAAATTTCCTTTAAAATTGGGCAACCACATGAAATCTTATTACCTCGGTACCATATGTAGGAGTAGGAAAATTAAGTATAGCCTCCATCTTGCTAGGATCCATCTTTAATGAACCTTGTGAGACCATAAACCCAAGATAAACCAATTCTTGTTTCAGGAATTCACACTTCTCCTTGAATTTATTGCCAACTGCTCTTCTTGCAATATCTTCAATACAATCTGCAAATGCTCACGGTGCTCTTCCTTAGTCTTGCTGAAAATGAGGGTGTCATCAAGATAAACTACCACAAACAACCCTATGTATTCCTTCAACACTTCATTCATCAACCTCATAAATGTGCTTGAGGCATTACTAAGCCCAAATGACATGACAATCCTTTCATAGAGTCCTTCTATGGTCTTGAGGGTTTTTTTTTCCATTCATCCCCTTCCCTTATGTATATTTTATGGAATCCACTCTTTAAATCCAATTTAGTGAAGTATTTTTCCCCACCAAGACAATCCATTAGGTCCTCAATCCTAGGAATTGGAAACTTATATCTTGTTGTTATTATGTTGACAGCTATGGAATCTGTCAATAACCTCCACTTACCTCCTTTCTTTGATGCCAACACCACTGGTACTGCATAGGGACTTATGATTTTCTTAATGATCCCTTGGTCAAGTAAGTCTTGCACTTGTTTAGCTATCTCCTTATTCTTCTTGGGAGTCATTTTGTAAGCTACTTTTCTGGGTAGTGACACACCTAGAATAAAGTCAATCTGGTGACTTATTGATCTCTTTGGTGGTAAAATGGTTGGTGATCCATCACTCAAAACATCCTTAAAATGTTCCATAATTTCTTGTATCTCCTTGGGTAAAGGTGTCTATACTTCTTCATTTTCCTCTTTAGGCTTCATCGTGACTACATAGCACTCTTCATTTTCTTTTCTCAGATCTTACAGGAACTCTTTTCCTCCGACTACCAACACATTAGGACTAGTCTTCACTCCTTCTTCCACCAAAGACTGGATTTTGTATGTCACTCTATCCTTCTGAAATGAATATGATTTCTTCCATCATGCTTGTCTTTTTTGTCAAATTTCCATGGTCTTCCCAATATTAGATGGCAAGCATCCATACGAATTATATCACAAAGAATCTTGTCTTTCTAGCCTCCGATTGCAAATTCAATCTAGGCTTGTTTGTTTACTAGGAAATGATGTCCTTTGTTCAACCACATCACCCTATAAGGATGGTCATTGTAACACCCCAAAATTGGCACCTTACAATCCTAATCAATTTTGGTGCGTTCCTTCAACTTCTCATCATCGAAGTCCTATTATATTAGGCAAATTCTCCTCCTAATTGACTTTAATTGACTGAGTCTCAAATGCAGAAAACCTAAGTTTGCATAAATTTGACACTATATTTAATTCCTAAATTATCAAGGTTTATTAGCTAAAAATCCCTATGATTAATTAATTTAATTCTAAAAGTCATAAGTGCTTTTAAATTAAATTAATTCCACCCTCTTTAGCTAATACACATCAAAAGGAATTAAAAGAATTATTTACTTAGTTGAGTGAATTATCCTCAAAAGAAATTCCATAATTCCATATGAAAAGCCACTCATGTGGCAATAATTCATTCTTTTAATTGAATAATTCCTTCAAAAATTGTCTCACCTTCCTCCATGGAAATGAAGAGTCAGCCGTTTCTTTTCAAGAAACTCTTCATCCCCTTCTCAGGTTGTTCTATATTATGGGACTCATTTTCTTCATTTGGGAGGATCAATTTTAGAGCATCAAAACTATAGTTAGATTTTACCTTATTGTTATCATGATTTTAAGTTTTATTTTGCATAATTAGATTAATTTAATTTGGATTAAGTAACATGTTGATTCTTAATGTAATTCATTTACATATCTAGTATCTTAATTTCATTATCTTTCAAGCTTTCTAGACTAATATGCATTTCAATTCTAGTTTAATGGCAATACATTTCTAGTTTAATTGAATTTTCTTTCATAGATTAATGGAAATTTGCTTATCTCTCATGCTTTATAAATCCTCCATGTTAGCAATGGTCAAGGTTGTTGGCTCTCATTCTGAGAGTAAATTTGACATCCCCAAGTAATTAGGAGGCAACAAGTCGCTTCAATCAAATTTGCAAGATAAAAAATTCATGTTTATCTTTGTGAATTGAATGATTGAGTAAGGACTATGTTGGGTTTGTGCCTGATTTAGAGGTCACATTCAAGCACATAACATTTTGGTGCCCACCGTGGGACAGAAAAAATGATTTCTGGCCTCATTCTCAAACTTTTTTGACAGCAATTTGAACTCTGTCGTACGTCTGTACAACACTGGTATGGAATCTCGCACAAAATTTTAGGTTGAACCACACGAAGTTTTTCTCTTTGTAGCACTCTCTCGCATGAAGAAACAAAAAGCTCACATGGGTCTTGCACTTTCTCGTGCGCAGTGAAGAACTTGCTCGCGCGAAATTTCACAGACAGTCATTAAATTTTTAGAATTTGCAATTTGCTGTTATCTTTTTCTGATATTTTCTCTCTGCTATTGATTTCCTATTTTTGATTTTTGTTGTAGCATAACAGTGGTTTGCAGGTTGCTTGTCAAAGATCATAATAACTTTCTAACAATTTGCTTGCAGGACGATTGTCAAAGGCATATTAAAAATGTTGTGTTTGTTTACTATTTTTCATTCACATAGTTTAAATAGGGCTTTGTTAAAATTTTGTAAGGATCCCGATAGAAAAGTAGGGGAATAGACTCTTCATTACATGGAAGTGATTCCCATGGATGAAACTGAGACCCAGATGTTGCTAGCATGACATATACTTGGGGAAGCAAAGAAAGATAGCAAATCTTTAGCACTTCTACTTGTTAGGGGATTATGCTCTTCTCTCTTTGAGAGAATCAGAAACCCAAAGGCTTGTCGATTTGGTGGAGTGAAACTATCTCAATGATGAATATGATTGATGTGTTTGGGTAAGGTGAAAAGGTAGAGAAGTATGCTCTTCTCTCTTTGAGAGAATCAGAAAATCAAACCCTTGAATCCGAACCAAGTTGTGTCACCTTTAGAGGTCCTGCCAGAAGTTGAACCTCCGGGAACGACCCAAGTGAGTACACACCTATCATCGGTGATTCCACCTCACTCTAATAAATTTTGATTTGTTGAGTCCAAAGACTCTAAATCCATGGTAGCTTCTTTCTCATGATTTCAACTATCATTGTGAGAAATCCTTGTTTGTCGTACTGAGCGGCGCCGCTCCCAGTCTTGCTTGCAAGGGTGTATGACTTCCAAGTGTTGGTGTGACTGCAAGTCCCCATCTCTATATCAGAGGCACCAAAGGTTATTGTGAATTGAAGCCCACTAAACACTCTCTTAGTTAGATGCCTACCCGGTTCACCTCTGAAAGAAGACATAATCTGTGAGCAGGGAGAGGGAAGAATCTCTCCCATAGATTCTCGACATAGGTATGCACCTAGATGCTTGAAGTGGTATATGACACTGGCCCTTGCTTTAAGGGTAACCTTCAAACATATATACTTAGTCCTTGGAAACACCAAAAACATGAGTTCTCTTTCGAGGGTGACACTGCTGTGTCAGGTGCACGCATACACATAAGACAGTGGGGCACAAATTTTTTCTTCTCCACCAATTTTCTTAGTAGGGATAACTGAGTATTTTTTTTTGAGTCTTAAACTGTCCAAATCATGATCAAACAAAGACTCCCATGATTCTACCAAGTTGCTTTGTCCTTGGCAGAACTATTTACGACTATTGCTTGATTGAAACTTCGTGTTTATAAACGAGTGCTTGTCACCTTGAAACTAAGATTGCTGATTTGTATCATCATAAAAATTCCTTGAACCTTGAAATTCTGTCAGAGAATAGTCTTAACCGTGTCTCAAAATCTGGTTTTTATCTCGAAAACTAATTCCATTTATCAAAATCTAGAGTTTTCTCGTGCGATATTTCAGAAACTGAGCACTTTCTCGTGTGAAGTTAAGAACTTCCTCATGTGGTGCAGCACTTTCTTGCGCAAATCTGTAGCCTGGCGTTCAAAACAATGATCTTTTTCCCGTTAATTGTTGAATTTTCTGCCTAATTTGACTTTTGTCTAGGGTCTGATTGTCTATTTCCCTATTGTTTGCAGTCTAAAACTGATCATCTGGAGTTGCAAACTGAAAGATTCTTCTAAGAAAGCGCATCAAGACAATCTTACAATGTCTAAAAGAAAAGAAGAGATTCTTAGAGAAACTTTATGGAAACAACTTCAAACTTTGGAATCTAAACTCCAACGATTAAAGGGGGAAAATGATGCTTCATCCGACGAATCCTTATTAAGATCAACCTATCCTTTGCCATTTGATCATGATTCTCATATCTCTCCACTTTCTTCCAACATGGATAAATCTTGGTATGATAATTCCAACTTTGATCAGGAACAATTTGATGACAGTCCCAATTTTGATCCAGACCATTTTTACGACAATCTCAACTTTGATCAAGAGCATGTAGAGGAAGCCACGAAAATATCAGATGAGACCCCTTTCTATCTACAATAGAAGGATATTGCAAGTCAAGAAGTGTCTAATTATCCTTCAGAGAGAATCTTTACTCCTTTGGGACAGTCTTATGAATCTACATTGGAAGAAATTCTTGAGAATGACCTCATCACATTGCCTAAAATCACGTTAATTGGGTCCACATTCTTCAGTAACTACTGTGCATATCATCGACATAATAAGCATGAAATTTCATCTTGCATGGAGTTGAAACATAAAATCCAAGATCTCATTGTGTGCATAAATGTTGTCACACTTCTATGAATCATTCCATTCAAGGTTGCTCAAGAATGAGGCCTCAAATATCGATCCATAGCTCTCTAGTCATGGATGTGTAAAAATGTAAAATGAAGGCCCTTAGATTGACCTAGTTGTGTCTATTGCAAATACACCATGAAACGAGAGATTCGAATGCATAAAAATGAGATCTAATCTATATGATTGCAATGCATAAAATGAAATTAATCTAAATGATAACAATGCATGGCTAAATCTATGAAAGGAAATATGAATGCAAATCTAATCTATGGAAATAAACATGATTCTAATATATATGAGGAGCTATGAATGCAAGAATAAAGAAAATAAGAAGAGAGCTTGAGTGCTCAAATTCTCCTCCAAAGTTGCTCTCCAAACCTGCAACATAACAATACTAAAAACTCTAATATGAAAATGAGAAGGAGAGGTCTCCTTTTAAAGGAAAGTGAACGATTGAGATTAAGAGGCAAAAATCAA
>MU223638.1:322192-333898 GCA_018584345.1 Thuja plicata | reverse complement strand
ACTTCTTGTGGTGCCTCAGATAAGTACCATGATGAAAACCTGGCAAATAGGCGTCATGCGTAATTCCTCCTACTTGCGCTCTTCACTTGGGGGCAAGTTCCTTCCATGTCATCTTCTCCCATCATATCTTACATCAAGCTAGCTCATGAACATCCATGTTCCTTTTTCTGATCTTGACAAGGTTGAGCCTATCTATGAGCATCATGTATCCTGACATTCATGATTTATTCCATTAGCCTATTTACTTTCTCTCATGCATGCTATCCTATCATGATCTTGCTTATCCCAAGTCTATCCTTCCAATCTCTGAGCATTCATGCCATAATCCAAAACATGTGCTTATACCTTCATCACCCCTTATCCTAATTACGCTTTTATAGCTATGTCCTATCCAAAGTTGGCCCCTTGGTCTTGATCAAAATTGAAAAACTATTTCTCAAAAGTCTCTTGACATGTCCACTCTTTTGGACCACATGCTTTCATGACATCAGGTCATTATCCTATATGCTATTCAGCACTGCTCCATGAGCCTACATTGCTATATGCTTTTTTTTCCCTAGCTTGGGTAATCTTGAGGAGACTATCTTTGAGGGTTGCATTCACCCTCTTCATCCATCATTGCCTATTCATGTCATACATCAGCTTTCTAATCCATCTGCAATGTCCTACACCTTGCTAGACATTGGGGGCACACCAATGTGATCTTGCTTGAGATCGAGTAATCTTTAAAAATCTAAAAAATTGCAAAATCTCTATAAAATTTAAAAAGTTGTAAAATCTCTAAAATTCTAAAAATATCCTACTTTCTTGCTTTAGTTTGCTTATGCATTTGCTCTTATATTTTGCTCGATTTCACATGGATTGAAATTGGTCACACTCAGAGGCATCTTCCTGGTCTAGGGGGCATTGTCCCATCTTTTGGAGTCTTTCTCCTCTTCACATCATTCACCAGTGGTTCTCACTGTGTCTGCCTGCTGATGCCAAGTTCTTGTTATCAATCTTTATGCTTGAGAATCTGTCTCATGACAGTCACCAATGGTTCTCAATGAGCCTGCCTACTGTCACTATATTACTGAGATTTCTCCCATCATCTCGCTATCTGCATGTTCGACTTCAATCCGTTCGTTACTTGGGGGCATGACTCCCCACTTTGATCACCTCTTCGGTTCACACTTGAGTCAATAATCTTGTCAGTTCTAAAGGACAACTATCTACTGGCCCAAACTAGTGTTTTTCAACACCTTAATCAAACAGTGTTTTTTAACACTCTCTATGGACACATCTATTTTTTTCAACACACATCGAATCTCGCAACGTGAACATCTCTCGATAGCAATCAAACACAATGCACTCACAAGCACAACGGTGTTTTGTAACACCCCAAACATAGGGACATTCGTAAGCCTTGAAACATGCTAAGATATTATTGACTCTTTCTTTGTATGATGTCTATTCTCATGAATTTCATTGATATTTTCTTTGTCTACTGCTTGTGGGTGTGGTTTCGATGATCCGATAATGTCAAATAAACAAGGTGTATGTGATAAGAGCTTCTGCATTAAGGTGGCAAAGCCTCACATCCCTTGATCTTGTTTATTTGTATGCCAAGGGGAGGTCGAAACTATCTCCTTGACTGTTATTGCTCTATCTGTTTACTTGCAAACTCTTACTACATCAAACTGGAAACAATGTTCAGGTCACCTTAGCTTTTGTGCCTCGGTGCTTATGTTCATTTCCTACATTTTATCCAATGAAAGTCATGTTCATATTCTTATGGTTTCAGTGAAACCAGTAAGGATTGTATTGACTCCGATGATCCAAAAGAACTCGATGATGATAATTATGCGATGATTCCAACAACCAAGTCCTAGGGTTGCATTTAGCTTAGGCTTGCATCGCTGTCAGTTTTGGTGCTCTCTTCATTGTCTTCTCATTCTTCAAAGGTCCTAATCTTTTGTCTTGGATTCCTCTTGACTATACAACTATTTGATCCTTGCTCTCTATCTTTAGCTATATGCTCAATCTATTTTCGTGATCGAAATCGAAATCTAACACTCCTAAGTAGCTCAAAATTGCGTTTTAAAATTTTTGTGATCGACGCGATCGAACGCTTGTGCAGTCAATTTTTGACGTCGCTTTCTTGTCGGAATCATTTCTCATCATCATTTTCTCAGCTTTTGAAATCTTTTCATCAAATTCAACTATGGTCAAACCTAGTCATAAAGACCTCCTGATTGCTCTAAATCAATTCTGCCTTCTCTTGATCTATCTCTGATTTCTCTGGATCTTCGATCTTATTTCTATGATTTCTCGCTCCCATCCTCTATATGATGTGTCATCTTTCAATTTCTCTCCCGAGGGGGTAGGATGATTGCATCATTAAATATTTTTGCATTATTCTCGAATCAGTCTGACTTGAATCAAAAGTCCCTATCGCTAGGGGCATCTCATCACTTGGGGCATATTCAGTTTTCATACCTTATGGTCAAAATTGGATATTCCATGATCTTGAATCTCTAGGGGCATCTTGATGTCTCGCATCTTGTCATCTTTCCATCTATCTTTGTAGGTATCTGAGAAATCTAACTCAGATCCTCAAGGATCAAGCTTCGTTCTGAAGATGATTCTTGAAATCTCATTAGGTATTTGGGCAATATAACCCTAATTCCTAAAATTTATGCTTCATTCTGGAGATGGCTCTCAAAAACTCTTTAAGACCATTATTTAGGCAACCTAACCTGGATCTCAAAGGGATAACCTTCACATTGGGGAAATCTAACCCTGATTATGGAGATAGTCCTAGATCTTCATCTGCTATCAGTGGACATTGGGGCAATCTAACCCCAATTCTGATCTTCTCTCGGATGATTTTGCTTCTCAATCTGATCGGTGTCTTGGAAACCTAACCTAGACTTCCAAAATCTTCATCTTCACGTCAGACTATTCTTTGAATCAATGCGCTGCTCGTACATCAATTCAAAGAGGGGCAAAATGTAACACCCCAAAATTGGCACCTTACAATCCTAATCAATTTTGGTGCGTTCATTCAATTTCTCATCATCAAAGTCCTATTATATTAGGCAAATTCTCCTCCTAATTGACTGAGTCTCAAATGTAGAAAACCTAAGTTTGCATAAATTTGACACTATATTTAATTCCTAAATTATCAAGGTTTATTAGCTAAAAATCCCTATGATTAATTAATTTAATTCTAAAAGTCCTAAGTGCTTTTAAATTAAATTAATTCCACCCTCTTTAGCTAATACACATCAAAAGGAATTAAAAAAATTATTTGCTTAGTTGAGTGAATTATCCTCAAAAGGAATTCCATAATTCCATATGAAAAGCCACACATGTGGCAATAATTCATTCTTTTAATTGAATAATTCCTTCAAAAATTGTCTCACCTTCCTCCATGGAAATGAAGAGTCAGCCATTTCTTTTCAAGAAACTCTTCATCCCCTTCTCAGGTTGTTCTATATTATGGGCCTCATTTTCTTTATTTGGGAGGATCAATTTTAGAGCATCAAAACTATAGTTAGATTTTACCTTATTGTTATCATGCTTTTAAGCTTTATTTTGAATAATTAGATTAATTTCATTTGGATTAAGTAACATGTTGATTCTTAATGTAATTCATTTACATATCTAGTATCTTAATTTCATTATATTTCAAGCTTTCTAGACTAATATGCATTTCAATTCTAGTTTAATGGCACTTCATTTCTAGTTTAATTGCATTTTCTTTCATAGATTAATGGCAATTTGCTTATCTCTCATGCTTTAGAAATCCTCCATGTTAGCAATGGTCAAGGTTGTTGGCTCTCATTCTGAGAGTAAATTCGACATCCCCAACTAATTAGGAGGCAAAAGTCGCTTCAATCAAATTTGCAAGATGAAAAATTCATGTTTATCTTTGTGAATTGAATGATTGAGTAAGGACTATTTTGGGTTTGTTCCTGATTTAGAGGTCACATTCAAGCACATAACAGTCATAATGTATCTTAGTCCCTCCAATTTTATTTACTGCTTATTCAGAGATGATGTTATCAATTAACCTTGAGTCAATGATCACCTTACACACCTTGCCAAGAATCTTGCACTTCACCTTGAATAGTGATCTCCTCTATTTACGCTCTTCTCTAATTGGTTCTTTTATCATAACTCTTCTTATTATCAAATTATCGTCACTCTCTAAATCAAGGCTGATCTCAGGAGACTTAACACTGTTGGTGTCCTCTTGCACATAATTAACTCTTCTTTCCGATTGAGAAGAAGTTGCTTTTTTAGGACATCTATATGAAGGATGCCCACATTGTTGGCAATTATAACACTTCATATTTGCAAAATAACCTCTGTTAGAACCTCCACCAAATCTTCCTCTGCAACCATTTTTGTGACCTCTTCCTCTTCCATAATTACCTTTGTCACTATTTTCCCTTCTCTTCTCTGTCAACTTTGTCTCCCCTTGGAATCTAGTGTCATTACTTCTACCACCATAGTTACCTCTGTGACCTCTAGAGTCTCTACCTCTTCCTCTGCCTCTAATTTTGGCCTCTTTCTTCTTCTTGTTCCTCTCTTCAACCTTCAGAGCTAATTGGTAACACTTCTACATTGTGGTAGGTGCCCACAAACTTATTTCTTCTTGCATACTCTATTTCAACCCATTTAGATACCGTGCAACTTTGATACTCTCATCTTCTGTCACCTTGGATCTTAGGCATAATTTACAGAATTCTTCTGTATAGATACTCACCTCTGAATCTTTTTTTCTTAGATTTTGTCTTTTCTTATGGAGTTGAATCTCATAATATTCGATAATATAGGTGTGCCTTATCTTTTCTACCATACCTTTCCAAGTTTAGATTGGATTCTTTCCTTATTTCTGTCTTTCTTCTTGCACAAACTTCCACCATGTTAGTGCAATCCCTCTTCATCTAGTCTTAGCTACATTCACCTTTTGAGATTGTATCACAATCTCACACTCAAAATTGTTCTCTAACCCTTCTATCCACTCCATTGCGCTACCTCTACCTCCATCTTGCCACTAAACAAGGGTACTCCCTCTAATGATTTTCTACTAATATATTTCAAAGATCTAAGGAATGGTTCTTCTTGTGAAATAGGATCAGGCTCTGGCATCTCACCCTCCACTTCCACTGACTTGACTTTTCCTTCTATCTCTTTCGCTTTCTCCCTAAATTCTTCTATCTTGGATTCCACTTCACAAAGATTAGTTTCCATCTCTATAAGTTGTTCTCTTAGGAGTCTATTCTTCTATTCCTGGTCATCTATTTTCTTAGCTAACTCTGCGTTGGTCACCATTCTTGATTCACCTTTAGATTCAAGATCACTCATCCACTTTCTAGCCCAAATATTTTAAGGCTTTGATACCAATCTGATAGGGAGGCCCAACTCTGAGTCAAATTGACTCTACTTATATCCCTTTTCTAGACCTACTAGGGGCTTATCTCAAACACCAAACTAGGAGGAAACAATCTCTTTCTACCTCATAACTTCCTGAGGGCCTCTCTACCAAAATTCGGTCAACACACTTCATAAAAATCCATAGTTTCTTCGCAGGATTGAACACCCATCAATTTGGAGTCTTTTTGTTGTTTCGCTGATCTCCAAACTGTCCCTCACAAAATAGCCAAAAATTTCTATCTCGTTGCCTTCACATCTCTCCTTCGCGAAATAGCAAAAAATCACTATTTCATGGCTTTTCAAACTTTACTTCGTGAAATAGCGAAAAAGTAGCTATTTCACCACCATTCAAATGTCGCTCCACGAAATGGTGAAAAAGCCTTCAATGGTTTCCTCACTTCCCTCGACCAGTTCCAATGCCTTCTCCACTTTAGAACACTACTTTCCACTCATAGATGGTCTCAGTTTGATCCAACCCTACATGCAAACGTCAACTAATACTTCTTTCTCCTAACCGGGAGTTCAACATCTCGCCTAGGGAAAGTCTTCTGAGCTCACAAAATTCATACTCTACTTTTGAATAGAAATAAAAATATGGTACAGATACTCCACCATCCATCCACAGTGGGCCATAAAGAACCAATGGAAGGATTTCAAGATGGAGTCATGTCTAAAGGTGCAAACCCTTACTCCGACAGGGAACAGGCCAGGAAGGATCTACACTTATTCCAGAACACTAGCAAATCCAAAAATCTACACAAAGTAAATGTAGAGAAAGGGAAAACAAGTAAAAGGAGCCTACTCTCTTACATGCATTAGATTATCTATACATCTAAACTATCTGAGCTGAAAACTATGAAATCTCTAAAGAAATATGGAGAACAATTCCTCTTATTTGTCCTTCAAAACAACATTACAATCTACTACTATCACTCCACCATCGCTACCATTACTACTGTTGCTACTGTTACTATGCTTCCAATCTTATTACCCCTCGTACAATCAAGAGGGAACCCTATATCTTCAGACTTCTTGGTAACTGTCGATTTTGACTTGTAACTGCCTCCATCTTTTGGCCAAAAGTTTTCCATGTTGCATAAGCAATCATGGGACAACCGTTACACATTTTACATAAAAGCAGGATTCCAACCCATGAATGGGTTCTATTAAGATTACTAACCAAATTTAAGCCTAAAAAAACTAAAAAAACTTATTTAGGACCTTGAGAGCGATAAAAAGGTCTTTCACAAAAAAATTTGAGCGTTCTAAGCCCTAGGTGCTCCTGTAAAAAATAAGGGTAAGAATGAATATATATAACATTCCTCTATTTTTCTTTCTATCACCCAAAGATACTAACACTTTGTCACATACAATTCAAAGAACAAAGTGATATATTATGTATTTATTCATTGTGTTCTTCTATCTTTGTTTAGAAGTACTAATAGAAACTACAAATAATTAAATGTTTCAAACAAAAATACCAAATGACATTGGTCTGTGAGTTGAGAAATGATTGACAAGATATTTTTTTCACAACCAGTAAAGTAGGTGTTATGTTTCATGTTAATCAAGAGATTATAATTATCATCACATGTTTTTATCAAGTTTAAGACGTGAATGAAAGGAAAAAATGATTTTCCAACAAGTTAGGACCACTTTGAGGGACAAGAATACAATTTTTTTGTTGAGATGTAATTCATTTGGAAAAGCTAAGACTCAAACCTTTGACCTTTTATTTTTTATTAGAGTGCTCTATCAACTAAGCTACTAACTCATGTTGATCAACTCACTATTAGTCTGAGTGTGGCTTATTTTTAACACCCCCGTAAGTAACACTCTGAGTGATTGGGGCTCCAACATTGGCTTTGATATTATAGTTGACCTACAATTCATTTAGGATTAAGTAGGACTCAAACCTAGGACCTTCTATTCGCTGATGGTATGCTCTACCAATTGAATGAAGAATTGAAGCAAAGGTCCAAGAAGATAATTACAAATATTAAATAGTGAAACTAAAATAAACACAACCACAAAAAGGAAAACAATTTTACATAGTTCTACAAACTTGATTTAATATTCAGCCCTTTTTTCTATTATTTTTTGAGATGTTACATAAAATAGAGTAGCTTCATAATAGCTTTCAACACACTAACATGTAACATAAAATTACATAGATATATATAGGAAGTTTGTTGCCTCTAGAAGTAAAGCAACACATCAAGCTTTAAAAGAAATAAACTAAAACAAGACTAAAATATTTCCAACATAACTAACTTATAAGGTAGAAGGGAAGTTTATTTGGACACATTACTGAATACAAACTAGTGAAGTGTGAACCAACTTAGAAACTTCGTAGAACTATCGAGTTGGCTTAGAAACTGCTAAGAAAAAACTTGTTGTCACACATTACTTTCCAACATTCTCTCGCTTGATGCAGATAGGACTCACAAGAAGATCTCATAGCATAAAAAAATGAGTCTTGGCAACTCCCTTAGTAAAAATATCAACAGGTTGTGTAGTAGTCTTAATATATATATGAGTTCAACCTCTTTCTGTTGGACCAAATCTCTGATAAAAATGATGTTTCAAATCAAAGTTCTTAGTTCTATTATCATGCATAGGATTTTTGGCCAACTTAATAGTGCTCATATTAACACAAAAGATCAAAGTAGGCTGAAGGTTTTTTTCATCTATCTCTTCAAGAAATTTCCTGAGCCATAATGCTTTTGTACTTGTAGAGGTTACTGCATCATATTTGACCTCTATGGAAGAAAGAGAAACTAGGATTTACTTCTTTGAAATCCAAGAAATCAATCATGAACCACAAGTAAAACAATGACCAGAAGTAGATTTTTTATCATCCCCACTACCTCCACAATGAGAATCACTCAAACCAATGAGATTAAATCTCGTAGAACTATAGTAATGAATACCAAAATCCAAAGTTCCTTTCACATACCTCAAAATTATTTTGGAAGCTTTCATATGTGACTCGGAAGGTTCTGTCATATACCTTGTAACAAGAGAAACTGCATATGCAATATCAGGCCTAGAGTGAGTGAGAAACCTCAAACTCCCAACTACACTCCTATAAGTTGTCTCATTTGCTTTTTCAGCACCATCATCTCTATACAATAAAACTCCATGATAAATTGGAATGGAGACTAGTTTGCAATCAACCATATCAAACTTCTTCAACATGTATCTTTGGCATATTTTGATTGACAAAGAAAAATTCCATCCTTACTTTGATAAGCCTCTATGCCTAAAAAGTATTGCATAAGTCCTAAATCTGACATCTCAATTTCTTTCATCATAGAACATTTGAAGTTATCTTTCATCATAGAATTACGAACCATACATAGAAAATCATCAACATACAAACTCATAATAAGAAAATCATCAACATAAAATTTTTCCTTTCAGCCATCCCATTCTTTTGAGGTATGTATGCAGTGGTGAGTTGTCTTTTGATGCCATGCAAATTTAAAAAACTCTTAAAGTCCCTAGAGAAAAAATCTCCTCCACGATCAGTCCTTAAATATTTAACTCTACAACCTTTCTCATTTTCCACAAGAGCTTTGATCATTTTAAATGTATCAAAAGCCTCATCCTTTGACTTCAAAAAATAAACCCAAAAATAGTGTGAGTAATCATCAATGAAAGTAATAAAGTACATGATGACTTACCCAAACTCTTGGTTTGCATAGGACCACAAATATCAGAATGAATCAACTGAAGTGGGTAATGAGCCCTCCAGGGTTTTCCTAGAGAGAATGATTCTCTTGCATGTTTTCCTTTAGCACAACCTTCACAAGGTGCCTTTTGTTCTTGAACCTTAGGCAACCCAAAAACCAAAGCCTTTGATGTAAGAAACTTCAAGCTATTAAAATTCAAATGTCCATACCTGATATGTCATAACCAACTCTTGTCCTCATAAGCCATATTGACAAATTGATTTCGATATTCACAAAGCTTCAATGGGAACATCCTATTTTGGGACATAGGCAATATTGTAACCACTTTATTGCTTTGATTTTTATCATGGATTGTACATTTTTTATTTTCAAATGCAACCTTATAATTCTTCTCACATAACAGTCCAACACTTAGTAAATCATACTTCAACTTTGGAGTATAAAAAATGTCTTGAACACTTTTCACACCTTCCATTGTATGGACATCCATGGCTCCTTTTTCTGTGACCTCCAATGTGTTGTCATTACCAAGCGTAATATTGGATTTAAAACCCTCACCAAGTTTAGAAAACAATTGTTTATAACCAGACATGTGATTAGAGAACCCCAAATCTGAATACCAAACATCATTGATATTATTTTCAGCTTCACTGTTTTGAGCATAATGAGAATTTTTATTATTATTACATGATTTTAATCTTTAACCTCTCTCAAAATGACCATACCCATTACAATGGTAACAGTGAATGTTTCTTTTATCAAATCTACCTCTACCTCTTCCTCCTTGACCACCTCTGCTTCCTCTTGAAGATTACTGGTATTGACCTCTTCCTTGACCTTGACTACTTTTGGAGCTATTATTTACACTTTCATTCTTTGAAATTTGTAATTGAGAGGAGAGATTCTTCTCATTAAGCTCTGCAAATGAATCTCTCAATCTTTCTTCATGTGACATAGGAGATCCAACAAGGTGATCATACTCAAGGGTGGACAAATCTTTTTTCTCCTCAATAATGATGGCAACTTTGTTCCATTTCATGGCCAGTGATGTCATAACATTTTTTATCACAACTTCTTCGCTCATAATTTCACCCAAAGAG
Source organism: Thuja plicata (assembly GCA_018584345.1). Lineage (NCBI taxonomy): Eukaryota > Viridiplantae > Streptophyta > Pinopsida > Cupressales > Cupressaceae > Thuja > Thuja plicata. The sequence continues at coordinate 323,673 of MU223638.1, read as the reverse complement.
GCCATTTTATTAACCACATCTTTGACCCTTACACAATAATCACTCACATTCCCAGTTTCTTGCATTTTCAAGTTCTCAAACTCTCTTTTCAAGGTTTGTAACTTGACAACCTCGATCTGATCACTACCTTGGTTAGATTATTTTAAAGTCTTCGAGGCATCCTTAGTTGTTTTTGCATCTAATATTCTAGGAAATAATCTCTTATCAAGAGCCATTTGAATGTGAAATAAGGTCATTGCATTTTTCCTCTCAGCTTCCTTCTTAATCATTCTATCATTAGCTTGAAGATCATCCCAATCATCAGGCTCTTCATACCCTGATTCTACGAGATCCCAACAATATTTTCCAGTAAAAAAACTCTTCATTTTAATTGATCAATATTCGTAATTAGTCTGATTGAATTATGGGATTGGCAGTGTATTCAACATGGTGAAACTCTTAATCACTCCTCAAGCTCCGATACAAAATGAAGAATTGAAACAACAATCCCAAAAGATAATTACAAATATTAAATAGTGAAACTAAAATAAACACAACTACAACAAAGGAAACAAGTTTACACAGTTCTACAAACTTGATTTAATATTCAGCCCTTTTTCTATTTTTTTTGAGATTTTACATAAAATAGAGCAGCTCCATAATAGCTCTCAACACACTAACATGTAACACAAAATTACATACATATATTTAGGTAGTTTGTTGCCTCTAGAAGTGAAGCACCACATCAAACTTTAAAAGAAATTAACTAAAACAAAACTAAAATATTTCCAAAATAACTAACTAGCTCAGGTAGAAGGAAAGTTGATTTGGACACATTACTAAATACAAACTAGTGAATTGTGAACCAACTTAGAAACTGCAAAGAACTATCCAGTTGGCTTCGAAACTGCTAAGGAAAAACTTGTTGCCACACACTACTTTCCAACATTAAACCCTCGTGACTAGATCATCATCAATCCGAATGTAATTTATTTTCCACATCTTTGATAGGAAAATTAAGATATTGTATTGTACTTTCAAGATAGAATAATTTTTTGTGAGCCAATCTAACCAATTAAAAAGAATAGAAGCTTCTAGGCTTAGTTGTTCTAAAATCTCATTCTCCCTATTTTCACTTTTATTCAACTTCTCATTTACACACAACGGTCACTATGAAAGTCTCATGAGTCGGCTCTTTATAAATCTTCTTAAAATTTACAACTTTGTTCTTTATAATCTTCTTGTTATAGAATAATTTATTTTCCACATCTTTGATAGGAAAATTAAGATATTGTATTGTACTTTCAAGATAGAATAATTTTTTGTGAGCCAATCTGACCGATTAAAAAGAGTAGAAGCTTCTAGGCTTAGTTGCTCTAAAATCTCATTCTCCCTATTTTCACTTTTATTCAACTTCTCATTTACACACAACGGTCACTATGAAAGTCTCATGAGTCGGCTCTTTATAAATCTTCTTAAAATTTACAACTTTGTTCTTTATA
>MU223638.1:276937-303125 GCA_018584345.1 Thuja plicata | reverse complement strand
TATATATATATATATACTGTGATGAGGACTACAAGACTTATTTAATATCAAGAAATTCAATGATTATTTATATTTTTATGCAAACACTTGTACGTCTCAATTTCAACTCATCCTTACAATATCATTGTGCATTCCTAATTTTATTTGGTATATAGTCTCGATGCCATATAACTTTACAATCATCATGTCTGTTACCATATCAAATAAAAACAAAATATGATGTATTTGTCATTTGTGAAAGATTGAATATGATATTCCATATAAATTTAAAATATAATCTAATAATTAGTAAAAAGGAGATCAACATATATTTTTATGAGCATAAGCATGAAAAAATTGCAAGCAAGTGAGCTATCCTTTCCAAGTTTTATCCGCGAATATAGAAGCACATGTATGATCAGAAGCGCAATTTAAAAAAATTACAAAATAAAAAAATACAAGAATGGACAAAATAAATCACAATATAAATTAAACATTATTAAATAATAATAAAAAATTATAAATTCTTTGTCGAATTCCAATTCCAATTCAAAATGTAGAACCAAACATAGAACATGGAGTGTTTAATTCCAATTCTAATTCAAAATTGTTGAACCAAATGCGGAAGTTGGAATTTGTCAGTTCCAATTCCAATTTTAAATTGGCAACCAAACGCAGAAGATGGATTGAATAATCCATCTTCTAGGTCAACCAAATGCAGAAGATGGATTGAATAATCCATCTTCCAGGTCAACCAAACGGTCCAAATTATAACCCGAAGATGCAAAACCAGAATTTCAAAACCCAATTTTGTGATAATCAGGTTTTGAGTCAAATTCCAATTCCCAAACAAATGGGGCCTAACAGAAGTCCCAGATTTTCACCGAAAAACCTCTTTTTCCAACTCTACCAACAACCCCCAAAAACTTACCTTCCCCCGAACAAAAACCTATTTCTTTACTATCCCAAGATAATCCACCAACACCTCCGATGAATGCAAAAAGAAAAAATAGTCATTTACTTCCCTGATGTGCTGCCTCCACCATTCTCATTGCCCACGGGAAAAATAAGGTCAAAGCTGTAACATATGAGGGAGTGGGTACTTTTTTTGTTTTTGAAAACTCTGCAAGGCTCCCTCCACATGAATTACCCTGCATTAGATATCCCTGGAAGAAAGAAAAGTGGGTCTATCACTTCTCAAGAGAAAAACCAAGGCCTTTAACTTCATCTTTTGACATCCAAGATGAGTCTTCAATAGGTCTACCAAGACATTTTTCCAAATATTCAAAGTATTTCTTGTTTCTAGTACTTCTACTGATCTTGCTATCCAAGATTGTCTCTATCACACACATTTTTGAAGTGGATTCTAGAATTCTCAACTATGCCTTTGTGATATCTTTCTGAAACTCACCTTCATAATACTTTGTCAAATCTGAAACACTAAAAATAAGAGATATTAAATCCATTAGGCAATTCTACCTCATAGGCATTACTTAAATTGTGCTTACTTACAATCTTACACCAACCAAATTTCTTCATTTTAAGCTTGTTGTAAGTACCCACTAGAAATCTTTCCTTCCTTAAATGAACCATAACCTCATCACCAATCTAAAATTATTTATGTCTCCTCTTCAAACCAACCTTAGACTTATACTGAAAATTCATTTTATCAATGTGTTTTCTTACCTCATCATGTCAGTGTTTCATGTGTTCAACAAAGTCCTCCACATCTACACTTCTTTTGTCACTTCTCTCCTACTTTTTTAGGATTGAAACATCCTTTGGGTTTCTTCCATAAACAATATGAAATGGTGATTTACCTGTATTTCTATTGATGGAGTTGTTAAATGCAAACTCAGATTGAGGCAGAATCAAATTCCACCCCTTTGGCTTGTCACCAAATAAACTCCTTAGCAAATTATCCAAGCTCCCATTTACAACTTTTGTTTGCCCATCTATTTTTGGATGGTAAGCTGAACAAAAATTTAGATCAGTATTCATATTTTTTTGCAATGTTCTCTGAAATTACAAGCCCACAAACTTCATGTCTTTGTCTGAAACTATGGTCTTTGGTAGATGATGAAGCCTCACAATTTTCCCAAAAAACAATTATGCAATATGGACAACATCATTAGTCTTTATACATGGAATAAAATGAGCCATTTTGGAGAACCTATCCACCACCACAAATATAGAATTGTAACCCCTTTTTGTCCTTCACAAACTACGAACAAAATCCACACTAATCTCCTCCCATGACTCTCAGGTATAGGTAATGGCTGATATAAACCAGTGTTTTCACTGACACCTTTTGCCACTTGGCATATCCTACATCCTTGAACATATTCCTTACATCTTTCTTCATTTGAGGCCAACAACACCTTTCTCCAACAAGTGCTATAGTCTTATCAAAACCAAAATGTCCTTCAAGTCCTTTGTTATGTTTTTCTTTAATCAAAATCAATCTAAAAAATTCTAGGAATGCTTAACTAATTAATTCTACACAACATACCATCTTGGATCAAATAATTCAACCACCTTGTTCTATCTGCTACAATAGTTTCATACAAGCCTTTCATGCCTCTCCAAAATTAGTATCTTCCTCATACAATTCCCTGAGTTCATCAAAACTAACAACTTCAATCTTCTTTTCAATCAAAAAATTGTGTCTCTTACTCAAAGCATCTACAACCCTATTATACTTCCCACTTCAATTTTTCAAAACAAAAGTATAACTCTATAATAACTCTACCCATTTCATATGTCTTCGATTCAACTTCCCTTGACTATTCAAAAATTGAAGGGTTTGATGATTAGTAAATAAAACAAACTCCTTAGGAAAAAGGTAATGTCTTCATTTCTTAAGTGCTTGAACAATAGCATAAAACTCTTGATCATAAATTGAATACTTTGTCTTAGCGTCATTTAGCTTCTCACTAAAATAGGTAATGGGTTTACCTTCTTGTCTTATGACAGCCACAATATTTTTTCCAATTGTGGCACAATCAACCTGCAATACCTTGTTGAAATCTAGGAGTGCTAACACCGGTTTTGTTGGTTCCCAAATTGGTTTTATGCTTCAAAAGCTACCAATACAATCACTACAAATTCTAAAGAGTTGCTAACTCCAATGATCAAATCCCCATGATGAATGACTAGACCAACTGACAAGGATTAAAAATCCCCCCTACACTTTTGGATCTGCAAGACCAAGGCGGGAAAACCTAAATTTGGCACAATGCTACCCTCATTAAACACCCCTCAACGTTAACAAGAAAATACTAAGTAAGAGCTAATTACTCATTAATTCTCAATTGTCATGGAGCATGAGATACGCATACCATAGATAAACTGAGAAATAAAAAATATGTTTATCAAAAGATGGAATAACCAGACACCCTGAACCAACAAGATAACAATTTAGCATAATTATATCAATGCCTTATCCATTGGGCAATACTCTTAGTTTACAACTTCTTGTATGAATGACATAAAACTGTGACTGATTCAAAACTTAGATTATTACTGCATTACAATAACATATATTCATGTAATTCAAAATTAGACTTCTTATAACGATCCTTATGCCAGCCCTATGAAATAATGAATTAATTTTTAGCATTTTAATTGATCCTTGATCAAATCTTAGAATTAAAACATACACATATAAACAATATGCAATGAATTGAACAAGAACTTTGAATTATTGAATTCACAACTCATAAAACTAACACAGAGGAGAGCACTAAATTTGGATTATATTTCATTAACTTCAGAATCATTGTCTTCATACATTTGATTTTCTCACTAAAATAATACTCAAAAAGACTAAAACTTTAATACTACAATATGTAATTGCTTTGTATATTGTTATACAAGACTCATTACATCTCTTAAACCTGACTAAGGTTGAAATAACTATTGAATTTAAGAAAGAATTTCTCAGGCCTTCCTCAGTGATCTTGGAAATTATTTTATAGAATAATGATTGCAACAAGGTATGGGTCACTTAGGGCAAAAATAATTAACTTCTTAACAACAAAAACCTGGGAAAACACGTCAATTCTTCAAATTTTACAGCGTAGGAACTAGGCATAAGCAAAATGACATCTGACACTTTTGTCTGGAGATAAGTTAGATATAATTTATTTGGATCATGTAGGCTACCCGTAGATTTTGAAGGCAAATTCAATGTACCTATTTGAGATAATTGTTGTCCCTGTAAACATGCTCAAGTGCCATGTTAGCAACCAATCACAAAAAGATAAAATTGATGAAAATTAACTGTTCAAATGGATTTTCCCTTATTCAATTCCACCCCCCATCTAGAAAACTCCCTATATGTTGGACAATCAAAATTTTTAATTGTCTCTAGCTATCCAATTGCTTCACTCCAACGAGCATTAGTTATAGCCTGTGCATCTGCAATAAATTTAACCAGGTCCACCTCAACTCTGAACAAATTCTCTAACACATCATTGAAAACGGGTGTATCAATATCTCTTACTAGATGTAATAGTGTTTCGACACTATCAAAAATCAAATCAAAATATTTTGTCTATGTATGGATCTCCTTCAAATTTATCTCCTTATCATAAATGTTGGGAATATAAGCATTATATGACTCAAAAAACACTTGCAACTTACCCTTGATTATCTGATCTTTACCTTTAAAAATTTTAAAGAATATGTTATCTATGTTGACCGTGTCTTTTTTATCTTCAATATTTTCAGGTAAGTCATCCCTATAGATCAAAATAGATGCCAATTTTTTATTGGTAAATTTCTTCCTGACCATAAGGTGAAAATAGGGTTCAGGAGGGCTATTGCTTCTTAACACTTCCCCTCAACAACTTGCAATGCTATATGGGAGCTATGAACAACATTCAATTTTTTCTTCCAAGAATCAATCCTATGTTGTAGAATTTCTAACAATACTTTGACTCCCAAAGTATTCTTTTATTCCTCTAATTTTTCTATTGTATCAACATAACTTCATTCATCTTCTCATCATTTTACAGCAAAAAAAGCAACATTGGAATTAGAAGGAACAAACTCACCAATAGTCTCCACTGAAGCATCCACCATTTCATGATCAGAAGGCACATTAGCTAAATTTTTAGTCAGCTCAACAATTTTCTCTTCAAGCTTAGTATTTCACATAAGTTTCCCTTCATATTCTTTAGAGATTCTGATCAGAATGTTATATGCTTCTGCAACCCTTCTCTCCAGTTTCTCAGCTTTAGCTCAATTCAGAAAAGACACATGAGTTACAAGATCAGCAATCTCTACATCGCTCACATTTTGAATGTTCCAAATGAGCTTGTCACCCTGCCTTTTATCTTGTATGCCAACAAGCCTTGGCTTCTGTGTGGCAGGGGCAAGTGACTAGATAGCTAATGTTTTTCTCTTTGGATCAAAATTAGATCCTCTGATAAACTCACCAACCTCAACTTCATATTTTAAGATTGGATTAGGTTGTCTCCTTATTTGATCAATGATAAAGGAAGATTGCATATCCCACCCAGACATTAGAAGCATGCCACTTCTTTTTACTAGTTCTCTTGCATGTACCACATTGAGTGTATGACTATCTAGATCATACTCTTGTAGTTCCTGTACCAAATTTTATTTATTGTCCTCGGTGTCATCCTCTGGTCCCAACTTCAATTTCAACACATTTTCCTTTAATTTGAACAAAAACTCTTGAATTCGTCGATTTGGATGAAATCATCATCGTACAAGAATAAATTGGAGAGAAACATCATGTGTGTCATCTGTCTGAGCAAGTAGTGCTAAATTTGACTCCCCAATCTCTTTACCTTCAATAATATTATGTGCATCCCTCAATGTTTATCTTATTTCATGGAAATATGGCCCCTTCTTAGTGATTACTGCCTTGGCAAAATCTTTCATTACTCTAACATCATGTTCAATCTTTTGTCTTTGGTTGCTTGCCTTTGTGAAGACTAAGCCTCATCACCTTCTTCTACTTCCACAAAATATTCCTTTCTCAAAGGCATATATTCATGTGATGATTCCACATCTTAAGAATTAACCCTAGCCTTAGCTCCAACAGGCACATCAGGCATCTTCTCTATGATCTCATCATACTTTTCAAGCAAAGTCTTCAGTCTATCCCAATATCCAAGTTCATGGTAGAAACCAAGGAAAGAAGGATCAACTTCTTTGAATTCCCTTTTAACTCTCTGAATTTTATTCCATATTCTCCTCTTCTCAATCAATTCATTAGGGATAATTGTATTCCTAATGATATCCTCCTCGGGAAAAGGCTCTTGAACTTGCAAAGCAACATTTTCCATCTCCTTCAAATTGTGCCTCATGGATCCCTTGGGATCATATAACCTTAATTTAGCAGTATATAATCTGTAATGCCTTTAAAAATCATTCATGGAATCCAAATCCCATTTACCTATTTTAAAGTCACCTACCACCCACAATCTAGGTAAGAAAGTGTCTTTCTTCTTCTTAGGACCTAAGTATTCCTTATCAATAGTGTCAACTGCCAAATGAATTCAATTATTCCCACCCTAATAGGGATATATTTTGGCAAAATGTGAGGTGGTTGAGGACAACCAAAAACTTTAATAATAGTAAAATATTCAAATAGAAAAGCATGCCCCCAATTATGCCTAATGGGCACGTGACTGTTAGCATGCAATGGTCTAATTGTGCTTCTAAGTTCAAGATGAATTCTATCATCTTTTGCACCTAGCATATCTCTAATGGGATTTACAATCTAGTTTTAAAAATGTAAGAAAGAATAAGAGTAAGTAGTATTTTACCATACCCTTGTCAAGAGCTGCACTGGTATCTACATGCCCATGCCTTCCTTCATCAGTATTGACTTGATGCAGGAGCATCTTGGGTCCTTGGCAATCCTACTCAACCAAAAAAGAAGTTTACTTATGTTTTCTAGTTATCTCCTATCTCTCAGGTTCTAGCTTTACCGATGGGTCTCGGTGACCTCTTTTCCCGATGATTTTTCTATTTTTGGTGATGCTTTTCCTGACAAGTTTTCGTGATGCCTTACTGACGGTTTTCTCTGTTTCTCGGGTATGCTTTTACTGATGGTTTACTAATTTTTAGTGATGCTTTCTCGATGTGTGTTTTCCTGATTTGGCCGACATCTACACTTAATTTCCATGGCTAAATTAATGTGGGGTTGCTCATTGGGATCTGTGTGGACCTAAATCTGGGTCTCACATTTGTATTTGAGTGCCAACTTCCCTGTTGGACTCTTGTATATATTCTTTTGTATGTTCTTAGTTTAGTAGCAAGTCTTAGAGAAAGAAGACAAATGTTAAGATATTGAAGATCTAGGATCTGTGTTGTAAGAAGATCATTTGTAATACACTGTAATGTATATGGCCATAACTAGGAAGGCCTTATAGCCTTGCATGTATTGAGTTTTTTAAATTAATGAGAAAATATCTCTGTGTTTTCTTCTTTCACTGTGTTGTTGTGTTAATTCCGCATTGTTTTTGCAAGCTGGATGGTTTTGGGTGTGCCTTAGGCCCCAAATCTATTCTCCCCTGCATCAGGTGGTATCAGAGTGAGTTGAGATCCATGGTTCCTTCTTGTAAACTCTAATGATATTTTTTGTAGGGTGGAAGGTTGTGATCTGACCTACAATTGCAGAGAGTTTCAAGATGGTTCGTGGGAGAGGAAATGTTGATCAAGGTCTGGCTGATATGCTTAGACAAATGGTTGCAAGATTGGAAGCTATTAAGATAGCCCAACGCAGAGGAAGACATCTTGAAGATGTTAGTGATGATGAATTTGAAGAGGTTCAAGGTGAAGCTACACCTGCACCTGTGATGGACCAGGAAGAAGAAAGATTCATGAGAGCCTTGACAAGTTTGAAATCCACACCTCAGTTTAATCCTCCCGAGTATAGTGGAAAATTAGATTTTGATGAATTGATTGATTGGATCACTGAGATGGAAAAATATCTTGAATATGAGAATGTTGTAGAGGATAAGAAAGTGAAGATTGCAAGCAAAAAATTGAAAGTTCATCCATCCTTATGGTGGGAACATCTGCAATTGGATAGAAAGAAGAAAGAAAAAGACAAAATCAAGGTATGGGATAAGATGGTGAATAAATTGAAAGGCAAGTTTCTTCCTTGTGATTATCAGATTAACCTAATCCAGTGAATACAAAGTTTGAAGTAGAAGGACAAATCAGTCAAAGACTATACTAAGGAATTCTATAGATTAGACATCAGATCTAGACATGTTGAAGACGAAGTGGAAAGAGTTGCAAGATATCTAAATGGTTTGAGAAGTTCCATACAAGATGAGATCAGTTTGGTCAAAATGGAAGGTATTGAAGAGGCATATCAATTTTCCCTAAAGGCTGAAGAGAATTTGAATAGAAGATATGAACAAAGACAAAGAGGCAGAGGTGGTAGATTCCCTAGAGGAAGAGGTAGATTTCATGGTGAAAATAGTAGATCTAAACCTGACAAGTCAATTTCAGACACATCTCAAGATAAAGGAAAGACTGAATGGAAAGGTGGAAATTCATACTGAGGAAGAGGAAATTATTCCAGAGGTGGATATAGCAGAAGAGGGTTCCAAGTAACTTGTTACAATTGTAGTGAAGAAGGACATAAATCTTTTGAATGTACAAAGGAAAGAAAGAAAGTTGGTAGTAGTAGCAGAAATGCATTGATCCAAGATGAGACATCCAATGAACCTGAAATTAATCTCATGATCCGAAGGATACTATGGATTGAGAAAGATAAGCAAGACCCAATCGGGAAAAGTTTGTTCAAGACTAGATGTAGAGTTGCAGACAAAGTTTGGAAGGTCATTGTTGACAGTGGAAGCTCGGAGAATCTGGCATCTGAGGAAATGGTTGCAAATTTGTAGTTGGAAAGGATGAAACATATAAAACCCTACAAGATCTCATGGATCAAGGATGAGAATACACTAATGGTGAGTGAACAATGTTTTGTGAATCTAAAAATTGGAAAATACCATGATAAGGTGTTATGTGATATTATGCCTATGGATTGTTGTCATATTTTATTGGGTAGACCTTGGCAATATGATAGACATGCTATACATGATGGAAGGTTGAATAGATATTCTATTTGGGTTGATGGGAAGAAGAAAAATTTGTTACCTCTAATTGAAGAATCTATTGATGAGTTATGCACATCTATGAAAGTTTGTCTGATGGAAGGTAGACAGTTTGTTAAGGATTTGAAAAGAGATGATATTTTTTATTCTTTGATTCCTAACAAACCAAGTAAGAATGTAGAAGATGACACACCTACATAAGTTGAGAAGTTGCTGACTGAATATGAAAAAATCATCTTAGATAATGTACCCGATGGTTTGCCACCAATCAGAAATATCAATCATTGTATGGATTTTATTCCTGGAGCTAGTTTACCAAACAAGGCACCACATTGGTTAACACCAACGGAGAATGAAGAGCTTAACCGACAAGTTCATGAATTGTTGAGCAAAGGCTTGATCTGAGAAATTTTGAGTCCATGTGCAGTACTAGCTATATTGGCACCTAAGAAGAATGGAGAATCGAGAATGTGCACTAATTCTAGAGCAATTAACAAGATCACAGAAAAGTATAGGTTTACTATACCAAGAATGGATGACATAATGGATTGTTTGAGTGGAATAAAGTATTTTACCAAAATTGATTTGAAGAGTGGGTATCATCATATCAGAATCAAAGAAGGAGATGAATGGGGAACTGCTTTCAAAACAAAGGAAGGTTTGTATGAGTCGTTGGTTATGTCCTTTGGTTTAACTAATGCACCAAGTACATTTATGAGAATGATGAATGAAGTTCTCAAGAAATTATTGAATAAATGTGTGATCGTATACTTGGATGATATTCTGATATTCAATAAGACTAGAGAAGAACATTTGATGCATATAAGAAAAGTGTTACAGAGATTGAAAGAGGAAAAGTTGTTGATAAATCTGAAAAAGTGTTCTTTCATGAAAGAAGAGATTGTGTATTTGGGTTTTGTGATTTCAGCTGATGGTTTGAAGATGGATCCAGAGAAGGTTGAAGCTATACTGAGTTAGCCTACACCTAAGAATGTCACTGAGGTAAGATCATTTCATGGACTAGCAAGTTTTTATAGGAAGTTTATCAGAAATTTCAGTTCTATTTGCAATGCTATGACTGAGACAATGAGAGGAGATAAAAGGGAATTCAAATGGACACATGGAGTTGATAAGAGTTTTGAAGCTTTAAAGATGAAGGTTGCTGAATTACTTGTGCTATCCCTACCTGATTTCAATAAGTTATTTCAAGTTGAATGTGATGCAAGTAGAAGTGCAATTGCAGCTGTGTTGACTCAAGAAGGTAAACATGTTGCTTTCTTTAGTGAAAAGTTGAATGATGCAAAGAGAAAATATTTTGTCTATGATCAAGAATTCTATGCTATTGTGAAAGCTATGAAGAAATGGAGGCATTACTTGATGCCAACTGAATTTGTGTTGTATACTGATCATAAGGCTTTACAGTATTTGGGTAGTCAGAATAAGCTAAATCAGAGACATATGAAATGGGTAGAGTATTTGTAGAGCTTTACATTTGTGATTAAGCATAAGAATGGATTTTCTAATAGAGTTGCTGATGCATTGAGTAGAAGAAGATCTTTGTTGACTAAAATGAGAATTGAAGTTGTTGGTTTTGATGACATGAAGAATTTGTATGAAAGTGACCCTGATTTTTTAGAGTAGTGGAGAGTGTGCAGAGCACCTAACTCAAATCAATCCAGTAAGTATGAAGACTATTTCATTCAGGAAGATATGTTTTTTAAAAGTTATTCAGTTATGTATACTGAGAGGTTCAATGAGAACTAATCTGATTAAGGAGAAGCATAGTAGTGGATTAGGTCAACATTTTCGTATTGATAAAATATTGAGCTTGCTAAAGGAGAGGTATTTTTGGCCTCAATTGTATAAGGATGTTCAAAAATTTGTAAAAATTTGTGGAGTTTGTCAAGTTGCAAAGGCAATAAGTAAGAATACTGGTTTGTATACACCTATTACTGTTCCTGAGAAACCTTGGAGTGATATCAGCATGGATTTTGTTCTTGGAATTCCGAGGATAGTAAGAGGTAATGATTCCATATTTGTTGTTGTGGATAGATTTTCTAAAATGACACATTTCATACCATGTAAAAAAACATCAGATGTAGTACACATAGCAGATCTTTTCTTTAAAGAGATTGTCAGATTACATGGATTACCGAGGAGCATAATCTCTGACAGAGACAGTAAGTTAGTAAGTTTTTTTTGGAGAACACTTTGGAAGAAGTTGAATACTAAGTTGAAATTTAGTTCTACATTCCACCCACGAACTGATGGACAAACAGAAGTTGTAAACATAAGTTTGGGTAACTTGTTGAGATGTTTATTTGGAGACACACCAAGCAATTGGGATTTGATGTTGGCACAAGCAGAGTTTGCATACAATAGTTTAGTAAACAAAAGTATTGGAATGACACCTTTTGATATTGTTCATGGCACACAACCTAGAGGTATATCAGATTTCAGAGATATTGTTGGTGAAGAGAAAATAAGTGTTGAAGCAGAAGAATTTGCAAAATTCATGAAGACATTGCATGAAGATGTAAAACAGAAGCTGGAGAAAAGTAATCAGAAATACAAAGATGATGTAGACAATAGAAAATACATAAGACATTTGAAGTTGATGATGTTGTAATGGTTCATCTAAAGAAAGGAAGATTTCCTATTGGGACATATGGGAAACTGAAGATGAAGAAATTTGGTCCTTGCAAAATACTAAGAAGATTTGACAGTGGAAATTCCTATGAAGTTGAATTACCTGATGACATGGATATATCACCTATATTCAATATTTTAGACTTGTATGAATATCATGAACCTAATGAAGAAGTAACAGTACTAAATGATTATCCTAAGAAGCAGATAGAGGAAGTTGAGAAGATCTTGAAACAGAGAGTTGGCAGAAGTACAAGAGGAAAGGAATACATGGAATATCTGGTAAAGTGAAAAAATAGACCGATTGAGGACTCATCTTGGATTTCTCAATCCAAGTTGGATTCATTTCAGGTTGGACCTGATACATGATTCAGGGAATCATTTCTTTTCAACCCCAAGTGTCTGATGCAGGAGCATCTTGGGTCCTTCAAAATCCTACTCAAGAAAAAAAGTTTACTTATGTTTTCTAGTTATTTCCTGTCTCTTAGGTTCTAGCTTTATCGACGGGTCTCGATGACCTCTTTTCCCGACGATTTTTCTATTTTTGATGATGCTTTTCTCGACGAGTTTCAGTGATGCCTGACCGACAATTTTCTTTGTTTCTCGGGTATGCTTTTACCGATGGTTTACTGATTTTCGGTGATGCTTTCCTGACGTGTGTTTTCCTAATCTGGCCGACTTCTACACTTAATTTCTGTGGCTGAATTAATGTGGGGTCACTCATTGGGATCTGATTGGACCTAAATCTGGGTCTAACCTTTGTATTTGAACACCGACTTCCCTGTTGGACTCTTGTATATGTTCTTTTGTATGTTCCTAGTTTAACTTAGCAAGTCTTAGAGCAAGAAGACAAATGTTAAGATATTGAAGATCTAGGATTTGTGTTGTAAGAAGATCATTTGTAATACACTATAATGTATATGGTCATAACCAAGAAGGCCTTATAGCCTGACATGTATTGAGTTTGATCAATTAATGAGAAAAGATCTCTGTGTTTTCTTCTCTCACTGTGTTGTTGTGTTAATTTCGCATTATTTTTGCAAGTTGGATGGTTTTGGGTGTGCCTTAGGCCCCAAATCCATTCTCCCTTGCGTCATGACTCCTCATCCATATGATCAACATTATAGAACATGATAAGATGCATTAGGATTGAGTAATGCTTGAAACTAACTGAAGAAGGGTTTCATTGAATAGCAACCAAGTCATTGTGAATTATATTAACAATAATTCCCACATTATCATTTTATTTGTTTACATGTGGGTGTTGAATGTCAATAGATAACATTATCAGATCTTCTGTTACTGTCTTTCCTCCTTCTGCTCCCAAAACTTTACACAAACTACATATAATGTACTTGAGATAATTGTGGAAGGTGTCTAGATCATAGGGTTCATTAATGTTATCTGGAATTGGTATTGTCTTCCTCCCATCCCTTGGCATAAACTTGGGAATCACATTCTTCTTCAGGACACATTTATGAAGGTGATACTATCTCTTCTCTTCATCTAAGTCTATATCTATGCTCATAGCTCCAAAGATACCAAATGCCTCTACGAAGCTGGCTCTATCAATTCTCACCAAAGAAGCTTTATCATTTTTATAATACACTTGGTAAGTGGGAAGTAACTTTTTTCTAGTTCTTTCATTAGATCAACATCCACAAAAACATCAAGAACAATAAAACTCACCATATTCAAGACCCAAGGGTTACATACAAGGACTTCCTTCATTCTGTTGTTGAAAAAGAATAGAAATAGAGAAGAACCGGTGGAAGGGTTCTTACATTGGAAGCACGTATCTCTCCATGCCTTTTCATTGGTTAATAACGAATTTGACATTCTTGGTAGAAATTGAACCCATTCTTCAAAAAACTTGTCCTTCTTCTGCTTTCCTATAGCTGTTGATTTAGTAGAAGGACTCAGTTCTTCCACCTTTTTGAAATAACAAAATCTCTCACCAGATAGAAAAGCTTCACTAATACACACACTTCTCTACAACATAATGGATTTTTCTCAGGCACTCCTGTTATCACACAGAAAAAAAGAACTCAAGATTTGATAAGAAAATGATGGCGATGGATGTAGCTTTAAAGATCCTCTTTTCGCATACCAAACATCTATCCATCAACTCAAAATTAATGTTATTCATGCACAATTACTGAGATTAGCCATGGAGGAAACTGTCATGTCATAAAGCCACAAATTTGTAACCCTTGAGTGGTTTTTAAAAATATAATTTGAAAATATGCCAGCATGTCTATACATTCTATGCTATGTCACAAAATTTATTGGTCCAAACCCCACTTGTTATTTTTCAACTCAAGTCAACTGTTTGCAAAGTCTACATAGCATCCATCACGGCTTCACATCATAAAAATATGACTTACACTATACCTTGTGATCTTGTGCCAAGACATAACAGTCATTTCACATGGTCGCTACTTTCACAAGAAACTATATCATAAACCTATGAACTTGCACCAGCAGTCATCTCTAACATCTTCGCAAGATCGCAACCAATAAATGTTTAGATAAAGATAGCCTGCAACTTCATGCTAACTCATGATCATCATTCCTGAGACACATGGAATCATCTCACACCACCACAACCAACTGATAGAACCTTTTAAAACCTTTGCAATGCTGTGAAAAGGATTTTCTATATTTAAATTTTTGTGGTACACGTGTTACAATCTCGCACCATCTTAGAAAACTTCATAGTCTACAAAATATTTTTGATTGTACAGTACCTGCATAAAATTTTAGTTATCTTTAAAAATTCAAGACACATGGCACCTTCTCACTTGTTCGCACTTCATATATTTAACCTTTAAAAAAGCTCGCGACCCTACGATAAACTAAAACTTAACCACTAAATGACATTATCGCATGATCACAACCTTTAAAAGCTAACCATTAGTTATCATGCGACATTGCAAAAGACTCCACTTATCCACCAGACTAACCTTAGTGCAAGGTCACAACATAAAATATTGACTTGACTTCCAACCCGCGACCTTGCGGAAAGCCTCAACTTAACTGCCAACGCAACATCACAACTGTTTGATGTAGCAATACAAAACCATCATGACCTTTCCATACAAAAGACTTAACCACTTCGCATGATTGCAATCATTTAGACTTAACATTACTTAACCTCGTGACCTTGTGACTAAATTTTTAAAAGACATCGCTAGTTCGCATAAATAGAAACTTTGACCAAATATGACTTGTAAACTAGCGGTAAAGTGAAACAAGAACTTTTGACTACAACTGACCACCACGACATAATGTATACACCAATAAGAAAATACCATCTCAGACCTGATACATTTTTACTTCCAACTCAACTATTGTCTTTACTTGCTTAACACATGAAAATTTGTAGGCAAGGAAAATATATTAGTATCAATCCTAAAGGAATTTTGACAAATACTTAGCCAAAAATTACAGTTCCAATAGATTTCTCTATCACTTTGACCTTCAATAAATCAAAGCTCTTTTATGCCCATGTTATCCACCTACACTCCTTCTTATCACCTCTCATAGTTTTAATTAGTGGTGCACATGTACTACTGAAACCCTTAATGAATTTCCTATTAAATATTGCTAATCCATGAAATGATCTCACCTTTGTTACACTTCTAGGTGTTGGCCATTCTAAGATAGCTTTCACCTTTTTGGGGTCCATCTTGATACCCTCTCCTAATACAACAAAGCCCAAATATACCAATTCCTTGTTCACAAAGTTGCACTTCTCGATGTTAATCAACAACTTTTTATTTCTAAGCTTCTCAAAAACAAGTCTAACATACATCAAATGTTCTTCTAGTGTCTTACTAAAGATCAAAATATCATCATGATAAACAATTAGAAATCTACCAAAGAACTCTTTCAATGCCTCATTCATCAATGTGCTAGGTGCATTACTTAGTCTCAAAGGCGCGACTACCCATTCAAATAAACCTTCTTTAGTCTTGAATGCAATCTTCTACCCATCTCCTTCTCTGATTTGAATATGGTGGTACCCACTTTTCAATTCTAGCTTTGTAAAATAATTTTCCCCATTCAAAAAAACTATAATATCCTCCATCCTTGGTAGTGAAAATATGTACTTGATGGTAATCTTGTTCATTTCTCTATAATTAGTGCACATCCTCCACTCTTCATTCTTATTTGGTGATAACACTGCAGGTGTTGCACAAGGACTCAAACTGTCCCTGATCAAACCTTTATTCAATAAATTTGCAACCTATCTATTGATATTTTTAGTCTCTGTGGAAGTCATTTGATGGGCTACCTTATTTGGCAAACTGGCTCTTGGATTGATCAAATCAATTTGGTGGATAATCTTCCTCATTGTTGGAAATCCTTTAGGCACATTGTTTGAAATAATATCTTGATACTCCAACAAATCCATAATTTCTACTGGAACATCTTCAACAACTTCATTATTAGATCTTGGGATTAAAGAAAAAAAAACGGTCATGTCTCATGCCATCTAAAAAATTTCAAGCATTCATTAAGCATACTCGTGCACTCCCACAAACTTGACTCAAATCTTCTTTCATAGGTTTCAACTTATGCCTAACCCCATCCTTAATCAATGAGTTAACAGATATTATCCATCATGCATGAATTTCCAATCAAATTTCCAAGTCCTTTTTAATAACATATGAAATGCATCCATGGGAATTATGTAACATAAAATTTCATCATAATATCCACCTATCTTAAACTTAACCAAACATTGTTCACTTACCAAAAGATTCTTATAATTTTTCTCCCATGCTATCCTATATGGATTTGGGTGATTCATCCTCTCAAGCTTCAATTTTCTTACCATTTCTCCAGACAACCTTGCTTCCACCATCACAAATTTTTCCTTCACACTTTCACCTTGTATTGAACAACTTATTTCTCTAATCAGGTTCATTGTCTTCACTTATTAAAGCTATCCTTGTTACTAGGACTTATCCTTTCTTCATTGATGTTTGGTGCCTTATTCTACTTTTTAGTCCTCCTCCTTGGTTTTTCACCATCATGATGACATTCATAGGCCTTGTAGCCTTCTTTACCACTAATGCAATTTGAAAATTCCTATCACTTTTAAAACAAAAAAAACTAACAATGCAAAAATACTCTGCTCCAAGACAAACTTAGATTGAAACACAACACAAAATATTTTTTATTCAAAAAAATTCCTAAACAATATAACTACATTACAAAAATAATTTCATTCAAATCAACCTCTTCTCTCTCCTACAAATCATAACCTGCAACTTTTCCTCACACCATGCAGCAATACTAATTCCTACCCCAGCCTCTAACTTTATGCAGACCCACTCTACTTCCTCTTTATGTGTGCTACCCCTTTTAAATCTCTATCCCATTTCTCATTTGCAATAGTCTATATTTAGAATGGTTTTATTATTCCCTTATGCACTGCCCACTCTCATCTATTATGGACCACCTCTATCCACATCCTCTTTCGTTATAAAAATTATGTGTATGATGATGGCTATGGTTGTTGAATCTAGTGTTAGATATGTGCTGGCTTTAATTCCTCATTTTGAATATTTGTCAATTACTCTTTCTTCATTATGCTTTGATGGTTGTCCATACCTTGTTTAGATGCTCCTATTTTGGCACGAAAGGCAGGATGCTCCTACATCAGATGCACCTAGTATAAAATAAGCTCACAAAAGTGGAGTTGAGTGATATAACCATCCTTTGAGATTGAAAACAATCTACATTGAACTCCATCATTCTACAACAATTACACATGAAACTATTTATTTTTCCTCTTCTTCCAGCATCTTGTCAGAACAACGATCATCTTCCTCTAATTCTAATGACCACTTTTTGTTCCTCTTGTGGACTCGCATATAACATGTGCTATCTTTCTTTTCCAATGGTTCTCTCCTCTCTTTTTCTCTTCTATGGAATTTAACCCACCTTCAACCAACTTCCTCCACCAAATATCCTCTCCACTCTTCCCCTCTTTTGTCATTATTCCTTTTGCATGCATTTTTTTTAAAAAAAGAAAGATAAATAGTTATGGTATTCCTATACTCACAATCTTTGAACATGGACACGGACTAGAACAATATTGCATACTAAATTTTGATTCAACACCCATGTTTGTTTTTTTTGAAGAAAAAAATTGTATATATCACTCTCAGAACTATGAAATAATTGTAATCATTATATATTTTCCAACATGGAAATTGTATTGAATTGACATTAGTTGGTTTCCAGGTTGATATCTTTACTAGCCTTATCATGCATAACAAAAGTGGAGAATTTGAAAATATAACCACCACTTGAGAAACAATTAAATAAAAATATTACAAACTCAATATTAGATTTTAATTGATTAAAATCATAGCATCTAACTATGCATAACAAAACAGCCCGCCATAGTCTATACTGGTAGTTGGAGATGCTTCTCTCTTGCTCCTATCACTCCGCACGCAAATTTGACTTATTCTATCACTACAGATATCTTATTTGTAACTGTTGTGACAAATGAATATGTAACTGCTCTGATTGTGCAAACTCTTCCTCTTCTCAGCCCTTTCGTCTTCCTTTGACTGTCCAATATTTGTATAGCATATTGCTAGTTGATGCTGTGATTGTATTGTAACTTGTTTATTTGAATAAGAGATATATGCCCCTGCTTGAAGAGTGGATGTAGTCCAGATAATCTGGATGAACCACTATAAATTATGTGTCTTCTCTTTTCATTCTTGATCTGGTTATTTATTTTATTTTATTAATTGTTTTAGCATTTTCATTTAGCTCAACAATTGGTATCAGAGCTAGTTAAGCTCATTCTGATTTTCAAGAAATCAGTGAAGATTTGCAGATGCCATGGATGAGGCAGATAAATGGAAAATAGAAAATTTTTATGGGCAAAACTTTGGGCTATGGAAAGTGTAGATAGAGTCCATGCTTATCAAGCAAGATTTGCATCCAGCATTGCTTGGTAAAGCAAAAGGTCAAGGATTTCTAACACTGAAAGAATGGGAGAAGATGTATTTGAAAGCACGGGCTACAATTTTTCTAGCTCTCTCAAGCAATGTGTTGTTTAATGTTTTAGCAGAGAAGACAAAAAGAGATCTGGTTGAAAAGTTATCTTCATTATACGAACTACCTTTAGCTTCGAACAAGGTTTTTCTAATGAAGAAATTATACAATCTAAAAATGAAAGAAGGAGGAGTGATGTCGAATCATCTCAATGAGTTCAACATATTAGTCTCTCAACTCGTTTCATTTTGTATCCCATTAGATGATGAGATAAAGGAAATCTTATTGTTATGCTCACTTCTGAACAGTTGGAAAAGCGTAGTAATGGCTGTGAGCACTTCAGTAGCAGCCAAGACCAAGCTGAAATTTGATGAAGTTGCAGCCACACTACTTAGTGAAGACATGCGAAGGAAGCACCAAGAACCCTCTTTTGGTGATTCTCTTACAGCTGTGAGCACAAGCAATAGAGGTAGAAGTCGCAAAAGAGGAAGAAACTATAATAACAATAATGGAAGAGTAAGATCGAATCATCACTCGAAATCGAGAGGAAGAAACGACACTTGTTGGTTTTGTGGAAAACCCGAGCACACAAAGAAGCAATGTTGGAAATACAAGAAGGCTCAAGATAATGTTATCAATGGCGGCGCTCACACTGCAACTGATGAAGCCTTGGTACTTGCAGCCGGTGACATGGATTCTAGCTTGTGGGTTCTCGATTCTAGAACATATTTTCATGCTACTCCATGTCAGAGTGCTTTCACAAATTACAACGAAGGTATGTTTGGCAAAAAATTTCTTGGGGATAACAAAGAGTGTGATATTGTCGGCAAAGGGGATATTTTATTATCGCTGAAAAATGGAAGTAAATGGGTTTTAAAAGATGTTAGGCATGTTCCCACACTTAAACATAATCTGATTTTAGCCAGTCAGTTATTTACACAAGGCTGTAATGTCAATTTTGATCTCGCTTCTTGGAGAGTGTCCAAAGGTCAATTAATATTAGCAAAAGGGCAGAAAATTGGAAGTTTATACACTTTAGAGTGTAACAGAGAAGTGGGAGCAGCCATGGTGGTTGTGGACAGCAATGTTGAACTTTGACACAAGAGGCTCGGTCATATGAGAAAGAAAGGTCTTGAAGTTATGCTTCAAAGAGATCAACTTCCGGGCCTTAAATCTATTGATTTGCAGATTTGTGAACATTGTCTTTATGGCAAACAAAATTGAACCAAATTTATTCAGACAGGTCATGAGAAGAAATCTTCTCCCTTAGAGATCATTCGTTCTGATGTCTTCGGTCCTAGGGAGGTAACTTCTCTTGGTGGTGCAAGTTACTATGTTTCTTTTCTTGATGATTGCACTCAAAAAGTTTAGGTTTATATGTTGAATAAGAAATCAGAAGTATTTTCAAAATTTAAAAGTTTTAAGGCTATGGTTGAAAATCAAAATGGAAGGAAGATTAAATGTTTGCTAATAGACAATGGTGGTGAGTATTGTTCTTTGGAGTTTGATAACTTTTGTGTAGATCATGGTATTCAGAGGATTAAAATAGTTCCTTATACACCTCAAGAAAATGGTGCAGCTGAGAGGTTGAATAGGACTATTTTGGAGAGAGCTCGGTGTATGCTCTCAAATGCTAGTTTGGGAAAAGAATTTTGGGCAGAGGCGTGCAATACAATAGTGTATTTGATTAATCGATCTCCTTCATATCAAATTAATTTTGATATTCCAAAGGAACGATGGCTTGGCAAACAGATTTCATTCTCTCACCTTCGAGTGTTCGGTTGTGATTCTTATGTTCACATTCCGAAAGAGAAGAGAATGAAATTGGATATTAAATCCAAAAGATAAATATTCTTGGGGTAAAAAGAAGATCAATTTGGGTTTCAATTGTGGGATCCAGTTACTCACAAAGTTATTCGCAGCTGAGATGTTGTTTTCAACGAAAAGTCCATCTCAGGTTTGCAAAATCAAAACTTGAGTTCTGATGATTCTATTAAATTCAATTTATTTGACAATGGTCATGGTGTGCAGTGAATTCCCAAGGTTACTTTCCATCCATCTACTGCTATTGCACTCCCAGGAATCGTTAATCCCTCCACAATCACTACTACAATGCCAACTTTAATCTATACTCAGTCATTATTCCCTAGCCCCTCTTGTTCATGCGCTTCCAGCAGACTCCTTGTTTGACAGTGGAGCTATTGCAGAGAAGGCTGCTCTGTATCCCATGCAGCCTACTCACATAATGCCCAAAGGGCCTGCAAACATTCCAACTGTTGCTGTGTGGCATGTTCCCTTCCCCACGCAGCATCCTTACTCCACCTGGCCGCAGGATTACATCTCCCCTCTATCGCAGGAAGAGCACACATTATTTCCTCTGTCATGGGTAGAGTCTTCACCAACCACCTTGCCTTCTTTGACCAATGAGGATTCCTCTTTCCAGCGCCCACAACACTTGTAGAGAACGCAACATACATTGCTACCTACACAGCCAGCTCAATACCCTCTATCACGCGAGTAGCATAAGATGCTGTCCTCTCCCTCCTTGCATGGAGAAAATGTTTCTCCACATGTGCCTCACTGCTTGCTAATAGGTGAATCATCTGAGAGCCACGCAAAGAAAATTGGTCAAGAGCTAGATTCGTTCAAACAATAAGGCATCCAAAATCCAAAAGGTGTGGGAAATACAGAGAGCTCCATTGCTGATCAAAGTCAGAATGAATATCACAATACTCAACTATGGTAATCAACTAGAGAAAGAAAGCGTCTGAGGAAATTTGATGATTATGAATTGTTATTCTCTTTGTGTTCAGATCAAGCAGAGCCACAAACTTATAAACAAGCATGTACTGATGTTAATTCAGTGTCATGGTTGGATCCCATGAAAAATTAAATGGAATCTTTACATTCAAATCAAACATGGGATTTGGTTACTCTTCTGTCAAATCAGAAATCATTGAAAAATAAATGGGTATATTGCATTAAAGAGGAAGATGGTGGTCGAAAGAGATATAGGGGTAGATTGGTAGTGAAGGGGTTTTCTCAACAAAAGGGTGTAGACTTTAACAAAATCTTCTCTTCGATGGTCAAGATGCAGACTATTCGTTTGGTCTTAGGTATGGCAGTAGCATGGGACCTCGAGCTTGAGCAAATCGATGTCAAAAAAACATTCCTACATGGGGACATTGACGAAGAGCTATATATTGAGCAGCCCGAAGGATTTTTGAAACAAGGGCAAGAGCATTTATACTGCAGATTAAAGAGGAGTCTATATGGACTGAAACAAGCCCCATGTCAATGGTATTTAATGTTTGATAACTTCATGACTCAGCAAGGTTTTACTCACTACGAATCAGAGCCATGTTTTTATTTAAAATGGCTTCCTACTGGTGAGTTTGTGATTCTACTATTGTATGTTGATGATATGTTGACTGTTGGAAATAGTATGAGAGTCATTCATGAGCTGAAGACACATTTGGCTCTTCATTTCACCATGAAAGATTTAGGGGCAGAAAAGTGCATTCTTGGGATGGATATAATCTGAGATAGACAAAAAATAGAAATTAAATTATCTCAAGAAAATTACATTCTTAAATTTTTAGAAAAGTTTAATATGGCAAATGCAAAATCAGTTTCCAGTCCATTGGCTGAACATTTCCGCTTATCATCCAAACTGTGTCCTACCACTCCACAAGAGAAATCATAAATGGATAGTGTTCCTTATTCTTCAGTAGTTGGTAGTTTAATGTATGCCATGGTGAGCACACATCCAAACATCGCCCATGTAGTGGGAGTTGTGAGCGGTTTTATGAGTAATCCAGGAAAAACTCATTGGCAAGTGGTGCAATCGATTCTTCGATATTTGAGAAGCACTTCCTCTCATGTTTTATGCTTTAATAGCAAGAATCCTTATATTTCTAGATATGTTGATTCTAATATGGATGTAGATCTAGATAACAGGAGGTCAACAACAGGCTATGTGTTTACATTTGCCGGGGCAGCGATTAGCTAGACTTCTCAGAAGCAACAAGTAGTTGCTCTTTCCTCTACTGAGGCTAAATACATTGCTCTTACTGAGTGAGCTAAAGAGATTATATGGTTACAACAATTGTTTGGAGAGTTGGGATTTAGAAAATCCAACTTTACTCTATTTTCTAACAGCAATAGTGCCATTCATTTGGCGAAAAATTCCGCATTCCACAGTCGCACAAAGCATATAGAAACCAGATTTCATTTCATTTGTCATGCTCTTGAAGAGGGAAGATTACAGTTAGAGAAGGTTGATACAAAGGTTAATCTGGCTAATGCATTCACTAGGGTTGTACCTTGAGAGAAGTTTGAATTCTGTAGAGCTTCTCTCGACATTGTCACAACGTAGCCATAATCATTCCAAGTTGGGGGTATCTCTGTGCAGCATTGATTGGCCTTCAAGTGGGAGATTGTAACGGTTCTGACAAAGGAATATGTAACCACTCTGATTGTGCAGACCAATCATTGTAGACTCTTCCTCTTCTCAGCCCTTTCGTCTTCCTTTGACTGTCCAATATTTGTATAGCATATTGCTAATTGCTGTTGTGATTGTATTGTAACTTGTTTATTTGAATAAGAGATATATGCCCCTGCTTGAAGAGTGGATGTAGTCCAGATAATCTAAATGAACCACTATAGATTCTGTGTCTTCTCTTTTCATTCTCAAACTGGTTATTTATTTTAGTTTATTAATTGTTTTAGCATTTTCATTTAGCTCAACATTATCTTCTCTGAATTTTGCAGCCCATTTCGTGGAACGCTAGACCAGGATCCTTGGCAATTCTCTGACGCATGTAGCAATTAGATTGGCACCATGTTGATTAGATATCTCTACAACTGCTCTACACTCTCAGCTTCTACTTCATGATCCAAGATTAATTTTCATACCTTGTAAATGGCATAAGCTTCTACTGTTTCATCCCATTGTGTATCAACAGCTTGTGAGTTGACACATTTCAAGTTTGTTCTTCAGTTTGTTAAGCAAGTTTTCAACAGCAATGGCTATTTTATGTAGGATACAGTGAAACCTCAAAAGCATACCGAATATATGTACCTGGCCAAAACCAAATTGAACTAAGCAAGGATGTAATCTTTGAGGAAGATATAGCATTCTATAGAAGATGTAATATTTTGAGAAAGCCTGCTTCCAATTACCTTCAGCAATTTTTTGCAATTTTTTCCTCTCCCATGATCTCGCTCTATGCACTACTTTGTATGATCGAAAGAGCTTTTATTCGCTACACATAAACTCTCTTCATTTTCATTTGGCATGCATACTCACTTCAAAGCTTCACTGTATCTGTGAAACTATTCATCTTTCAGAGACTCTAAAGAAAATAGTACTATCCACATAATCCAATCAATCACAACAATCCTGAACAATAAGGGCAGGGACACAAAATACATCACCGACGTCACAAGAAACATGAATAACATAAATAAGTGAAACATCAAGATCAAAACAGGCCTACTGATCAATAGGCACTTAGCGAACGGCGTCGTCTATGTAGCAGACAAAAACTCTGAGATGGGATAGTTTTCTGTTATTTATTAATTAAACAAAAAATTTGAAAACCATTGTACTGCCATTTTTTATTTAAATAATAAAATGCAAAAATTGGTCCAGATAGGTTTAGTCAGCTGTATAGCCATTGGCCCTTAGGGAACACAGCCCATCTTTGAAACGGATGGATAAAATTCTACTTTCTTGAAAGAAAAAGAGAGACAATTTATCTTTTTACTTTCCCCATTAAAACATAAATTGTACTTGAGTACCGCATCACCGACAAAAAATCTCCAAGACTATCATACCGCATCACCGACAAACAATCTCCAAGACACAAGAAACAGAACAAAGCATCGAAGAGATACAAAAAACCATCCCAGAACACTCATGAAAATCAACTGAATGGTAAATAATGGGAATGGTCTCTGCAATTAAGATCTCAGAAAAATAACCTTGACTCCGATGAACTCAATGTTAAATGTTACCAGACAAAGCAGAAACAAGATAAACAGTGACCTGTTTAACACATATTCAGGCTGACAAACACGTGCTACAATCCATGATTTAAGCATCTCAGATTAACATGAGATAATCTCATTATTATCTCGGGACTCACAAGGGCTAAAGGAATCCTGCTGCTCAAATTATCAGGAATAAATCTACCACGGCTGATTGCCCAACCTATTAAGACCGAAAAAATTAAAAAGGATTCTGTTAGAATAATGTTTATTTGATTCTACAGTTGGTAAGCATTTATTACAGATTCCAGAAGTCTCTTGACTTATCTGTACAGTGTAGAAGTCTCCATATTTCTTCTCTTCTATCCACCATAGCTTCTAAAGAAACTTCTAGAGGTTTGCTGAAAGTTATATATACACATTAGCCTCCTTCATCATCTGTGTAAGACAAAAATAGTGTTTTTTTTATATAATACAAATTACAGTCTCTCTCTCTCTGTTTTATTTTCCCCTATTTTTTAAGTGTTGTCTTTGTTTTTATTTATCCTGAATTTTAAATTGCTCATCATGGTATCAGAACAATTTCAAATCTTGGGCAGTGAATACATGAATTTTGTAGTGTGAAAATTCTGATTTTTGCAGGTTACAAATTAGTTGAACAACACTTAGAATTCTCTGTGGCAAGTGAATATACTGTAGCAAAGGGACGAATTTCTACACAAAGATTGGTGAGAAATTTTCATTTTTTTCTAGGTATTAAAGATCTTAAAGTGTGTTTCATTCTCATCCAAAAAGGAGAGAAGTTGAAATAATGGATTCTCTTGGTGTTTCTCTGCCTACAGAAAAATTGAATGGGAAAAATTATTATGATTGGGTATCTCATATAGAAATTACTCTAACTCTTCAAAATTGTTTTGAGATTGTTACTGGCAGTAAACAAAGACCAGCAAATCCTGGAAAAGATCAAGAAAATTGGGGTAAAAGGGATAAAAAGGCAGCAGCACTTATCAAGCTTACACTTTCAGAAGAAGCTTTCCCGGAAGTTCGTAATGAGAGAAGTGGAGTCAAAGTATGGGATATTCTAAAAAATTTGTATCAAAATTCAGGTGATGTATGGATCTTATCTCTCACCACAGAGTTATATAACATGAAATTATCAAGTTCACAAGAATTAGTCCCTCATTTAAGTAAATTGAAGGAAAAGAAAAATGAGCTTTCTTCTCTTGGAAAGGATATAGATGATAGAGATTTTGTGCAAATCATATTAAAAAGTCTTCTAGGATCTTATCAGTCCTTTATAAGGGGATTAGATACTGCAGACAAATTAAAAAGTATTAAATCAGATGAATTATGTGCTAAACTAGTTCAGGAAGAGAAAAGACAAATTAAAGAAAGAGAATCATTTGATAGTGAATCTCAAG
>MU223638.1:257060-276265 GCA_018584345.1 Thuja plicata | reverse complement strand
AAATCATAAGGTATGTGAAGGATGTGCAATGGGAAAGCAACATGTGGAAATTTTTCCACAAGGTAAATCATGGAGGGCAAGAACTCCTCTACATTTGGTTCATAGTGATGTAATGGGTCCTTTTAAAGTACCTTCACTTGGAGGATCAAGGTATATTCTCACCTTTATAGATGATTGTACTAGAAGAATTTGGGTGTATTTTTTGCAAAAGAAGGATGAAGTGTTTCAAAAGTTTAAAGAGTTTAAAGCTTTGACTGAAAAACAAAGTGGAAAATGGCTAAAGATAATAAGAACAGATAGAGTGATTGAGTATATGAATAAAGCCTTCTTAGAATTTTGTAAAGAACATGGCATAAAGAAAGAATCAACAGTTTCTTATTCACCTCAACAAAATGGGGTTGCTGAAAGAAAAAATAGAACTATAATAGAAATGGCTAGGTGTATGCTTCACTCTAGGAATATAGATGCAAAATTTTGGGTTGAAGCAGTTCATATTGCGGTATATATCTTGAATAGAACACCTACTAAAGCAGTTTTGAACATAACACCAGAAGAGGCATGGAGTTGAAGATTACCTGCAGTATCACATTTTAGAGTTTTTGGTTGTAATGCATATGTTCACATTCCTGATGAAAGAAGGACCAAACTTGAAAGGAAAAGCACGAGAAGTACATAATGGTTGGGT
This sequence comes from Thuja plicata, assembly GCA_018584345.1. Taxonomy (NCBI): domain Eukaryota; kingdom Viridiplantae; phylum Streptophyta; class Pinopsida; order Cupressales; family Cupressaceae; genus Thuja; species Thuja plicata. The sequence goes on along the minus strand of MU223638.1, from coordinate 275,580 downwards.
ATAGTGAGAAGTCAAAAGGATATAGGTTATACAATCCTAAAACAAATGAAATTCATATCAAAAGGGATGTATGGTTTGATGTAGATATTAAGAGTAATAATCCTCCTACATTATCTTTCTTTCCAAATTTGATTGAAGAAGATACATTCACTTCTACTAATGATCAAAATAAAGGTGTGCAATCTTCCGCAGGAGGAGAAGGAACACAAGTTGAAGAATCAAGTGAAAGTGATGATGAAAATACATGAAAAAGTAGAAGCATTCATGACATTTACCAAGAAGGTCCTAGAAATATGTTTGCTAACTATGCTATTATGGCTAAGGTGATGCAGGTTGACACTCCAAGCACATATGAAGAAGCAAAAGGAAAATATGAATGGGAAGCAGCTATGCAAGAGGAGTACAATTCTTTGATGAAAAATGGAACTTGGGAATTGACAACACTTCCAGAAGGGAAAAATGTGGTTGGTTGCAAGTGGACTTATAGAAAAAAGTTCACATCAGATGGAGCTATTGAAAAACACAAAGCAAGGTTAGTGGCTAAAAGTTTCTCACAAATAGAAGGTATAGACTATACTAAAAATTTTGCTCCAGTTGCTAAAATGACTTCCATTCGTACAATAGCTTCTTTAGCTGCAAAGTTTGGGTGGAAAATATTTCAAATGGATGTAAAAAGTGCTTTTCTACATGGTCATTTAAAAGAAGAAATTTATATGCAACAACCACTAGGATTTTTTATAGTTGGTGAAGAAAATTTGGTGTGTAGATTAAAAAAATCATTATATGGTCTTAAGCAAGCACCAAGGGCATGGTACTCCAAAATAAATGAGTACTTCATAGATGCAGGACTTAAAAGAAGTAAAGATGATCCAGATGCATATGTAAAACATAGTGATGATAAAGTTGTTATTATTGTATTATATGTGGATGATTTGTCTATTACATGAGATCACACACATAATATTGAAATAACCAAGAATCAACTCAAGCAAGCTTTTGAAATAACTGATTTAGGGTTGATGCACTATTTTTTGGCTATGCAAGTATGGCAAGAAGAAGGAAGGATTGTGATTTCTCAAACTAAATATGCTCTTGATGTACTGAAAAAATTCAATATGAGTGATTGTAAACCATCTAATACACCATGTGAAGTAGGATTAAAACTAAGTGCTAACTCTACTCAAAAGAAGGTGGATGGAAAATTATACAGATAGCTTGTTGGAAATCTTTTGTATCTTACTATAACTAGACCAGATATTGCATATGCAGTTGGTATTGTATCTAGGTACATGGCAGATCCAAACACTGAACATTGGAAAGCAGCTAGAAGAATATTAAGATATATTAAGGATACTCGTCAGCTTGGCATTGAATACAAGTATGGGGGTGAGCCTACTCTAGTTGGATATACAGATTCTGATTATGCAGGTGACATTGATGATAGAAAATCAACTTTGGGATACATCTTTCATCTTGGATCAGGACCAATTTCTTGGAGCAACAAGAAGCAATCAACAGTGTCACTTTCATCTATAGAGGCTAAATATATTGGTTCATCGAAGGCATCTCAAGAAGCATTGTGGCTTAGAATACTACTTGAAGACACACATCATCCTCAAGATTCTCCTACTATAATATTTTGTGACAATCAAAGCACTATTAAATTAGCAAAAAATCTGGTATATCATGCCAGGTCCAAGCACATAGAAGTGCATCATCATTTTGTTTGAGATCTAATTGAAACTGAAGTGGTGGAGCTACAATTTTGTGGAACAGAGGATCAAGTTGCTGACATATTTACAAAACCATTATCTATTGTAAAATTTGCCAAACTTAGAGACATGTTACAACTCAAGGAGGTTCCCATCCTCTCCAAATAAACATTATGGGGGGGGTGTTAGAATAATGTTTATTTGATTCTACATTAGGTAAGCATTTATTACAAAATCCAGAAGTCTCTTGACTTATCTGTACAGTGTAGAAGTCTCCAGATTTCTTCTCTTCTATCCACCGTAGCTTCTAAACAAACTTCTAGAGGTTTGCTAAAAGTTATATATACATAGCAACCTCCTTCATCATCTGTGTAAGACAATAACATTGTTTTGTTTATATAATACAAATTATAGTCTCTCTCTCTACTCTCTATGTTTTATTTTCCCCTATTTTTTAAGTGTTGTCTTTGTTTTTATTTATCCTGAATTTTAAATTGCTCATCAGATTCTAACATGACAAAACCTGACACAATTAACCAAATCCCGCTTTGGCCCTTAACTACTTTCACCTTCTCCCTAACCCGAGAGTGAAGGGCAACAGACAATTCAATGGCGATATGAGTAGACAAACTAGTAAACAAGGCCGCTATATTTGTCCAAACTCCACTAGTAGAGGCTAAATTGGGCACTAAATACCCTACAAATACAAAGAGGATGAGCCTGGAAGAGTCTATTGACAATTGCCTAGAGATTAATAGTTCCAACTGGTGGTCTCTGTGTGTACTTCTTATGTTCACATTCTGCACATCTAAGTATCCAACCAATTGCAGGCAGAGAGCATAGATAACAATGACATATCCAAGAAGCCATATAGCCCCTCTTTTGTATGTCATACCAATGTCGAAGAAGATACACATTGCCAGGGCAACTACTCCTGCAAACAGCAGGACCTCATGACTTACATTGTATGCCATTGCTTCCAAACACACACACAAATGATTTCCAAGACTATCCTACTCGCTCACATTGCTTTGCACATCCAATCCTTTCCATTTATATATACTTTAGAAAGTTAGAAATGTCAGTGAGGTAAACCATATATCAAACAATCAAACTATTATTTTTCCTTTCACTGTTTAAGTTTCATCTATTCCTGATGTAAAACATGTTTCCTAATGTAAATGTTGGTAATCCAAATAATGTTTGGTGATGCAGATAACCCACAAACCATAGATAAAAATAATAATTCTAAAGCTTATTCCATCCTAAAGTAAAGCAGCTTTCCTTCTTTTTTCTCTCACAAGTTTCATGTTCGTTCAATCAAAATTAAAAGTTGATCTTATTCTATGATAAAAAAAAAGTCTATTCATTTAGACTGGTCACTCAAGTTCTTTTATTAAAATGAGGGTATTGTTATGGAGCACAGTTTTTGTTCGTTACTTTTTTATTGAATTCACAAGGCCATTATATAGATTAGTTTTTCTAGTTTTTTAATATAAATTGTCTATTATTTATTTTATTATTAAAGTGACAAGGTCAATATATTATAAATTAGTTATTCTATATTTTAAGTATATATCCATTAATTTCAATTTGTATAGATATAATATTTTTTATTAAAGTGACATGAATGTTGTGAAAGTTTTTTTTTTTTTTTAAATCTATTTATTAAGACATGTATTACTTTAATATCTTTTATTAAAATAATGTCAATCTCAATGAATCGACCTTTTCTTAAAAACTAATATATTTTATTTTTGATTGGATTAATATTAAGTTTGTTGGAAACAAAACAGGAAAAACTATTTTCTTTTAGACTAGAGTAAGCTTTAACTTTCAAGAAAAGAATTGTATGGAATCTATAGATTAAGAAAATATATTTAATCATTTTAGGGAATGAGTCATATTGTTTTAGGGAATTGTGTGCCATTCTAGTAGACATCTAAATATCCAATCAATTGGAGGCACAGAGCATAGATAACAACGGTTACAAACAGTAGGACCTCATCACTCACTTTGTGTGTAATTGTCTCCCTCACAAATGATTTCCAAAGATGTTCTACCACCTCACATTGCTTTTCTTACCCGCATTTTCCCATACAAGTTAAATGTGCAACACACAAAAATAAAAGATATTAAAGTGACTCATTGTCAAGCTTTGCCAAAATTAAGAAAAGATATTGATGTACAATCTGTCTCCTCACGGCTTGGAATGACCTCAATTTGTGAAGATTACTCTATAAAAAGATGTTTACCAAGAACAAAATCATGAATCTTAAGAATGATTTAAAAAGAGACAACGGCTTAATAAACTTCCGTAGCGACTGTTGTTATCGCTTGAGAATTTGAATAAAAGTGAAAACAACGCGAATGAGATTCTAAAGTAACTATGGCCAGAAGCTTCTATTATTTTTCAACCAACAAACCGGTTCACATAAAATATTATTCTATTCCGAAAGTAAAATACGATTCCCTGTCAAAGGGTTGTACCTCAATTGGTTGCGCACAATTGGTGAGGATGATGGTACGATTGACATTGCCATCCACCAAGATTCAAACCCCCGGAGGCGCGTTTGGGCCAGGTTCGACCGCTGGGTGACTTTGACGGACTGGATCCCCCTGCACGTGGCAGCTTAGCCGAAGGACGACTTCTGGTTTAGATGTATGCTTACTCATAATGTTGTAATCAGCTATGTAATGACAGAGATACCGATATCTATATAATCAGGTTGTTTCCATCAAAAAAAAAATACAGTTCCCTCATTTCCCTATCAAAGTTAACGCTTATTCTAATCAATAGCAATATGAGTGGAGTGACAGGAGGTTATCTTAGTGGTGAATATAAGTTTGAACGTGTAGACGGCAGTCAAGCCTTTGCTAGAAAGGAATTAGGAAAGGAAGTCAACACCAAAGCGATATGCCCTCACTCTCAACGTTATAATGTTTGTATCCAAATTTTAGTATCTTAGAGTTTTGTGGTTGCGGAGGGGTCAGATCATTTTAAATTACCATTTGATGTACTAAAGTTTTCAATATTTTTTTGGGTTGTATTCCGACAGTTTATACTTTAGTTTTTCTGCTAAATTCTCCGATTTTGTTTCAAGTATAATGCTCATTCTAGGAGAACTGCAGCTCCTTCTGAGATAAGATTTGATGGTCTGTATTAAATATTTGATGTAAATGAATTTCTAGTGTAATCTTAAGTGTTAAATTTTATTGTTTCTACTGCAGCTAGTAAATCGACTTAATTTATTATTTCGTGCAATAAGATGTTACCCACTCGAATATTTTTAAAAATTTCCACCATAAAACTAAAACTTTGAAAACTTAAAGTAAACCATACAGCTTCCTAAACTTTTCCCCATACATTCCTTTGGGCAAACGCAGGTAATCAAAATACGGTTAGAAATATCTTTGAAAAGAGTTTGATAATGCAGGTAAACTACAAATCGAAGTTGAAAATATCTTTATAAATTTTTCTTAAGATTATCCCTGTGTAACTTTCACTTAGATTTACAATCTTTTTCTTGGCAAGTTTAGTATCAATTAAATCGATCAGATTTCCACAATCCATTGAATTTAGAGTTAAATTTCTGAGTTAGATTGTGTATGTTTAGTATGTTTATGTGTATATGAATTAAGTTTAATATCCTGAAGGTGGTCCTCGCTTGGTTATGTTGAAAAGTCGCTTCTCCATTCATTCACAAGAATAGGTGGTTGTATTTACTTGTTTGCTGATTAACATGAAACTCAACACCAACATTACTGGCGCTACCGGAAAGATTCCCTATCATCTGCTCAGTTCAAAGATCAACTCATACATTTAATTCTTCGCAGTACATATCAGTATTTGTATATCGTCTGAAGTTACTTATCTGTCAGCGAGAAATACTTTGCTCATTTTTTTGGGAGGATTCATGCTTCAATGATTCGTAAACTATTTTGATTATATGAGTATTCATGTCAAGTATTGTTACTGTGCTTCATATCTTTGTTGGTTGTTATCATAAACTTCATACTCCCGCTGGACTCCAATGCTCATGAATTATTCGTATAAATATTATGCATTCATTTCACAGATATGAATAAATATTATTTTAAAATTAGTTTTTAAAAATAATATAATTTTTGATTAACAGACATATAATAATAATTATTGAACACTGAGATCTAAGCATCTAACCAATTGCAGGAATAGAGCATAGATAACTGTAACGGTTCTGACAGAGGAATTTGTAATGGCTCTGATTGTGCATTTCAATCATTGCCGACTCTTCCTCTTCTCAACCTTTTCGTCTTCTATTGAAGGACTGATATTGTATAAGGAAAAGTTATTTGATGTTGCTATTGTATTGTATTGTTGATTATCCGAATAAGAGAAAAGACCCCTACTTGAAGAGTGGATGTAGTCCAGATTAGCTGGTGAACCACTATAAAATTCTGTGTTTTTCTCTTGCATTCTCAGTCTGGTTTTTATTTTAATTTTCAAATTGTTTTCAACATTTTTCATTCGCTCAACAATTGGTATCAGAGCTAATTAAGCTCGTTTGATTTTCTAGAAATCGGTGAAGATTTGCAGGCACCATGGATGAGGCAGATAAATGGAAAATCAAAATTTTTTCTAGGCAAAACTTCGGGCTATGGAAAGTGCAGATAGAGTCCTTGCTTATCAAGCAGGATTTGCACCCTACATTGCTTGGTAAAGCAAAAGGTCAAGGATCTCTAATTCCGAAAGAATGGGAGAAAATAGATTTGAAAGCACGAGCAACAATCTTTCTAGCTCTCTCAAGCAATGTGCTATTTAATGTTTCAGCGGAGCAGACAACAAAAGAGCTGGTTGAAAAGTTATCTTTATTATGTGAAATGCCTTCAGCTTCGAACAAGGTTTTTATAATGAAGAAGTTATATAATTTGAAAATGAAAGGAGGAGTGATATCGAATCATCTCAACGAGTTCAATACATTAGTTACTCAGCTGGTTTCAATTGGTATCCCATTAGATGATGAAATAAAGACAATTTTATTGTTATGCTCACTTCTAAACAACTAGGAAGGCGTAGTAATGGCGTTGAAAACCTCCGTAGCAGCCAAGAACAAGCTGAAATTTGATGAAGTTACAACCACACTACTTAGTGAAGACATGCGAAGGAAGCATCAAGAACCCTCTTCCGGTGATGCTCTCACAGCTGTGAGCACAAGCAATAGAGGTAGAAGTCGCGAGAGAGGAAGAAACAATAATAATAATAATAATAATAATAATAATAATGGAATAGGTAGATCGAATCAGCACTCAAAATCGAGAGGAAGAAATGGCACCTCCTAGTTTTGTGGAAAACTAGGGCACACAAAGAAGCAATGTTGGAATTACAAGAAGGCTCAAAATAAAATTATCAATGTCGGTGTTAATGCTACGACTGATGAAGCTTTGGTACTTGCAGCTGGTGACACAGATTCAAGCTCGTGGGTTCTCAATTCTGGTGCATCTTTTCATGCTACTCCATGTCAGAGTGCTTTCACAAATTACAACGAAGGTATGTTTGGTAAATTTTATCTTGGGGATAACAAAGAGTGTGATATTGTCGACAAAGAGGATATTTTATTGTCACTGAAAAATGGAAGTACATGGGTTCTAAAAGATGTTAGGCATGTTCATACACTTAAATGTAATCTGATTTCAGTCAGTTAGTTATATACACAAGGTTGTAATGTCAATTTTGATCTTGCTTCTTGGAGAGTGTCCAAAGGTAAATTCATTTTAGCTAAAGGGTAGAAAACTAGAAGTTTATACACTTTAGAGTGCAATGGAGAAGTGGGAGCAGCCATGGTGGTTGCGAATAGCAATGCTGAATTTTGGCATAAGAGGCTCGGTCATATGAGCAAGAAGGGTCTTGAAGTTATGCTTTAACGAGATCAATTTTCGGGTCTCAAATCTATTGATTTGGAGATATGTGAACATTGTCTTTATGAAAAACAAAATTGAATCAACTTTGTGCAGACGAGTCATGAGAAGAAATATTTTCCCTTAGAGCTCATTCATTCTGATGTTTTCGGTCCTATGGAGGTAACTTCTATCGCTGGTGCAAATTATTACGTTTCTTTTCTTGATGATTGCACTTGTAAAGTTTGGATTTATATGTTGAATAAGAAATCAAAGGTATGTACAAAATTTAAAATTTTCAAGGCAACAGATTGGCAAGAAAATTAAATGTTTTTTAACGAACAATGGCGGTGAGTAGTGCTCTTCGGAGTTTGATAATTTTTGTGCAGAACATGGTATTTGAAGGATTAAAAAAATCTCCTATACACCTCAAGAAAATGGTGCAGTTGAGAGGTTGAATCAGATTATTTTGGAGAGAGCTCGGTGTATGTTGTCTAATATGGAATTTTGGGCCGAGGCGTGTAATATAGCAGTTTATTTAATTAATTGAGCTCCGTCACGTCTGGATCTTGATATTCCAGAAGAAAGGTGGACTGGTAACAGAATTTTATTTTCTCATTTACAAGTTTTTGGATGTGATGCATATGTTCACATTCTGAAAGAGCTAAGAACGAAATTGGATTTCAAAACCAAAAGATGCATATTTTTGGGGTATGGTGAGGATCAATTTGGTTTTCATCTTTGGGATTCAATCACAAAGAAAGTGATTCACAGTTGGGATATTGCATTCAATGAGAAGTCTTTGTCAGGTTTGTAAAATCAGAACTCCACTTCTGATGATTTTATTAAATTTGATTTGTTTGATAATGGAAATCATATGTAGAGATTACCATGGGTTACCTTTCACCCGTCCACTATAATATCTTCATCAAATGTTGGAAATACCACCCAAAAACCCCTGCCCTACATTATACCACAAAAATTAGTTACACCTCCAACACACTCTGTGGTTTACACACAAAATGCTTACTGTCCACTGATGTTTCACACTAGCCCTGTAGTCTCTCTCTTCCAAATGCAAACTGGTCCCATGCTTGATGGTGGAGCTACTGCAAACTGGGAGGTCCTTCTCCCCTACGTAGCCTCCTCCCTTCTCTCTGTCGTAGGATGTCTTGGCCAAGACAGTCTCTACTTCTCTGCCGCAGGTAGTGTTTTTAGCATCTCCTCTCTTGTGTGAGACCCAATCACCAGTCACCAGTCACCAGTCTGAGAATTCCACTCCCTTCAACTCCCAGTCGTGAGACGCAGTCCCAGTCACCAGAAGTGCATACTTCACTTAAGTCTGCAGCCCCTCTTCTGCCACCATGGACTTCCCTGTCTCACCCACCTCATGTTAGGGATGCAATGACTACTAGCCCTCATGAACAATATATAAAAATCTCCGCACACAAAGAATAGAGTGTCAAAAATCAACATGGACTTGAAAATATAGAAGCTTCTCACAGTCAAGATGCAAATCAAAATATTCTACTACGGCAATCTACTAGAGAATGAAAACCCCCGAGAAAATTTGATGATTATAAACTTTTATTCTCTTTGTGTTCTGATCAGGCAGAGCCACAAACATATAAGCAAGCATGCACTGATGTTAATTCAGTGTTCTAGATGGATGCCATGAAAGATGAAATGGATTCTTTAAATACAAATCAAACATGGTATTTGGTTCATCTTCCGTCAAATCGTAAAGCCTTGAAAACAAAATGGGTATATCGCATATAAGAGGAAGATTAAGGTCGAAAGAGATATAGGGCCAAATTGATAGTGAAGGGGTTCACTTAACAAAAGTGTGTGGACTTTAATGAAATCTTCTCTCCAGTAGTCAAAATGCAGACTATTCATTTGGTATTAGGCATGGAACCAGCATGGGACCTTGACCTTGAGAAACTGGATGTCAAAATAACATTTTTACATGGGGATATTGAAAAACAATTATATATGGAGTGGCCAGAAGGATTTGTTAAACAGGGGTAGGAGCATCTATGTTGCAGATTAAAGAGGATTCTATATGGGCCAAAGCAAGCTCCACGCCAATGGTATTTAAAATTTGATAACTTCATGACTCAGCAAGGTTTTACTCACTGCGAATTAGACCCATGTGTTTACTACAAATGGCTTCCTACTAGTGAGTTTGTGATTCTGCTATTGTATGTTGATGATATGTTGACTGATGGTAATAGTATGAGAGTTATTCATGAGCTGAAGACACATTTGGCTCTTCATTTTTCCATGAAAGATTTAGGGGCAACGAAGAGGATTCTTGGGATGGATATAATCTGAGGTAGACATAAAAGAGAAATCAAATTATCTCAAGAAAATTACATTCTTAAAGTTTTAGAAAAATTTAATATCTCAAATGCAAAATTAATTGCCACTCCATTGGCTGATCACTTTCAATTGTCTTCTAAAATGTGCCCTTCCACGCCGGAAGGAAAAAATGAGATGGTTGCTATTCCTTATTCTTCAGTAGTTGGGAGTTTAATGTACGCCATGGTTAGCACACGTCCACATATTGCTCATGCAGTGGGAGTTGTGAGTGGTTTTATGAGTAATCTAAGTAAAACTCATTGGAAAGAAGTTTAATGGACTCTTCGGTATTTGAGAGGCGCTTCCTCTCATATTTTATGTTTTAACAATAAGACCCCTTACATTTATAGATATTTTGATTCTGATATGGCTGGAGATTTAGATAAAAGGAGGTCAACAACAGGCTATGTGTTTACTTTTTCTAGGATAACGATTAGCTGGACTTCTTAGAAGCAACAAGTTGTTTCTCTTTCCTCTACCAAGGCTCAATACATTTCTCTTACAGAGGGAGCTAAAGAGATTATATGGTTACAGTGAATGTTTGGAGAGTTGGGATTCAAACAATCCACCTTTACTCTATTTTTTGATAGCAAGAGTGCCATTCATTTGGCCAAAAATTCAGCTTTCCACAGTCACACAAAGCATATAGAAATCATATTTCACTTCATCCGTCATGCTCTTGATGACAGAAGATTACAGGTATAGAAGATAAATACAAAGGTCAATCCGGCTGATGCATTCACCAAGTTTGTACCTCGAGAGAAGTTTGAATTTTGTAGAGCTTCTCTTGGCATTGTCACGACATAGCCATAAGCATTCCAAGTAAGGGATATCTCTTTGTAGCACTGATTAGACTTCAAGTGGGAGATTGTAATGGTTCTAACAGAGGAATTTGTAATGGCTCTGATTGTGTAGTCCAATCATTGTCGACTCTTGCTCTTCTCAACATTTTTGTCTTCCATTGAAGGACTGATATTGTATAAGGAAAAGTTAGTTGATGCTACTATTGTATTGTATTGTTGATTATCTAAATAAGAGAAAAGACCCCTTCTTGAAGAGTGGATGTAGTCCAGATTAGCTGGATGAACCACTATAAAATTTTGTGTTTTTCTCTTGCATTCTTAGTCTGGTTTTTATTTTAGTTTTCAAATTGTTTTCAGAATTTTTCATTAGCTCAACAATAACAACGACATATCCAGGGAGCCATTTAGCCCCTCTTTAGTATGTATGCCATACCAATGTCAAGGAAGATACTTACGTTGTGTGTCATTTCCTCTCACACCTCCAAACACACACACAAATTATTTCCAAGGCTATCCTATTCGCGAACATTTCTTTGTACATCCAATCCTTTCCATTTATATATAGTTTATAAAGTTAGAAATATCCGTGAGGTAAACCATATATCAAACATTGAAACTATTCTTTTTCCTATCACCATTTAAGTTTAATCTATTCCTGAAGTAAAAACATATTTCCTAATGTAAACACTAGTAATCCAAATAATGTTTGGTGATGAAGATAACCCAAAAACCATAGACAAAACTTTTTTCTAAAGGCGCTTATTCCATCCTAAATTAAAGCAGTTTTCCTTATTTTTTTCTCTCACAAGCTTCATGTTAGTTCAATCAAAATTTAAATTTAATCTTATTCTATGATAAAAAAAAGTCTATTAATTTAGATTGGTGTCACTCAAGGTCTTTTTAAAATGAGGGTATTGTTATGGAGGACAGTTTTTGTTCATTACTTTTTTATTGAACTACGAGGCCATTATATGGACTAGTTTTTCTAGTTTAATACTAAAAAAATTTCATTCAAAATTGTACAACTTTTGATCGAACATATAATAATACGTAACTTTCGATGGAAAGTACTCACTATGGGGTTTTTAACCCCACTGAAACTCTACCACCACTTTCATTTACACAATGGAGTTTTGTAGCAGCCGAAAATGTGGGGCTTCCGATTTGCAAACGTTTGTATATCCAAGTATTTTATGAGTTATTTTATGTATATACTATATTGAATATATATTATTATATATTTATTATTATTATTATTATTATTATTATTATTATTATTATTATTATTATATATATATATATCTGTGTGTGTATGTGTTTATACATATATGTGTGTGTGTGTATACATGCACATATGTATACATATACACACATATATGTGTGTGTGTGCATATAAATTTATATGTATATATTTATGTATATGTATTCACACACGTGCGTATATGTATATACATATTTATATATACATATATGTGTGTATATATAGATCATCTTTCATATATATATATATATATCATTCCAACACGTGTGTGTGTGTGTACATGCACATATGTACACATATACACACACATATGTGTGTGTACATATATATGTACATATATACACACACACATATATAAATATATATATATGTATATATATATACATACATACATACATATATGACATATATGTGTGTCATGTATATATGTGTGAGTATACATGTATATACATATACATGTACATAGAATTTTTAATTTATTTAAAATCCATTTTATTGCGTACATTTACATTTAAACATGTAATATGTAATTAATTTTAGTTCAATAATGTAGTTACACTTTAATTATTTTTCAATTAAATTAGGAAAAATATATAGACTCCATTTGATAGTAAATAAAAATTTAGGTACACACACACACACACACACACACACACACACACACACATATATATATATAGGCATCGTGGTAGATACACTGATTCCACCTCAAGAACTATTTGCCTGAACCAACCAGGAAATTGAAAGATTGAGAGAGTCTATAAACAATGCTAGTAGTTGTATTGTGTATAAGAATACTTGTCATTCGATACTTGATAACCTCATTAGAATTAGGGATGGAATTCATGGTGCTACTTCTTATTTAGCATACTATAGAGGTCATACTTGAGAGTAAGAGACGAGAGGTTTGTTCAGGCATTTCTCTTTCTAAGGTACAGGGCTTAGTGCCCAAAGAGATCGTGAAACAGGAAGCTTTCCCATTTTATGTTGATCAGAAGTATGTGAAGAGTTATCAAGTCACTATGTGGTAGAATCCAGCTATGGTAGCATTGATATACCCACAATTTCTTTCTTCTCATGGCTGTTATCCAAATAATGACCATATTCCACCATATTTTGCACAACAACTTTTTGTTGAGGTTCATTTATGGAGGGTCATTAATTACATTTTTTTGCCACCATATCTAGGATAGGGGCGTGGTAGATTGGCTGATACAGATGCTTATTGTCAACATGATCATTTGTTACTAGCACGTAGGGCCATTATTGGTCAGACAACACCTACTATAGCTCCTTCTTTGGGTCATGTAGTAGATAATGTTGTTCGTAGCACCCAAATATGAGTAGCGATTGATAGAGTTGAGGGCATTGTAGTAGTTGCCAGATCTATATCTACTGATCAGATTGAGAAGTATTTGATGCCTCAACAACACTCTAGATCCTCATTTGGAGCATCCTCTAGTAGGACCTCATATGAAATCTATAGTGTAGCAGGTATCCCTTCACTTTCCATCCTAGAGAGACTCACAGGAGAGATGGCACAAGTTACGTTGACTAGTTTGGTCGAGGATCTTCTAGATGCTTATGCATTTATAGTGAAAGACCATGATATCTCCATATCAGATGTTAGAGCTCATGTGGGTACTATCAGATACACTAAGCCACATCCTTCTCATCACCCAAACTGTGGCCATAGTGGCAGTGCCCATGAGGATCCACCTACCAACCACTCTATTTTTGTAGAGGGAGAGGCACAATGTACAAACCATTTAGTGAGTGCAGTGCATCAGTCCTCTAATGTTGTCCTTAAGGATGTTGAATTCAGCATGACAACTACAAGTTACATGGATTTGTTGACATGATGATTCAACTTACATAGCCATCTCATTTGGTCAGTCTATTGCATTCATCCTTAGTGAGACGTGTGCTAACTAGTCATATTGCAAATGTAGAGTTGATCCTGGATGAGGCCCAAAAAAATCTTGATGCCTTGGTTGAAACGATCGAGGCTAGGTAGTCTGAGTAATATCAGGTGCCACCATCTACACAGGTAAATCTTATTTTTAATGTTACAACCTAAATTTTCAAACTTTCATGTAGCATGTAAGGTTACTTTTTTAAAAAATTTGATTGATATGGTATCATGTGTATTATTTATATCATTTTTTTTTAGGGTGAGATGCCTCTTGTTACTCCTTCGTTAAGACCTGATTGTGTACATCATCGGGACTCCATTGATGATGACATCAGTAGTGGATAAGTGAGTTTTAAATTTATTGATTTGTACATGTATAATTTATATCACTTTATATATATTTATTTCTTAGATATATAGAATTTATATCACTTTCTTTGTACAGGGATCGACACATCCTTCACAACATGATAGTCATTCTGGGGACGACTTAGTGAGGATTCATCATGATGAGTCCTAGGTTGTTGATCCATCTAGCTAGTATATAGACACTTTCATCTTTTCTCTAGAGACACTTTATATGTTTTTTATCTACACACATTATATATTTGATGTTATATTTTGTCTGTAGACTCTTTGTCCAATTGACATGTTACATTTGATATTATTTGATCTGTAGACTTTTGATCTATGTTTGATGGTTGACATGTTACATTTGATATTATTTGATCAGTAGACTTTTGATCTATGTTTGATGATTGACATGTTATATAATTATTCTATATGTGATTCAATTAAATACTCGATCTATGATTTGATGATCTAATTTATATATGTCTAACATGTAATTTATATGTCTGATGATCTTAGAACTATACTTGATCTATGATTGATGTTTGACATGCTATACTTGATCTATGTTTGATTCATATCTAATTTATATATGTTATACATCATGTAATTTATATATGTTTGGCATCATGTAATTTATATACATTTGATGATCTAAGTTATATGTTTGACATGTAATTTATAATATACATCTGATGATGTATAAGTTATATTTATTTGATTGTAGTTATTTCCTCTAGGTCCTCCTTAAGACGTGTCCTAATTAATCAACTATACAAACAAAGTATTGCATGTACATTCATTGAGATAAGTAATAAACCATCCCCTTAAGACATATTTAAATTGAGATTACTATTAAATCATCCCATTAAGATGTGAAATACATTCAAATTGAAATAAGTATTAATATCACGCATACATTCAATTTGAAATAAGTATTAAATCATTCCCTTAAGATGTGTACTAATTAATCAACTATACAAACAAAGCATTTCAATATCATGTATATATTCAAATTGAGATAAGTACTAAATCATCCTCTTAAGATGTGCAATGTACATTCCAATTAAAATAAGTATTAATATCACAAATACATTGAAATTGAAATAAGTATTAAATCATCCCCTTAAGACATGTGCTAATTAATCAACTATACAAACAAAGAATTGCAATATCATGCATACATTCAAATTAAGAGAAGTATTAATTCATCCCCTTAAGACATGCAATGAACATTCAAATTTAAATAAGTATTAATATCACACATACATTCAAATTGAGATAAGTATTAAATCATCCCCTTAAGACGCGTGCTAATTAATCAACTATACAAACAAAGCATTGCAATATCATGCATACATTCAAATTGAGATAAGTATTAAATCATCCCCTTAATATGTGCAATGTACATTCAAATTGAAATAAGTATTAATATCACACATACATTCAAATTGAGATAAGTATTCAATAATCCCTTTAAGATGTGTGCTAATTAATAAACTATATAAACAAAGCATTGCAATATCATGCATACTTTCAAATTGAGATAAGTATTAAATCATCTCCTTAAGACATGAAAGGTACATTCTATTTGAAATAAGTATTAATATCACACATACATTCAAACTGAGATAAGTGTTAAATCATCCCTTTAAGATGTGTGCTAATAATCAACTATACAAAAATCATTACAATATCATGCATACATTCAAATTGAGATAAGTATTAAATCATCCCCTTAAGACGTGCAATGTACATTAAAATTGAAATAAGTATTAATATCACACATACATTCAAATTGAGACAAGTATTAAATCATCCCCTTAAGAAATATTTATCTCTATGTTAAATTGTTCAACCAAAATTCACACAAGTTGTAAAAATGTACATAAATTGTTTCTATTCCACATCAAGTGGTTCAGATCACTGTTGGATAACACTTAATGTTCTCTCATGATCATCAATATCAAGTCTCCACTTATGAATGCCACATCCTGTGAATGGATGAAGAGATAGGGTAGTGGAAATTACAAGGTGGTTATACTGATAAACCTTTTTGTTAGGTTGATAATCAATAAACTAAATCCCATGTTGAAGTATTTTGATTTTCTTCAAATATGTTCCTTGCACAACAATTGAGCTTGCACAGAAAAGAAACAACATAGATAAATTAACCACAGACACAAAATTCCATCGTAATTTGTCTAAGCAATTTTAATAAATTAAACATAAACACACTACTAGAACCTATGGAAAACATAATTTCATCTCTTGTTTCATTATTTGGTAGCTTCTTCTTGTCATTGGTGCAATGTAACAAATAGTAAGTAACACCTTATACATTTCTAGGCTCTGATATTACAGCAAAAACATATCCTGCAAAATATATTTTTAACAACCTGTAAATTTAAATTAAAGAGATCAAGTATAATTTACTATATATACATGTATATATTTGTATTTTCTTAAAATGGAAGCACTTCCATTTTAGTAGATTTAGCACCCTTTTTTAGTACACTTGCATATTATATTTGCATTTAGGATGCATATACACAAGTGATTCTACATTTCTATGTGAAACTAGGGTTAGGATCCTATGGATCCTCCTTAATTTCCCTCTCTCTGGATTTATTTTTGGGTAGAACCTATGTATTGTCTCTCCTAATCTTCATAATACCTCCTTTATGGCCTTTGTGCCTTTACCAAGCACTCTGGTGTGTTTTCTCACCTTCCTAGGTCCCCGATTGACCTGGGAATCCTGCAAATTTCTCAAGGTGACCTACCTGAAACCTCAGGTCAAGGTTGAAGTCAATTTTGACCTAGGTTAGAATCAAGGTCATCCTTGACCTAGGTCAAGGTCAAGTTTGACTTTGACCTCTGTCAAGTGTACTTGGTCCCCGCTTTCAAATCCGAAGCTTATCGGGGTTCTAAACTAAAACATAGGTCCCCGGGTCTGGATGCGGTAGTGTTTTCTCTGATATTCCAATTAATAAATCCCTTCCTTGGTTGGTGATTGTAATTGGACCATAATTCAAGGCAAAATTTGGATTTGGGTCCCTTTCATTTCCCTAGGAGGTCTATATTGAGATCGAGCTATATAAACACTCTCTTTTGCCTTCATTTCTACATGAGATAAAATCGCAAGATGATATGATGCAATTACGATTATGACATGATGATGATGCAAGAAAGAAATAGAATGATATAGAAGGACAAGATATGATGATGCATTAATATATACAAGCATTTTGTGGACAAACTATTGTGGATCTTCTTTGGAGCAAGAGAGAGTTCTTCCTTCCTTCTTCTTGGATCCACCATTTTCAACATTCAAGCAGTCAAAAATATACTATCAATGGGTAGAAACTACGGATTGTGAGTTTGGTAGGAATACTTTAGCCTTGGGGGCTTGGTATGCTTTTTTTATCATATTCAAATTGTTAAATTTTGGATCAGATTTATATGGCTTTTAATTTTATTTTCAAAAATCCAATATATATATATGTATAATCTCAATATATATAATATATATTTAATCACAATATATATACATATATTTATTACTAATATAATTATAAATATATATAGATATATTAATATCAATAATATGCTAATTGCCTGAATGAGACTTGTATTGTATTTTCCTTATATACTTATCTTCATTCATTCCAAGATTGGATATATATATATGGGAGACATGTGAATAGATAGACATGCCTCCACGTGGAGACATGTCTCTCTATTCACATGCCTCCTCATGATATGCATACACATTAATTAAATCAGCTTTCATATACTCAATGCTTAACTCGATACTCATCGAGATTCATTAAACTCAAACGATACAGTAGGTACTTGATCAATATGCAATGTTAATTATAATCGCTATTAAGTGAATGTTAACTGATACAATTCGGTATCAATACATGATTGATAAAACCGATATTAATCGGTCATCTTTATTAAATGTTATATAATCAAATACATTATACATTGTAGATGTATATTGATATATATAATAATATAATTATTATTATATATATTAATATGCATATATATAATGTTGAATAATATAACAACATTATCAATTCAGATATGAATAATATGATTTCATTCGATCAAATCCATTTCAATAGTTAATTTGATTAATAATATGATAATAGATTAATTTACTGAATTATGTATGTAAATACAATAATATATATAATAATAATATCTATTATTATTATCATATATA
>MU223638.1:233622-255118 GCA_018584345.1 Thuja plicata | reverse complement strand
ATTATGTATGTAAATACAATAATATATATAATAATAATATCTATTATTATTATCATATATATTATATGCATAAGTTAATCTATTCTCATAATATTAATATCTCATTTATTTTATCTGATCGAAGCTACAAACATCAACACAAATCTATGCATTTCTTTCTCATTTTCAATTCATGTTAGGGTTTTAATCTAGAGGATTAGATCTTGACATTACAAATTCAAAGCTTTTTCTAAGAGCAACACACACATACATTCTACTGTATTCGGCTATTCGTGGAGGTGGAAACCACCAAAATGGGGGTTTGACTAAGAAAAAATCCTATATAGCCACCTCGAAACCCCTCTTTTTTAGATATTTGCAGGTGTTGTTTCAGGAGTTACAGAATTGCAACAGCAAGTTGGAGTGCAGATTCAAATACCCTTTTAAGAAAACTATCAGGATCTGGAAACAAATTTTGTGTTGGAGACTTTTGAGGTTGATTCTGGCCTAGGTTGGAATCATAAATTTTGGGTTAATGGTGATATTGATTTGAGGGTCAAAATCATAACTGTGTCGGATCGGAAAAAGATTGCTGGGTTTCGTCTGTCTCTACGTTTTTGTTCTAGATTTGGTCTCAGATTTTCCAGAAACTCAACACAGGCTTTAGAAAAAGGGTATTTCTAGATCTTTAATGATATGAGGTAGGTATTTTACTCCATTATTCTTTGCAAGTATTTCCAAGCTTTACATTCCTTATCATAACAATTAAATGTAAATGGTTGAATATGGCATAGGGTCTCTTTTATATGCAAATATCCATTGTGCAAACCCTATTTAGAAGTCCATCCACATTTACCCTTTACAATATTGAATGGTAAATAAGAATGTACATGCTCACTAAATTTATGGAAATTGAGATTATGAAACCTAAATATATACGTACCAATTTTGATTAAACCTAATATATGGTTATAATCGGTAGAAATCAATAGAATGTCATCGTAGCTTTCATCCTCAACTTCATCATTTGTATTAGTAACATCTAGTGGCACCAATTTCTATTCATTAACATATCCACATTGTTGGTTGATGCATTCACCATAGTTTTCATTAGTGCAGTCATAACAAAAGCATGAGTAATCTCTAGTGTACAATGACCACACATTTTATCCGTACTCATAATTGAATGCAGGGATCTTTTTTTTTGTACCCTCTTGCATCCATGCATTGATCTTCTATCAACACCTGAATAAGACATGTAAAAATTTAAAACAAGTTAAACATGTATGTACATGTTCAAATCAATATTTAAAGTACATATATACAAATTTGATTTAATAATTTGAAAATATGTAGCATATATACATGATATCTCATAAAACACTCTGAACGGTATGACTTGATCCAATCGTGATGATGTGTTAGCCTCATTTCAAACTACAAAGTGCATCTTGTGCCACTCAACTATATCATTAGAATTATTTATGTGATATCCCTGATAGTCCAGTTGATACTTTTTTAAGTACGTTTGATACAAGCTACTGCACCATCATGCTCACCCTTTCCATATCCACTCTCAAAGAAACTCCAAATATGTGGTATTTTTTGGTATCAATGATATCTACATAGTGCATAAAATGGCCTTGCTGATTTAAATTATGTTGTACATCCATCTAACCAAACGAAATGATTCAATTTTTATGCCTTTATTTTTCAAATATCAAAAAAATGTCTTAAACCAATGCTCGACAAAATGTGTATCATGCTCTTTATCATCACTAATGTAAAAGTGATATTCTTTCTTAATGAATCATACTTGATATGCACTTTCAGCACCATCCAAATCTAATTTTGCATGTCGATAACACACATGGACCATAATAGTGACCTTCTCTGTATAATAGTATTCTGCTTGTAGTTATTTTTGAGAAAAAAAGAGTAATTCTCTGCAAAGTCAATGACCAGTAAAAATTTTCCAAGTGGGAAATTTTCTCTTAGTGTTTGGAACTATTATGCTTGCCACTTATAAAAAACCATGACATATATATGGTTTAATAAATTTACAAAAATTCTTAATAAATGCTCCAACAGGTATCTCCTCCTCTACATATTCCAACCTTGTTGATTTTTCCCAACTTTTATTTCAGACTTTATGCACTTGTAACTCTTACATTTTACCATCCTCATGATGTCAATATCTTCAATTCTCAAAGAAAATTCAGCCAAATTCTCACACGTTTCACAAGTTCCTCTTATGCAATCTATTTTACATATAATATGTTCAGTTGATTTGTATACTTGAGATTGACACCCCATCGGTAATATCATCAAAGTTATCCTAGGCCAACCTCCACATCTAAGTAATTTGATGTACTATAAGGGAATAAGAAAATTTAGGAGCTCACCTCTATCGCTCCCCGTCTACAAAGTGAGCATACATAATAAACTCCTTTGATATACTCTGATGATGTCTACACTGCCTCAGAACCCGAGAAACCACAAAACACTCGATAATAAAGGATGTCATCCCAATCAATGGATGGGTAATAAATAAGTCCCTCCTCTGAGACCTCCAATCTCCCTAGGCCTTTGTACCTCTGTATGGCCTCCAGGTCACTACAGTGAGATCGTCCAGTTGATGCCTCCAATAATTGGTCTTCCCTAAGTGGGGTTGTGTAATGAAACCAATATATCTATAGACAAATGACTGGCCATCTTGTTGAGGGTCCTCTATGACCAGCCTTCTAATGAGAAGGTGCTCCCATGCCAATACCTCTAATACCAATACCCCAAAAACCATCCCCCTCGCACCTCATAAAATCACCTCATGCATCTCATGGTACATATGTGCAAGAAGGCACTGAACCCAACCTAATTTCTCTAGCCTCATGAGAAATCTCTCTAATACCCGCCCCCATTCAAAAAGGAACCTTTTCTATCCTTTTTTCTTCCATGATAAAGAAACCAATGAAACCCGCCATAACATAGGCAAGTGGAAACTAGGCACCATATCTACTGACCATGTCATGCCAAGTAATGGAGCGATCAAGAATGATATAGTCATGAAATACCCATATCAAAGCCTGAATACCCAGTCAAGGAGTCATGTCATAATCCACTATCTCACAAGAAAAGGAAATGCAGAGAATCCTATAGACATCCTTGGGATTGATGGTCATCTCCCCAGTAGGCAAGTGGAAAGTATTATGCTCATTGTGAAAACACTCAACCAAAGTTGTGAGAAAATTGTGATTAACATGAATATCAGGCATTTATAGTAACCATCCAAACCCACAATATCTGATATAATCCCTTTGCGCATTAGATAATTGTCTCACTAGTATCACTATTGGTGGATAAGTCGATCTGAACTGAATATCAGGAAGTTGTGTCTGCAAAAGAAAACTAATGAATCATCAGTACATGATCAAAATCAAGCTTAAAACACTGAATAAAAGTACAATGACTATCAGACAAGCTAAAAAAATGCCAAGGAATCTAAATCTATGATAAAAAAAGATGAACTTTGGCATTACAACATTGAAAAATACTTATTTTTCCTCATACAAAAAATTACAAACAAGGGAACTGACACAAGAACTCGTGCAAGTAAAGATTACATGTCATACAACAAAACAATCTGATACGAGCAAATACATAGGGGCATACGACATTCTAGGTCTTCAAGAAGAGACTCATGTGTGTTAATGGTGTTCCCCATATGATAAATATAATGGACCTATACTACAAAAGATTATAAGGAAGCTTGTCATATGAGTTTTCTCGACAGACCATATGAGGAAACAAAACTGGTGCAAGAGCACCTTAAGGTCTCAGTGAAGATCTTTGACAATTTTGGCTTGTAGGTGGTTCTAGTCAACCATCAAGGAATAAAGGACTAAGACAAAGTCCCAAAGTGTCCTGAGTTGTCAATTTTTTCTTTTGGTTTTAGTCCAAGAAAGTTCTAAGGAGTTAGTTTGTAATAGGTAGCTAGGAAAGTCAAAGGTGGTCAAACAATGACCCAAATCCCAAAATGAACGGAAAAATTTTATTTTGGTGTTTTTAGATTATTTTGGATCCAATAGTGTGATTTTTAATCAATTTGAGCAAGTTGGAAGAGTTATAAGGAAAAGTTGTAAAAGTTGCTCATGACAACTTTGCAAAGTTATCATGACAACATTTCCTAGAATAGTGGAAAGAGCTTTAATGAGGTCTTAAACCCAACCTATGGGTCTAATAATGTGGGGGTGACCTATATAAGGCTATACAAACCATAATCTAAAGGTCAAACACCATATTGTATGGACCGTATTTTGAAAAGATCAAGAATTGGACTGAATTTGTGCTACAGGACCTTCATCCACACTTTAATGGATTGAATGGTAGGTGTTTTTTTGTGTTGGAAATTATTGAAGTTGTTTATGTAGTTAATCTTTGTATTTTTAGTTTAGAAAGTTATCAATTTCTTCCATTAGTTTGTAAATTCCTTAGTTTTTCTAGTGTTGCTAGCCTATACAGAGGCAATTATGTAAACGTGGCCCTTTCTTGAATTCTCGTGGTTGGTTATTCATGGCCAC
The DNA here is from genome assembly GCA_018584345.1 of Thuja plicata. Lineage (NCBI taxonomy): Eukaryota > Viridiplantae > Streptophyta > Pinopsida > Cupressales > Cupressaceae > Thuja > Thuja plicata. The sequence continues at coordinate 250,562 of MU223638.1, read as the reverse complement.
TTGGAATAAAGGAGGGAACCCTGTAAGTAGTGTAAATATGTGTTTGTGGTTCAATGTGAGTAGGGCAGCTATTTTTGCAAGCAAGCCCTAGGCGGGTCCAGAGCCATCCGAATAGGAAATTGCAGTGTTGCAGAGTTATAAAGCATTGTGGAATGGATTGGTTTGTACCAATCAAGAGTGGGAGAGTGTAGGGGCATGGGACAAGGATATTTTTCTACAAGTAGAATTTTAGAGGAATCCATTAAATAACTTAGTAAGACCAAAGAAGATAGACTGGTCTACATGCCCTAGAAACCCTTAAAATAGGGGTTTGCTGGAAGTCCTATCTATGGACACCATGGAGACCTAAGACCTAGGAAAACTTGAATCCTAGGAAGTCCTTAGAGAAAATACACAACTAGGTTGGGGGCTTGTCATGATAAGTTTCAAGGAAATCCAAGATCACTAGTTTTAGGAGGCCTAATTGGCTAAAAAGGCTACAAGGCCTAAAAACTAGGACAGAGTGTACTCAATGGAAAAAGCTTAAAATAATCCATTAGAGTGGATCAAGATTGAAGGAAGGTGGAATGGATATAGGTTGGAACCCTATTCTTGTGGCCAAGAACAACTTGGGAGCATAGTTGCTTGAATTGAGCCTATGGATGCACATTTGTGTACAGAAGGATTGAGGAAAGTTTGAAGTTGGTGGAGAACTCTAGTCGGAGTAGAGGAACCATAGGAGTTTCCTCTGGTTAGGGTAGAGAGAAGTACCCTATAAAGTTCACAAGAAAGGCCCTAGGAAGATAAAGAAATATCTTAGGAGTTAGATCTCCCCATCAAAGTGGTATCAGAGTCATTGAAAGGCTTGGGAAGTGAATTATGTGTGACAGAAGGAAGTGAGTCAATTGGAGAAAGCACCATGGTGACCAATATAGAGTTGGCAAGAGACTTTTCAGAATAAAAAGTCAAGAATAGACTTCTAGAAGAAGTTATGGAGGAGATAAAACACAAGTTGGCAGAATTTGCAGAGACTGCAAGAAAAATAAAAGAACAGTTAGGAGAGAATAAAGACAAAGGAAAGAATCAAGTTGAAGAGGAGGCAGAACCAGAACCAAACCCTCCATTACTTGAGGAACCTTTCCTCAAATCCCTTGAGGTGCTAAGTGGAAAAGCATTGGAAGGAATCCCTATATTATCTGGTAGAATGGATGTAGAATTAGTGATGGAATGGATTGAGGGTATGGAAAATCACTTTGAGTGTGATGGAATCACAGAGGCACAAAAGGTAAAGATAGCCAAGTCAAGATTGATAGGACAAGCACTAACTTGGTGGAAGTTCTTGCAAGAGGAAAGAGAGAGAGAAGGGAAGAAGCCAATAGCTAATTGGAAGGCTATGGTGGCTAAGGTAAAATAAAATTGCTTACTAGAGGATTATGACATCCAATTGCATCAAAAGAGACAAAATCTCAGACATGAGGATTTAGATGTGGCATCCTACACTGAATAATTTCAAAAGCTATGACTTAGGTCCAGAGTGCAAGAGATAGAGAGCATTAAAGTTGCTAGGTATCTCAATGAACTTAGGTGGAACATTCAAGAAGGGCTAAGCCTCTTTACCTTAACTTCTATCCATGGTTGTTTTCAAATGACCCTTAAGGTGGAAGAAAAACTCAGAAAGAAGCAAGATTCAAGTTCTAAGGGTACAGGAAGAAGTAGAGACTCTAGAGGAGGACATAGAGGAGGTTCTAATGGTAGAAGAAATGAGACCAGAGACCAAGGAGACTCCAAGTTTGTTAAACAAACACAACAGCCAATCAATAGAGGTAGTTATGACAAGGGAAGAAGCTTTCACAGTGGTGGAAGAGGCAGATCAGGTGGGTTTGGAAGAAGCTCATGTTTTTCTTCAATCAAGTGTTATAATTGTGGCCAATTGGGTCACCCTACTTATAGGTGTACAGATAAGCCAACTTCTTCACAAGGAGAGAAGAAAATTGCATATGTTCAAGAACAAGATAGTACTAAACACTATGAGTTAAGTCTTGATTCAGAGAAAGGAGAAAGCCTAATGCTTAGGAGGATCTTGATCAAAGAACCTACCTAGGATGAAAACAAAAAAAGGAGGGCTCTTTTTAGATTCAAGTGCAATATTCTTCGCAAGGTGTGTAGGGTCATAATATACTCAAGGTCTACTGATAATGTAATCTCAAAGGAAGCAATGCAGAAGATAAAACTAACTAAGATACCCCATGGTTATCCCTATAAAGAAACTTGGTTGAATAAGGGGCAAAACATATTGGTCAATGAATAGGTGTGGGTTGATTTCACCATAGGAAAGTATCAAGACAAGGTACTTTGTGATGTGCTACCAATGGATGCATGTCATATGTTTCTAGGAGGACCATGGAAATATGATAGAGAGGTAGTCCACCATGGCAAGGAGAATAAGTACTCATTCAAGAAGAATTGATTCACTTATAAGATATAGTCCTTGATATATGAATATACAGTGGAGAAGAAGGAAACCAATACTCTCTTAAAGAGTGGAAATGAATTCCTAAAAGACATGAAGGAAGAAGAAGGAATTGGTTATGTTATCTTGGTAAAACCAAAGGAGGAGGAGACACCCAATCAGACACCTATGACTTGAGAAGTCAGATAGTTGTTAGACCAGTTCAAGGACATCATATGTGATGGGACACCAGCTACACTACCTCCACAAAGAGAAATCAATCATCAGATTGATTTTGTGCCAGGGGCATCATTGCCAAACAAAGCTACCTACAAGATGACACTAGACCAGAATAAAGAGATTGCAAGGAACATGCAATAGCTTTTGGATCAAGGTCTAATTAGAAAGAGAATTAACCCATGTGTTGTTCTAGTGGTATTGGCTCCTAAAAAGGGAGGTAAGTGGAGAATGTGTACTGACTCTAGGGAAATAAATAGGATAACAATAAGGTATAGATTTCCTATTCCTAGAATATAAGACTTAATGGATTGCTTAAGGGGTGATAAGTAAATTTCCAAAATAGACCTTAAGAGTGGTTATTACCAGATTATGATGAAACAGGGAGCTGAGTGGAAGTCTTCCTTTAAAACCACAGAGGGACTCTATGAGTGGTTAGTAATGCCATTTGGGATTACAAATGCACCTAGTACTTTTATGAGGGTCATGAACGAAGTCTTAAAGGATTTGATAGGTGTATTTATAGTATTCTACCTAGATGATATCCTCATCTTTAGCAAAACCAAAGAATAGCATATGAAACACCTAGAGATTGTGTTGAAGAAACTTGAAGAGGAGAAGTTAACCATCAACCTTGGGAAAAGGGAATTCATGAAACAAGAGCTTGTCTACTTAGGGTTTTTAGTCTCCCAAGGTGACTTGAAGATAGATAAAAGAAAATTTGAAGACATTTAGAGTTTGCCTACTCCCAAGACAGGGACTAAAGTGAGGAGATTCTATGGTTTGTCACAGTTCTATAGGAAGTTTGTCAGGAGATTCAGTGAAATCTATGCACCTGTCCTAGATACCATAAAAGGTGGAGTCAACAAAAAGTTTGTATGGACCAAGGAAGCCAATGAAGGGTTTGAAAGGTTGAAGAAGGAAGTGGTTACCCAACCTATACTGGTGTTGCCAAGTTTTGACAAATTATTCATTGTGGAATGGGATGCTAGAAACATAGCAGTGGGTGAAGTCCTAAGACAAGAAGGAAGACCAAAAGCCTTCTTTAGTGAGAGAATGAATGAGGCAAAGTCAAGGTATTCATCCTATGATCTAGAGCTTTATGCTTTTGTACAAGCTCTTAAGAAGTGGAGGAACTATTTGTTTCCAAAATAATTTGTTGTATACACAAACAACCAAGCCTTAAGCTACATAAATACACAAGAGAAGCTTAGTTTGAGGCATATAAAGTGGATGGAATTTCTGTAGTCATACACCTTTTACAATCAAGCACAAGAAGGGAGTGAACAACAAAGTTGCAGATGCACTTAGTAGGAGGTTTCGTACTGTCCAAGAGATACAGTTGCAGAGCACAGGGGTTGAAGGATTCAAGGATATTTATGAAGGAGATGAGGATTTCTCAGAGATCTACAAGGTATGCACTGATTTTAAGAATCATTTCCCATAGTGAATATGTTGACTATACATTGCAGAATGTTCTACTGTTTAAGGGGAAACAACTATGTTTTCCAAGGGGTTTCATGAGGGAGAACCTCATCCAAGAGAAGCACAATGGTAGTTTGAGTGGACACTTTAGGTTAAACAAGACCCTAGACCTAGTGGAGAGATTTTACCATTAGCCTAAGATGCATAAGGATGTAAGGAAGTATGTTGAGAAATGTGGGGTATGTAAGAAGGAAAAAGGAACATCTTCAAATGCAGGGCTCTATCAACCATTTCCCATCCCAAATAGGCCTTGGGAGTGCATAAGTATGGACTTTATAGTAGGGCTACCTAGAACACCAATTGGTTTGGATAGTTTGTTTGTAGTAGTGGACAGATTTAGTAAGATGAGTCACTTTATTCCATGTAAAACAACACATGATGCCAGTCACATTGCCCACCTTTTCTTTAAAATACATAGTAAGGATACATGGTTTTCCAATGAGCATAGTTGCAAACAGAGATGTGAAATTTATGGGACATTTTTGGAAGACCCTCTGGAAAAGACTAGGTACTAATTTGGCTCATAGTTCTGCACATCATCCTCAAATGGATGGCCAAACAGAGGTAATTAACATAGTTCTTGGTAATTTGTTGAGGTGTCTAACCAAGGAATAAGGGAAAGGATGGGAACAAGTCATCCCTCAAGAAGCATTTTCCTATAATGATAGTACCAATAGGACTATTGTTAAGAGTCCATTTGAGATTGTGTATGGATTACATCCAAGGGGTGTTTTTGAGCTTAGAGACCTAAAAGGTTATGAAGGGATTAGCAGACATGCAGATGAATTTTCTCAGTCTATGAGAGAGGTCTATGAGAAAGTGAAGAAGACACTAATGGAGGCAAATCAAAATCTTAAAGCTAAGAAGGATGAAGGGAGAAGAGACTTACAGTTTCAAGTAGGAGACTTGGTGATGGTGTTTTTGAACAAAGCTAGGCTACAGAAGGGCATACCAATAAAAATTTAGATGAAGAGGATTGGACCATGTAAGGTGTTGGATAAGTATGGTCCCAATGCCTACAAAATAGATTTACCTAAGGAGATATCCATTTATCCTATTTTCAATATGAAGGACCTAACAAAATATAAAGGACCAGATGTTAAGGAGCAAGAGTACAGTACATACATAGAAAAGGATGTGGAAGAACTTAAGGTACCTGTCCAAGCTAAGCCACAAGTTGAAAAGATTATGGATTCTAGAGTAAAGAAGAAGACTAGCCACAAGGTCTATATGGAGCATCTAGTCAAATGGGAACAACAACCTAAGTCAGAGGATACTTGGATAGAAAAGAGTGATTTCAAGAAGCATGGAATCAATCTGGATTTCATCTTACCTCAGGTACCTTGAATTTCTTATTGCAAGGGGAGAATGGTGCAGGAGGACCTTAAGGTCTCAGTGAAGATATTTGGCAATTTTGGCTTTTAGGTGGTTCTAGATAACCACGAAGGAATAAAGGACTAACATAAAGTTGCAAAGTGTGTGTATATAGGAGTTGTCAAGTTTTTATTTTGGTTTTAGTCCAAGAAGGTCCTAAGGAGTTAGTTTGCAATAGGTAACTAGGAAAGTCAAAGGTGCTCAAACAATGACCCAAATCCCAAAATGAAGGGAAAAATGTTTATTTTGTGTTTTTAGATGATTTTGGATCCAATAGTGTGATTCTGGATCAATTTGAGCAAGTTGGAAGAGTTATAAGGAAAAGTTGTAAAAGTTGCTCATGACAACTTTGCAACTTTGCAAAGTTGTCATTACAACATTTCCTAGAATAGTGGAAAGCGCTTTAATGAGGTCTTAAACATGACCTAAGGGTCTGAGTACATGGGGTGACCTATATAATTCTATACAATCCCTAATCTAAGGGTTAGACACTATATTGTACGGACTGTGTTTTGAAAAGATCAAGAATTGGACTAAATTTGTGTTATAGGGCCTTCATCCACACTTTAATGGATTGAATGGTAGTTTTTTTGTGTTGGAATTGATTAAATTTTTTTATGTATTTAATATTTTTGGTGTTATTTTTTCAATTTATCACTTTCTTTCATTAGTTTTTAAATTCCTTAGTTTTGTCAATGTTGCTGGTCTGTACAGAGGCACTTATGTAAACATGGCCCTTTCTTGAATTCTCGTGGTTGGATCTTCATGGCCACTTGGAATCAAGGAGGGAAAATTTTAAGTAGTGTAAATATGTGTTTGTGGTTCAATGTGATCAGGGGAGCTATTTTTGCAAGCAAGCCCTAGGCGGGTCCAGAGCCATCAGGCTAAGAGACTACAGTGTTGCAAAGGTATAAAGCACTATGGAATGGATTGGTTTGTTCCAATAAAGAGTGGGAGAGTGTATGGGCATGGTAAAAGGATATTTTGTTTCAAGGATAAGTTTAGAGGAATCCATTAAAGCATTTAGTAAGACCAAAGAAGCTAGACTAGTCTACATGCCCTAGAAACCCTTAAAAATAGGGGTTTGTTGGAAGTCCTATGTACGGACACCAAGGAGACCTAAGAACCAGGAAAAATTGAAGCCTACGAGGTCCTTAGATAAAATACACAACTAGGTTGGGGGTTTTTTAAGAGAAGTTTTGAGGAAATCCAAGATCATTGGTTTTAGGAGGCCTAATTGGCTAAAAAGGCTACAAGGTTTAAAAACTAGGAAAGAGTGAACTCGATGGAAAAACCTTAAAAGAATCCATTAGAGTGGATAAATATTGAAGGAAGGTGGAAGGTAAATAGGTTGGAACCATATTCGTGTGGCCAAGAATAGGTTGGGAGCATAGTTCCTTGAATTGAGCCTATGGATGCACAGTTGAGTAGAAAAGATTGAGGAAAGTTTGAAGTTGGTGGAGAGCTCTAGTTGGAGTAGAGGAACCATAGGAGTGTCCTCTAGTTAGGGTAGAGAGAATTACCCTAGAAAGGTCACAAGAAAGGCCTTAGGAAGATAAAGAAATCTCTTAGGAGTTAGAGCTCCCCATCAAAAACCTATGACCTAAAATTCGCTCAATCATAAAAAACAATTCAATCAAAAATTGCAAAAATTGAATCAAAAGGAGGGTTTTTCTATCACTCAATAGTGGTGGGTAGTTTATGGGCCAATTGTGTCACCTCATCATCTTTAATCAATGTGATTGCATAGGGACCACCATTTTGGCTCAGAGAAGGTTTTTCTAATTTCTAAATATGGAAAATGAAAATGATTTGAAAATGACCCTTTTGATCCGTTACATAGCCTATGGCCCTAATTTGACCTAATTTTCAACTTGCTTTGATGGAGATGAAAATTTCACCCCTAGCTAATTTGATGGTTCTAAATCTATTTTTGAGATCAAAATCGAAATATGACATCATTCTTCTAGTCAAAATTATAAGTCAACATCTTAGTCAAATGCATTTGACCATTAACGCCATCATTTCCAAATTCCTCCTCAATTTAATTCCTCATCAACTGAACCATACATCCTCCATCTCAACCTAAGAGAATCAACCTTGGTCAACCCTAGCCAAATTTTGGTCAAAACTAGTCAACAAGACCTTGAATCAAGCTTAAATCAAGTTCTCCACCATCTGTGACCTAATCGAATTAAATAAATATCAAATCAAATACTTTCTATCAAGAAAATCAATTACAATCGGGCTTGCCTCTCTAAAAACATTTTTATTTTGATCCTGAGGGGGCAGCATCAATATATCAACAATATGAATCTTAATCACCAAATTTCCTCACTAGGGGCATCTTAGCTCTGTATCTAACCAAGATTCTTTCAACACAAGTGATTTCATTGCTTCACATTAATTCACTTGGACATACATGTATAACCCAGTTGAATCTCTAGGGGCATATTAGTTTCATCATACCACATCAATCTGGTAGTGTCTCCTAATTAGGTGGTTGACTTTAGCAAGACCCATATCAAGTCAATTGTACTAATCAATATATCAAACATGATAATTAATCTCATCGCACCACATTAGTTTGATGGATCATTTAAACTAACCTAAAAATTAAAAAATATGCTTTGGATGGATATTCAATTTCATCGCTTCACATCAAGTTGAGTATTCAGGTACCTCAATCGATCTTCGTTCAATTAAGCTTGAAGTCAGTACTAGCAGTGTTCACTGAATCAAGTCTAGAATTGATGTCTTTAATCTCTCTGTCAGTCTTCGCTCAATCATGTCTGGAGATGGTATCTTCAATCTTCAAATCAATCTTCCTTCAATCAAGTTCAGAATCGGTTATGAATCAAGCTCTTCATGATCTATCATCAGATTTTCTTTGAATTAATGCACTTCTTGCACATCAATTAAAAGAGGGTAAAATGTAATCTCCTAAAATTGGTCTAGTAAACCTATAGCCCCTAATTCAATCAAATGGCCTTAAAAATCCCAAAATCTAAAGGCATTTACTACTAGACCTTAATCATGCAAGCAAACCCTAATAATCCCCCTTGCATAATTAAACCAAGGTCCAAAATCAAATCATCAATTTAATCCTAACAAAAGCTTGAAAATTTATTTAATCACTATGTTAGCGTTTTTCCCTGACCTTGTCAAAGAAAATGCTAATTAATGAGGATCAAACAAACCCTCCTACACTTTGAGCTCAAAGGCTCAGGCGGGTGTACCTATTGGATTCACTTCTTTCAGAGAATCATGAGATGGATTCCTGCCCATCACACTAGATTTGACAATCATTTAGTGCCCTAAAAATAGAAAGGGAAATAATGATTTGAATTTGAATTTGTTTTAGTTTTGGTAATAAGCCATTGCCTAACCCATTGGGTATGGAGTCAAATTGAACTGACATTCACAAAGATTCACAACTCAATACATCTGAAATAAGTAAGATGCCTTACATATTACTTCTTTCATCACAAATATATGATCATCAGATCCACGTGTCTTTGATATTCTCAAACATTATCCAAAGATATTTACTCCTTCCTTGAAGGAAACTAAATAATAATGTCACAATCTACCTTATAGATGACGAACCAGAAATACCTAACAATCTAGTTCATAAGAATATCAGAAACACACAAAGACATCAAATACTTGCAAAGAGATTTCAATTGCATTTTATTTATGAAACATTGCTTCAAAACATACAAGTGGCCACATACTCTAGAATTGTGTCACTAACTTCAACAAAACTTGCATTAACGGAACCTTAATAATCTGGAGAATTTCTCCCAGAAATGGGGAACTCTCAAAAATTTTTTTGGAACCTCTGTACAAAAGAGAAAATAGAAGATATAGAGCAAGGAAACAATTCCTCATTCTTTTTGCATTCAACACCTATCCTCCCTTCAAAATATCTGAAGATATGATTCTTCTTCAACTGACTACATGCTACATCATCACTCTTTGTTGAAGAAAAAGATCTGCTTTGTCCTCTGGAAAACCATCTGCCCTTTCTGCAACTGAAAAGATGATTCATCTTTCAAAATCTCTTCCACTGGTGACACATGGCTTTGTTCCACTCAAAATAAAAAATCCTTGAATAGGTGGAGACCTACACCAAATCTGATCTCAAAAATGAAATCCTCACTCCGCTAGCTTTTCGTTGATATATGACACTTATATGTCTGGAAAAGATTTGATTATCTGTTTGAAATCATTCTCCTGTTTGTTCATCATTTAAAATTATGATTTTTTTTTAATATAGTATAAACTATATCATTATGCTATTTAACTTTGATTTTTAACTTACATATATACAAATCTGATTCAAGTTACCATTCAGTTCAAAGATACCATTTTGTTCAAAGATGATCTATCCCATGATCAAATGTACCTGTCAACAAATGTACATGTCCAAGATTTTATTTCTTGACATCGAGGGCAATAACTTAGAGGAACAACAATGACATACTATACAATCATGATAGAGATATAACATTACATAATGATAGTTAATGCTTTGTATGGTAACAACTTTCCCATAAATGGAAAGTACAAGATAGGATGGATGATAACACATCATATCCACACACTTACTGGGTTCCTAGTTGTATTGGGAAAACTTATCTTTCAAGGCACGAAAGAAGAACTCTCTGGAATAATTCGGAGAGAAAAGGTTTGCTCAGTGGTTACCTGTTGTCTGCTATTTAGAGATTTTTTCTTGCAATGGGAGGGGAAAGACATAGAAGGGATCCTTCCAAAGAATGTGAAAAGTGGAGGAGATGAACCAAGGTTTGGCACTACCTACAACAAGGCGGCATCTCCACTTTCATTGAAAGGCTTCATGGTGGGAAGCCGACGGTGATGAAAATGTTCGTGAAATACTAGAATGAAGGCAGCATCGTGATTGAGGGAAGGAATTTTATGGTGACAAAGGAGGTCATCTCTGATTTCAATGGAATACCCATTATTTGCAAGAAGTTTTACAGAGACTGGAAAATCTCAGACTCGGCAATTAGCGACTTTGTGAAAAATGAAGAAGAGAAGAAGGCTCTTACTAAAGTCAGGACCTACTATCTTCCGAAAGGGCTGAAAAGATGGTGGAGATTTGTTCTGAGAGCCATCATATATTACATCACACTAGATACCAGGTTTGACAGTATTAGAACCTACAAGGGTCTGTGTAGGATCATGGTATGCCAAAAATTGGCGATGTGAAAAAATCAATTTTTCACTCGTCCAAAAGCGCACCCAAAAGTTTGTTGACTTTTGAGTAGGCCTAGGTGTTAGTACACCTAGCCAAGCCAAAATCCAAATCTAAAGCATTATGGGATGTCCGATAATATCGAATATCCGATATTCACCAGTAATAATATATTGTTGTCCGCGGTTGTGTTCAACATTTTCATTGTAAAAATGTTGAAGTAGCAAAGCCAAGCCCCTAAAATCGCATATCAGATACCTATCTGATATCAAATTTTCTACAGTAGACAAGGTAAGTGAAATTTTGTAGTTTCACTCTTTTGTTTTTGTTTTTACATTGAAATTTATTGTTTTTTTTAAACTAGGTTTTATATGATATTGTGTATTGTTTTTAAAAATTGATTATAAACTAGAGTTGAAATTTATATTGTTTATTCTTTATTTTTTTTGAATCAGACATGGATTTAGACCAATCTAAAAACCCTCCCTCTCAGTCCACAAACAATCCATAATGACCTCAAAACAATCCCCCGCCTTCAGAAGACCAACCATTCTCAAACCCTTGACCAATACAGGATCTCATAGGAGATAATCTAAATCATCTTAGAGGATATCAGAACACATATGTCAATATCCCCACCTTACATCCCATGTTTTCCACGCTTAACTCCGTTATTGAGAGCATGGAGAAACTCACAGAACAACACAATATTGCACTTCTTTGGCGTGAATCCATGCACCCCCAATTTGATGATGGGATTGACTATGATCAAGTTATGGATCTAAACATAACAAAACATGACATATGTAACATTTTTGTTGATCCCAAAATTGGTTTAAAAGTGGACCCTAAAAAAACCAAGTTGTTAATTAAATGGTGTACAAATGATGCAATACGTGACAACTTTTGGGATCATTGTTGGATGTTTTTTGATAGACTACCCTACAACAATTTGGATGTCCCTTTCTATTTCATTTAGAAATTATATGTTGAATTTGTGCTCGGTCACAAAGTTAATTACTGGAGCATGAGATAGAACCAAGGCATGGACTTAGGCACTCCCTAGGATAGGCCAGGGGCACAGCGGGTGAAATCTCACACATATGTCCCCCCTCCAGAGATTTCACCACCTCCCCCTGTACATCATCCTGACATTATTATCAAGGCTGGCTTACAGACTATTCAATCCATTCATGCCTTAAGTGATTTACTCTTTAGACAGAGTGTAGCATTGTTGCCTCCTCATACTAATGCTTCTGGCCCTTCCACATCCTCTACGAGCTCACATGTTTGTGTGCCTCATACTTGCGTTATGTACAAGAATATGTTCTTGGGTCCCCTAAATGATAGTGATGCATATAACTATATGTTTGAGGTGGACGATACTACACAACACACTACACGCACTGAAGCACCCCATGGAGATGTGCATCAGGGGCATACAGAGCCATGGACTCCTACTGTTACGGTAAGAGTAAACAATTAACTTGTTACATTGTATTTAATTTTAAACATTTGTATTTTTAATAGAATTTTCTTATAATGATTTCCCACTTATGTTTTTTATACATGTTTCATTTATGTCCAGTTGATGACAGAGGAGGAGATGGCATAGGTGGAGGGGTCCACGCTTTCGGCCATTTCATTTGGCCTTGACACTTCCATGGTACATACATTTTAATGTACTCATTGGTTTTCTTTTATTATATTATTGTATACATGTATTTTCTAATTTTTATGATCATCTTATTACATACTGATGCAGGTTTCACCAGTTGCCACTGGAGGGCAATGTGAGGGGGTTCAAGCGTCTGGTGTTGACAAGGGGAAGGTAATTAAGTATTTAAGATTGATTAAGCATACATGTATACTTGTCACTTGTGTGTACTCTTTTTTAATTACATGTTTTATTTGACAGAGGGTGGTGTCTGATGATGTTGTGAGACCGGTTCGCTATGATAGAGTCACAGGCATCTCAATTCACAGTGATAGCCCCATAGTACGTATATTTATAAATTTATTTGTGTGTAGTTTACTATAAAGTATATATTTAATATGATCAAGTCATGATTGTATAAAACTTATTTGTTTGACTTTGTAGGTCACCCCTAGTTTGAGGAAGGTACCATGCCAAGGGTTTGTATTACTGATGACCCAACCGACATTTCCTGAAGAAAGTTCAACAAAGGTAAGTTTTGATGTTAATTGAGTTATATTTAAAACATGTATTTGCTACCAAGTATTTAACATTAAATAGTATAAGTCTTACATCAATCTCATGTTCGCAAACATATATACACGTCGGAGTCAACATTGGTGGCATTGTCCCTTCACAACTAAAGACATATATTAGTTCTCCTAACTGCATGAGGAGACCGAGAGGCGAGGTAAATGAGAGTTCAATTTTTAAAAAATATTTATTATTGTTGACTATGATTTTAAATTTTTATTTATTATTTGTAGAAACCATATAAATTAAGTAATCTAACTTGGTGTTTCACTTTTGTTTTTGAATGCAGGATCCATCAAAGCCAAAGAGTAGTTCAAAGAGACTTCACTTTGATCATCCACCAGTAGAATAGAATGTCCTAGAAATATTTGTAGTTGAACTTCTTATGTTGAGATGCCATATGGCACATTTTGAGATGGCGTATGCCATATTGTATCTAGCTATGAACTGATTTTGTAAATTTTTGGAGATGACATGTGCCACATTTTGTACAAAACTATTTCATATATACATATCTACATGTTCATTTCTGATTATTTTATCTTTTTTCATGTGTACTATGTATGTATCATTTCCATATTATATCTTTGGCATGTATTGTATGTATGTATTATTTCCATATTATGTCTTTGTCAAGCATTGTATTTATGTATGTTTGTTCATTTTTATATTATATATTTTCCATGTGTTGTATATATGTATTATTTTCATACTACAGATCTTCATTCTCCATTAGTCATCTGGTGCACTATACTTTTGAGAGCACCAAAATGTTGATTGCAAAATTCATGGTAGATAGGAGTGTAATTGATTACTGTTTTGTCAAATGCATTATATTACTTAACATTTATTTTACATGTGTTTATTTGAAAGACTCCATTGTTGTGATGTTGGAATAACTAAACCTCTTATTTGGTTTTCAATCTCCTTCATTCATACATGTGGCATGTCCACTAAGACAACATTTGATCCTTTATAGATTTGGTTTTCATTTGATTAAAGTTATTATTTTGGTTTTATACCATGTTTGAATAGATATAAAATTACTTTTCATTCTTTGTTTGTAATCCTTGCAATCAATGCAATGCGCTTCTTCATACTTCTTCATACTCCTACCATTCAATCATGCTCCAAACTCCATGTTATGCATCCTTCATTCAATAGGCTTCTACAACCAAAACCATAAACCTTTCTTCCATAGGTGATCATAACTCCTCTAAGGACCCCAACACACTTGTTTCACCCTTATACCAAGCCACAAACTCTTCCTTCAAGACATCCTATCTCCTTCACAAATCTGTCCAGTCATACACTATTCTAGTAGTACAACAGCAAGGGTTTTTTGATATTTTCTCAAAATAGTTCCAAACAACTCTTAAAACCAATCACATATCTAAATACCCTTTTTCAATCTCATTAACATATCTCAGAACTGACCCCTTTTGTTTTGGACCATCCTACTCAACTTTGCCACTGTCAGTGAACTAAGAGGGTTAATTCGACCACTTTTTCAAAGCAACTACTAATGCATCATCACCCTAGACCTTGAGACTTTCAAAAAATCTATAAAATGACCCTAAACTATGGATTCTACAACTAATTTGATTATAAGACCTCTCTAAGTGCAAAACCCCTAATTTGCTTCTCAACAACCCCTAAAATCTAGGGCTTGGTCAATGTACAACCTCCCAACACCATAGCCTCAAATAAATGGATGATTCACCATCCTTATACCATCCTAAAATGGATTCAAAGACAAAATCACCCCCTCCAATGGCCAAATCCTTTGCTTCTATAACCACGCACCATGCATGCAACCCTTCAATACTATCAAACTCACTCATTCATCCATAATTTGGGGCTTTTTGATGTTCCCAAGGATATGAGACTAATTCATTTCATATTTGGGTGTTTTAGGACATAATTAACTACTGTCCAAGAGGGGGATTCTTTGGGTTAAGTTTATGATCTTGTAATTTTGCCTATTTTTATGTATTTTTGAGGTCTCAAAGTTGTAACAGTAGGGTATGGTCGAAAACAACCTACCTCTTTCTCTGCATATGTCAGAAATATTGATAAAGGGTTTTTGAAAACCCCATTTTTTTGCCAAGTGATTCAGAACTTTTTGGAGTTAGGGGTTTTAGAAGGTCGTTGATGTCCTAAAACAGTAAACTAGGTCTCCCAGCAAATTTCAAGCATTTTGTGCATAATCCATAGAATCTGACTCCATAATCAATTGATTCCTTCTAAATATGGTTGAATTAGGTCTCTTGTGGCATTAGAAACCTTGATTCAAGTTGTTGGGTTGAAATCTCATTTTTAGTTAGTGCACCTTGGGAAGACTTCGGTCTAACATGCGCTGGAATGTTCTTGGAGCTACGCGAGTGAAGAAAGGTCTCCCATAGTGTTTACCTAGCCAACTGGAGCCGATGGAGCTAATGGTTTGGTCCCACGATGAATGGTTTGAAAGATGCACCATTGAGCAACTTCCAACTGAGCAACAATGTCACTTTTTGCACCAACCGAGATCCAGCTGCCAAATGGAATCAGAATAGAATATCCCAGAACTAAGCCACATGCTTGTAGGCCTTCCCAAGATGGTCCTTGTGCACTTCACAGATCTTTTATATCTCTCATGAGGTCCGAGATGTGGATCTCAAAAAATCGCTGCCAAATTTGGCTTAGTGCACCTTGGGAACACTTCGGTCTAACATCCGCCAGAATGTTCTTGGTTCTACGTGAGAAAAGAAAGGTCTCCCTTAGCATTTACCCTGCTAACTAGAGCCGATGGAGCTGACGGTTTGGTCACACGATGAACAATTTGAAAGATGCACCATTGACCAACTTTCAACTGAGCAATAATGTCACTTTTTGCACCAACTGAGATCTGGTTTCCAAATGGAATTAGAGTGGAATCTCCCAGAACTGAGCCACATGCTTGTAGGCCTTCCCAAGATGGTCCTTATTCACTTCATGAATCTTTGATATCTCTCACGAGGTCTAAGATATGGATCTCCAAAAATTGCTGCAAAATTAATTAGCTTAGTGCACCTTGGGAACACTTCAGTCTGACATGTGCCAGAATGTTCTTGGTGCTATGTGAGTGAAGAAAGTTCTCCCTTAGTGTTTACCAGGCCAACTGGAGCCGATGGAGCTGACGGTTTGGTCCCACGATGAACGGTTTGAAAGATGCACCATTGAGCAAATTTCAACTGAGCAACAATGTCACTTTTTGCACCAACCAAGATCTGGTTGCCAAATGGAATTAGAGTGGAATCTCCTAGAACTGAGCCACATGCTTGTAGACCTTCCCAAGATGGTCCTTTTTCACTTCATAGATCTTTGATATCTCTCACGAGGTCTGAGATATGGATCTCCAAGACTTGCTACCAAATTTGGCTTAGTGCACCTTGGGAAGACTTCGGTCTGACATGCGCCAGAATGTTCTTGGTTCTACATGAGTGAAGAAGGGTCTCCCTAAGAATTTAACTAGCCAGCTGGAGCCAATGGAGCTGACGGTTTGGTCCCACGATGAACGGTTTGAAAGATGCACCATTGAGCAACTTTCAACTGAGCAACAATGTCACTTTTTGCACCAACCAAGATTTGGTCCCAAAATGGAATCAGAGTGGAATCTCCTAGAATAGAGCCAAGTTCTTGTAGGACTTCCCAAGATGGTCCTTGTGCACTTCACAGATCTTTGATATCTCTCACGAGGTCTGAGATATGGATCTCCAAAAATCGCTATCAAATTTGGCTTAGTGTACCTTGGGAAGACTTTAGTCTGACATGCACCGGAACATTCTTCGTACTATGTAAGTGAAGAAAGGTCTCCCTTAAAATTTACCTGGCCAACTAGAGTCGATGGAGCTAATGGTTTGGCCCCACGATGAACGGTTTGAAAGATGCACCATTGAGCAACTTTCAATTGAGCAACAATGTCACTTTTTGCACCAACTGAGATC
>MU223638.1:183260-228081 GCA_018584345.1 Thuja plicata | reverse complement strand
AAATTTATAATATATAAACTAAAACTCATAAAATTGAAAAATTGAAAAAACTTGAATCATAAAATTTTGAAATCAAAATGTTGTATTTGGGCGGGAGATATCGGATATACGATTAGGCTTGGTAGTTAGTTTGGGTTTTGGCTTTCCAATGCCAAAAGTGGTTGGTCAACCCAAATGACGTGTTCACCATATTTTCTCTTATCTACAGACTTAGACAATGTAGCTGACGACCTTTTTTTCACCCAAAATTGATGAAATAAAAAGGGTTTATTAAAGACGTTATCAGCTTTCCATCAATATAATTGTTGTCAGAATTCAAGTTCAGTAAGTAATTATTACTTATTTTCTAGTTGAGATATCTCTAAAGTCCTGTTTGACATACTGATTGAAAAATAACCATAACTTTCAAATGGTTTAACCTTTTTGAAATCCGAAACATGTGTCACATTCTATGCTTTGCCTACTATAAGAAAAAAAAAGTTTGCAATTTTGTAAAGTTTAGAATTAGTTAAGGTGGTTAAACACGAGAGTCACAATTAATTATTAATTTGGTAAAAAATTACACAAAAATATGCGTCACATCCAGGCATGAGTCTAATACTTATATTTAGAATCTTGTGAAAATATATCATCATTTGATTGTGATTAAGGTGGTCAGACATACACGTACTTTTTATCTTTTTCCTAAAATTTTCATACTACTGCATTGAAATCTAAAATATTGAACAATTAGATTATTTTTTTTTCAGACAAGAGCTAGTAGTTTAGAAACTACATTCAATTTCCTAATGATTATGTTCTTCCAATTTTTTCACATAAGGTTGATAACATGTTGAAGTTTTTACGTCAAGTTGACTAACCCTGATTTTCTAAATTTTCATTGCCACTTAAGGCCATAGCTTGGTATACCATGATCCTGCACATACCCACCACTTTATTCTCATGAATAATTTTCACCATGGCATGTAGATCTCTATACCCTTTTACTTATATGCTTCTATAAATGAAAACAATAATAGGTTTAGGGAAAAGGATATTGCTAACCCTTCTCTGCATGAAGGGCTTTTATTGCTTATTTATGAGTTTTTTAAAGCCCAAATTCTGGGGAAGGAGATTTCTTAGAAAGAAGATATGGAGGCCTCTGGTTCTAACTACATTCCTTTGAATACCAAAGATAGTGAAGGGATGCACTCTGAGGACCAAGATGAATATGAAACTAAAAAGAATAATCTGGGTTCGTCCTCTAAGAAGCATATTGTTAGTTTGCATACTATTAAAAAAGAGAAAATGGTGACCCCGTCCAAAAAATAGACCACCACAATTACTTCTTCTAATGAGGATCACAATGATAATAAGGAAGGTATGGACATTGATGGGGTGGAAGATTTTTCCAGCGGAAAAAGCAGGAAGAGAAGGCAGACGGTGATGGTGAAATACAAAAACAAAAAGGGCAAGAACGAGGATGAGAGTGCTAGCTGGAAAACTCCCGAGGACAAGACCCACAGAAATTCCCCTATTTCATGCCCCAAGGTGAAGGAGAAGCTCCAGGACGAGCATCACGAGACTAATCAGGACAGTCCCTCTCCTCATTTCTCACAACCCTAAAATACTGGGAATGAAAATTGCTAGGATAGCGAGTTCTGTTGTTATATGGTTGAAAAGGGGAATATTATGGGCTGGCATGAATTCAATGTCAAAATGGCTAAAATGGGGATAACTAGGGAAGTAATTAACCCCAAGGTAATTGAAGGTGAGGGTGGTCAGATTAAGCTGGAGGAACTTATTGATCTAGCAATGGTGGCGATTAGCAACAACACCAGGGAATTTGAGCTGGATTTGCTCAATAACACCAGGAATAGTATGTTGGATAGCTATAGGAAAATTAAATGGCTATTCCATGAAGTTAAGGATCTCAAAAATAGGGTTAAAAGTACAGACAACACCAATGTGGATAGCAATGTTGTTGAATAGATTAATCTGAATACCAAAGTCCAAAAATTGGAGGACAAAATGATTAGGGTTGAAGCTACCCTAAAAAACATTGCAGAACAAAGCTATAATATCCTCAAAGCATCGAAAGATCACACTACGATCATCATTGAGAAATAGCAGAAGATTAAATAGGGTCTTGGTAAGAGAACTAGAGCCAGTGCTAAGAAGAAAAAGGATAATGAATTGGCGATTGATCTCTAGAAGGTCAAGGAATCTGCTGCCAACATGGAGCTACTGGAGGCCAAGGCGGCCACCCCGATGGTCGGAATATCTTGAATGTTCTTGGTTTTTTCATTTTCCCCGTGCTTTTTGCTTCGTAGAAGCTTGGTTTGTTTTTTTGTTCTGGCCCTGTGTTGGCATGTTCTGCATTTGATTCTATGTTCTGCATATCTTGAATGTTCTTGGTTTTTTCATTTTCCCCGTGCTTTTTGCTTCGTAGAAGCTTGGTTTGTTTTTTTGTTCTGGCCCTGTGTTGGCATGTTCTGCATTTGATTCTATTTCGTCTTGACTAGGCTTTTTGATATATTTTTAAAACTCTATTTCGGGTTTCAGGAACCCTGTAAAACCTGTTTTACTTAATTAAAAACATTACATAATGATATTTTTTATTTTTTTTAATCTAAAATATGGTATACACAATAACACTGATAGGAAGAGGTGATTAATATAATCTAAAGAGAGGTGACTTATTGTTGTTGATGTTGCTAGATTTTCTCCTATTTATTCTATGCAATCTAACTATTGATTACTAGTTGATTATTATGATGGAAAATATTAAATGCCCCAAATTTCAAAACTCCATGATAATTTTTCTTTATATTTTATGGTTTTAACTTTGATGAAAATAAAATGTTCGTAAAGTTAAAAGACAATGCTTCATTAATTTTACTTGTTAGAGGTTTTTTCAAAAGTTAAGAAATGTGATTGTGCTAGTTGTCTTATTCTATCAGATCAATAATTGTGAACTTATACAGGATGGATGAACTCACATGTACATTATAAAATGAGTTGTAAGCATAATGGTTTAGTATGTCTAGTGCTAGATTGGACCCAACAACTGTGTCGGAGCTACAAGTGCATCTTTTTATCTTCTCTCTAGCTCCTTGATGATCTGAGATAATGTATAAAGATAATACACTAATTTTTGTAAATACTTTTTTTGCAAAACTCACATAAATATAAGCTAATTTACCAGATGATGTTCCTCAACATGTCAACTATTAGTTGTCTTCTTGCATTGTGATACATGTATGCTAGTGTGCCAACTTCTTCCATAGTGATGCATGTATGCTAGTCTGCTAAGTCCCTTATGAGCATCTGATGTATATTATCATGTTGTACTCCTTGACTCATCCATGTATTGTATTCTTTGTTAACATGGTCATTTATTTTATGGCTATTTATATATCTATCATGATTATATGTTTTATATTATGTTAAAACCCAATAGATTATTTTCACAAGCACCAGATTTTGGGATTAAGAAATTGAGAAATACTAGAAAGGAAATATTACAATTTGATATTTATTATAATTAATTAAATCATCATTCATAAATTATTCTTTTCACTTTTCCAAAATTATTAACTTATTCAACATAATGTTGTTCAAAAATGTTAACCTTTCTTTGCTTCATAGTAAACTTCATTTCAAATAAATAGGTTCACCCTATATGTCATTTAATCTAAAAAATCACCCTTTGCCAAAAGATCTTTTATTTTTCACAACAAGACTTTTCTCACAAATTAAGGTGTTGCATTTTTAAAATATATTTCATGTTATTTCAAATTGAATGCAATTCTCACATCAAATATGTACACATGTTAGCTATAATCATTTCTTTTTCACAGGATGGATGAAACCCTCCAAGGTTTGAAAGGTTGGCAGTAAGTTAGTGTTTTTTGCTTCTTTTGCTTTGGTTTCTTGTTTATTCCTTCTTCGTTGGTGAGGGGTACCTTCGTTCCCCCTCATGTATTGTTTTGGTTGGTTCTGGTGCTGGACTTAATGCTTACTTTGTATTTCTAAACTTTTTGGGTTTTGGGTCCCTATAAAACCTGATTTTGCTTAATTTTCAAAACAATTTAAAGAGATTATTTAGATGTACATTTAAATGATAATTTACTAATTAACCATTATAATCAAACCCATTTTTTTATTCTTTTCATAATTTTAACATTCTATTTTTATAAATAAACAATACAATTGGCATTTACTATTTTGTGGCATTCCAACCATACAATAAAATAAAACATCAAATTCTCTTTTTCTTTTCAAAATTTCTCAATCATTCCTTAAAATTACCACACATTTACATATAAAAAATATAGGGATTTAATAAAAAACACACCAAACAAATATGCTTTCTCGACTGTACCCCTCTCAAAAATAACACCAGCTATACATACATTACTAAACTATAAAAAAAATCCCCAAACGTGATGAATCAAAAATCTCAAACTAAGTTAAAAGTCTCAATATTGTAATCAACCACATCATCCTACTCTCTTTTTCCTCAACATTTCATTGTGTGCTGAAACTCTAGTACATTGCATTTTATAGAAACTCTTAAACCTGAATTATTTTTTTCTCACATTGAGATTAATTATTTTGATTAAACCTACTTGTTCCTTAATCAAAAATAATTATAACAAGTTAATCATAAACACCTAGTTCATTTCTAAATACTTATACTAAAAACCAATTACTCAAAAACTTTATCTACTTCATATGAACTCTACCTCTAAATAAATAATACAATTGATATTGATTTCTCTGTTACACTTACACAATACATAAACATAAAATAATAAATTTTTTAATATGATGCAATTCTTTACAACTCCAATAGATCACTATTCACTTTAAAACATATATATTATCACATCCTCAATTCAATATAACTATCCAACGTATTCTTCTTATGACCTTTCAAACATTAATTTACGATCCTACTACCTTGGTCCACTCAAACCAAAAATTTCATATATGAACCAATGAACTATGATTATATCAAAATTTTATATTCAATAGACAATAAACACCAACAAAAATAAATTCAAATTTTATTGAATCATAATATAAAATTATAAAAATCTATTCATTTTTTATTTACTTTTTTTCCAATATAAAAAAAAAAAAGTAACACTATGCACATTTATTTAAATGTGTCTACTTTAAAATATTCCAAAATAATAATATTCTCAAATTCATACACTCGCCAACATACACTATCAGAGACTCCGCTCTGCAACTTTCCTGCTCATTTTTTTCTTTGAATGCTTTCTTCGACCTCAGCTCCCTCGGGGATCCTGGGCAGCACGGAGGTCCTCTGCCCGGACCTGTTCCTTGTGCTTTCTCACAGGGATGGAAGCAACAGCTGTGCGACCCCCAGAGCTGTGGATCCTAAATTTTCCATCTTTGGGGGATCTGCTCCTCTGCAGTGTCTGGATGGTGGAGATTCTTTCCCCAAGATTGTGACGGAAGTCAATGAGGGCTCGGTGGGGGGATGGAAACTGGCGGTGTTGGGGAAAGAGTCTACTGACACATCTGCACCCCCTATTTTCTCGGTTGGGGAATTTGGCCCTGAGATTTCTATCCCAGATGGTGTGGTTGAAGGAATCTCTGCTTCGCTACAACTTGCCCTGGTTGGGAGATTTGTCTCTTTCTGGCCCACCATAGATATGGTCTAGAGATGGTGTGCGGCCAGATGGAAAATTAAGGGAACTATCTCTTTCTCGGCCATGCCAGGGGGGATGTTCCTCTTTAGATTTAATGTTGTGGAGTACTACATTCTTGTCTCCATAGGAAGCTGGTGCTATGGAAAACATACTCTGCTAATGGATAAATGGAAGCCAGGATTCAATCCAAAGGTGGAGCTGCAGAAATTAGCGCCAGTGTGGGTCTGGCTACCTAGGCTTCCCCTTGAATTTTGGGACGATAAGGTGCTCTGGTGGATTGGGAACTCATTTGAAAGCTATGTGGCCGCGGACTTGGTTACCGCTCTTAAAACTAGGTTGGTTTTCGAAAGATTATGTGTGAATGTGACTATGAATAGCCCCCTCCCCAACTTTGTGATGCTTAAATCTAAATGGGGGAACTGGAACCAGGCCATTGTGTATGAAAGTGCTACCCTGCACTGCCAAAAGTGTGATAAAAATGGGCATGTGGTCACTGAATGCAAGGAAGAGACTAAGACAGTTGAGCAAGACTCTAGGGAGCTTGCTTCAATAGCCTTGAATGTGGAAGACAAGATTAAGAACTAAGTTGTTGGTTCCTTGAGAACCTCAGAAACCCCTCCCCCCATTATCGAGGGCCACAAGCTGGCTTTTGGGCTGGGGGCTAAGGGGAATGAAAAGACTAAAGAGGTAGAAAAGGTGGTATATCTTGAGGAAGGATAGTTGGTTGATGACCTACAAATGGCCCCCAACTCTCACAGAGAAAGCCCAAAAGGGGCAGAAAATAAAGAAACCATCATTGGAAAGAAGGCACTAGCCACAGAAAGCATTTTGACTGTTACAACTACTAATCTGAGTAGTTTAAGGGATGGGGATGGATTTCCCTCCCCAACCCTTCTTGGGGTGGGGTTAGTGATGGAAATACCAATAGTGTCCCACTCACCACCATCGACTAGCCTCCTGGACTGGTCAGAACCAAAAAGGAAAACTAGGAGTAAGAAGGGGAATGAGAGCGTGGATACAAAAAAGAAAGTAGATGTGGGGAATGAAACCAAACTGGGTCATCCACCTGCAAAGGTGGTCAGAGCTAAAGAAGCAGCAAGGACCATTGCCAATGGAAGGAAATTAACCCTAGAAGACTCCCAAAAAAAATAAAAGATGAAGTTCCTCTCATGGAACATAAGGGGCATGAACAGCCTGCAAAAATAGTTCACTCTAAAGAAGTATATTCTTGAGTTCAAGTTTGATGTGGTTCTTATTCAGGAGGTGAAAATGAAGTATCAAAACTTCGCTCAACTGGTAGACAATATCTGGCCAGGTGCGGCCTTTTTGTATAGTGAAGCAGATGGGGCCTCTGGTGGTGTAGCCACTCTTTGGAACCCTTGTAAGTTATCTGGTAACGTTGTGGATTTCTCTCATAACTTCCTTGCTATTTTGTTTACTTGGAATAATAGTTCTTGGTACTTATATAATATCTATGCTCCTAACACTAGAGGAGAATGTAACAGAATCTGGGGGAAATATCCAACCTCATAGAAAATAATCAAGGTCACCCCACTATGTGTGCGGGAGATTTTAATACTCCCTTATTCCCCTCTGAGAAGAGTGGGGGAACTTAGGAATTCTCAGAAAGTATGCAAGAGCTAGCTGATTTTATAAAACACAATGACCTAGCTGATCTGGACCTACAGGGACTGGGGTTTACCTGGTCAAACAACAGAAAAGGTAGACACCTCATTCAAGTTAGACTAGATAGATGGTTGGTTTCAGGGGGTTGGAATATTGCTCCTTTTCTCAGCCTATCTCACCTTGCAAGAACGGCCTCTCACCACTCCCCTTTGATCCTTGAATGGGAAGAGAGGAAATGAAATGGACCCCATCCCTTCCGATATGAAATCATGTGGCACTCTCATAATGAGTTTGAAGAATGTATTAAGAAATGGTGGAATACCCCGGTGAAGGGAAGAGCTATGTACAAAATTGTTGAAAACTTGAAAATCATCAAAAGGGAGGCCCAAAGGTAGAGAAAAACCAAGTTTGGTGACATCTTCCAATGCAAAAAGGATCTTGAGGAGAAACAGACCATCCTCCAAAAGGACATGGCTATGGTGGAGGCAACCTGGGAAGAGCATTGGGAGGAGGAAGAATGGAGAAACAAATGGAAACAAAACCTCAAGAGGGAGGATATTTTATGGAAGCAAAGGTCACGGGTTCAATGGATGAAGGAAGGTGACCGTAACTCTTCCTTTTTCCATAGATCTACCTCCATCCATAAAAGAAGAAATACTATTAAATCCCTGGAAGCTGATGGGAACCTGCTCTCAGAGGGGGACGACATTGGTAATCATGCTACTGAATTCTTCCAAGGAATCTTCCAAAGACCACCTCAGCTTAGGGTGGATGTTGATTTTGACTCCCTTATGGATGTTATCCCCAATGTTGTTTCTAAGGGAGACAACAAGACCTTGTTATCCAAGGTCTCAAAGGAGGAAGTTAAACTGGCGGTTTTCTCCATGGGAGCCTATAAATCCCCAGGTCCTAATGGGTTTCCCCTAGCCTTCTTCCAGTACTTTTGGGGGGTTGTTAAGTATGACCTCATCCATGCGGCCCGCGGCTTTATCAAAATTGGAAGTATCCTAAAAAGACTCAACAAAACTTACATTGTCCTGGTACCTAAAGTGCCAGACCCTAAATGCTTGAGTGACTTCTGGCCTATAAGTATTTGCAACACTACCTATAAAATCCTATCCAAAATAATTACCAATAGGCACAAACCCATCCTTGGAAAAATCATCAACCCCAACCAGAAGGGGTTCATCCCAGGAAGACAAATTCTTGATGTTGTTATCACCACCCATGAAATCATTCACTCCATGGAGAAAGGTAAAAATGCTGGTATGTGTTGACGGGTCTTTGTGACCGGGTCTACCAACAAAAGTAAGTTGTCACTAGGTAC
This sequence comes from Thuja plicata, assembly GCA_018584345.1. Lineage (NCBI taxonomy): Eukaryota > Viridiplantae > Streptophyta > Pinopsida > Cupressales > Cupressaceae > Thuja > Thuja plicata. The sequence continues at coordinate 219,459 of MU223638.1, read as the reverse complement.
CAAGGTATTGGCCAACTTTGCCTGTAAAGGTTGTCTAGGGAAATGAGATTCCCTATGCCTCCAAGCACGTGAGATTTGGGTCTTGATGGTGCGGGGCTCGGTTGGGAGACGTGACTTTTTTTGTTTGAGGGGGATAGCTGGTTATCTTCAACTTGTCTTCTTTGGGGATTAAAGTGAGTGAGGTCTCCTGTAAGCATGCATTCATTTTACAAATAAACTTCAAAAGATACTGTAGAGTTAGAAATATTTCATCTACCTATAGATATACTAAACATTCAAGACATCAACAATGCTCTAACACACTACACTAAATACCAAAGAAATATACAACCATCAGTCCATATTTCATCAGTAGCAAAGGAAAGGAGGTCATTAATATACTTTAAGTATTAGAGAAAAGGAAATGAAGAACACAAAGCATAAAATACCGTTAACCCAGAAGATAGAATGCCAACAACATCATTGAGAGAATTCTTCCTTCTTCATTAACATCTCTTCCAGCAAGCATTGGTGCATGGTACAATGGTGGCTCCAAGGGAGAATTTAGCTACTGAAAGCTTAAAAACTATGGAGCATTGAGCTCTGCAGCTAAGAAATGAGAAAACCATATTGCTATTAACTATGGACTGCAAAATCATCAATTTCGCCGACCCTTGGAATGAGGTCGGACTTATTATTTATACACATCACTTGACCTAAACCTAAACCTAACTTACTTTACACTTTACAATATAATACAATATCTGGTGGCTGGTACTACCTGCAGCACGCTATAAAATACCTCAAGATGGAGAAGGTCTGACATGTCAGAAGAATAAGACAAGAAAAGTAGAGTGGAAGAATCAGCCTCAAGAAGAGAGAGCCAAGATGAAAGAGAAGAAATATGATCCCTCGGGGATCAAGGCTACATGCCTCATAAATGGGAGGGTGGCACCCTATCTCTGATGTGCCAGGTGTAATGTTGAAGCGATGCCTCAGGAAGACCATCTGTCAAAAAACCTCTTGTCAAGATGACGTGCCTTGTTGCGTTACCCAGTTTTTGACAACCTTTATTAACTGCCTTGAAAGTGACCAGTCATCTTTGGGAACCGAGACACGGGTCACTTAAAGAATACAAAAAAGTAGGATCCATAATTTCAGGAACTGGGAACCCACGTTCCAAAAGAATGAATGAATTAAAAAACATTTCCGCTAAACATCTCTAGAATTCAGAGGACTTTATTGCCCCTTATGATTTTTCCCAAGCCTCTAACACTTGGCCAATACTTTCTTCATCTATACTTCAGATATTGTTCCACCGACTGTGGATAGCCTCCAATGCCTCCTCAACTTCTTTAGCCCCATTCTAAAATTCATCCACCATCTTGATGGCATCATTTGATTGGATCGTTGTTTTAGACAATCTGGATAGCCTGCCTTGGTCAAAATCTCTGGCTGGCAGATACAAGGACTCCATCTGCTCATCAAACTTACTGACGACATAGGCCTTTGGGGTACATGTGTCGGTGGTGAAGGGGTCAACTTGTGATACCCCGACCATAAATTCCTTAAACAAACCCAAGGGATATCGAGCTACCATTATCTTCTCTTTCAAGGTCTTAACCAGTTCCTTGCAAATCTCAATTTTGAGGGCAAGTCTGGAGTACTGGACCTGGAGGGAATCATATGATTCTTCTCCCAAAATTCTGGACTCAGTGGCGACTTCTTCACTGATGTTGCGGATCTCTTCTGGCCTGGCCTTCCACTTTTCATATTTTTCCAAATCTTTCTCCCATACCTGAGTGGAACTTCTTGCATGGCTAAGAATAGAATCGATCCTGTAAAGGTCTGGGAGGAACGCAGCCAGAAATTGTCTCATTGCGGTCACTTCCTCAGCTGCCCACCCGTCCATAGCTTGTTCTTTCTTCTTCATTATCCATAGAGAATCCATGTCGCCCTATGCAAGTGGAAATCTAGAGGAAGGGGTTTCGGGGTGGACCTCTGACAAGGGTTGTGTCAATTCTGCCAGAAGTGTGAGGAGATTGGCATTTGTTTCTCTTTCCTCTTGCAGCTTTTGGCCCTGCTTTATGTACCTAGCCTCTATTGCCTTGGTGGCTTCTTTAAGCATGTCCAATTCTACTTGCTTATGCCTCTTCCCCAATGCTACCTCTGTTACGTTGTAGTCTTTAGGCCTTACTGCTGCTACATCTACATGAAGAGGGGGTTTTGTGATGGTTGCAACTGCAATACCAGTGGGACCAGTCTGGAGGGTATGGACTGCCCGCGCCTTCTTGGGATTCTTAGCCTTTGTATTCCTAGCCATCATTTTAGCTAATGAGAGTGGAGCGCTTGTGGCCACTATCAAGGTTTTCCTCTTCTTAGATTCTACCAGCCATTGGGCTGGCTGGGGCAGCTTTGTTACCAAGACCTATTCATTAGGATTCCTTTTGAAATCCGGTGGCGCGTTCCCAGAATCTACATTATCTTCGGGCTCCTTTTCTTGCTCTTGTTACAGCTCTTCTTGTTCCTATTCCTCTTTGCATTCTCTAGAACCCTCGATGTTTTCCACCATGCTGGCATCTTCTGTAGCATTATCCTAAATCTTTTCTCTAGTCTCAATCTCTCCTGTATTCTCAGGGACTTTGTCCCTCCTGGTGCCAATTGTTTCTTCATCTTTTTTATCCGGGACTTCTTGGTCCATTTGTTGTTGCTACTCCTGAGCCACATTGGCCTCATCTATTGGAGCGTTCTCCTCCATTGAAACATCCTCTGGATGTGGGTGAGGTCTCTGGCTGAAATTTAGCAAGGCGGCCATCATTACTACCTCATTGAAAGTACACCGAGGCACTTGGTCACCCAAAGTTACCAAAGGTGTTTGAAGCGTGATGGTTGGAGGTACAATTTTTCCCTCGGGTCTAGGTTCTCCAACCATCAGCTACACATTTTTGGGCTACCTTGGTGTGTTCTCAGTCTCCTAGACTGATATCCTCTCCTGCTCAGGTCCCGCTAATATTTCTTCCTAAGCCTCCTACTCTAATGTATCTTTCTCTTCCAGGATTTCTTTCTCTATGGGAACCTCTTCTTTTTCCTGAGCCACAATATCCTCCATCGCATGACTTATACCATGTTGAATCTCAAGGAGCTCCTTCACCGAGAAGGTGTCATCAAAATCATCGTGCAGGAGAGAGGAGTCTGAGATATCTTCGAGTTCAGGAGAGTCTGAACTTACATCTACAGGGCGCATCTCTGGCATGCCGGGGGTGGTGGCTATGCTAGGTATGGCGGTCACCATTTTTTTCTTCTTCCTTATGAGTGAAGCCCCAATATTCAGAATTTTAGTAGACTCTGCCTCAGTGAAAGTCTTTCTGGTCATTATGGCTGCCAATGAGGAGGACCCCGCTGGGCGAGCAGATGCCATTGGAGTAATAGGGAGACTAGCGGCTACCTACATACTTAGTTTCTGATTGGTCAGCTTTATAGACTCCATTTATTGGTGCATGTGGACTATCAGAAGTGTAGGAACCTAGGGAGGTGCCTTGGGAATTGGGGCACCCTCTTTCCCTTTCCCTTTACTTGTGCTTTCTTCAACAGGTGCGACAGACGAAGAAGGTCTAGTGTCGGCTGAAGAGGGGATTGTCTTCTTGACTGTTGATTTCTTTCAGGTGCTTTTAGGACACACCTAGGTGAAGTACTGGTGACTTGCCTCCAAAATGGGGTGGCTTACCCCTTCAATTGTTAGATCCTCTGGGATGGCCCAGTCCACCGAAGGAAGATCCTATTTTTCTAGCCCTTGTCCTTTGTATGCTGGATCCTCCAGCAGCCCATCATCCTTAAATCCCTTCAGGAAGGTCTAGACGTATAGTGCTTTCATGAGCCCTTTGCTCATCCTTGTATTCTTTTGGGCCTGAAGATCAAAACTATCCTGGTAGTCTGCCTAGAAGTCCTCAATGTCCACTTCATGTGGCTCGGACGCCTGAGGTAGTGCTATGGAAATCTTTCCATGGGGATCATAATTTTTTCAGGCATGTTGGAACTCCACCAGCCCCAAGCTCTTTAGTTCTTTGTCTGCCTCCCGGGCTATGGTGAGGCTGCATGTGTAATTCCTATAAGAGAAAGGGAATGGGACGTTGATGACCTTCTTCAATGTGAATAATGTGTGCAGATCCATCATCTGTCTGCAAAACTCTAAAAGAATAATCTTGTCCCTGCAATACTGGGGAAGAAGATAGGGCTTCCCATTAAAGACTGTCACCCTAATATAGGTGTGATGCTAGAACTGAATAAAATATTGGCTGTAAGAGCTGACCAGAGTCATTACCACCTGTGATAATCTGTACCCAGAATCCTGGGTGAGGGTTAAGATATTATGGTAAATGAGCGTGTCATTTACCTGGCAGAAGTTTAGGAAACTAAGCTCCCACTATAATTGGGGATAATGATCCCTTGGCGTGACCTGTCCTGGGCCATTTCCAAGTTCTCCAGCCATTCCCAAACCTAGAAAAGTTGGCCTTTGTTGTGCTAACACCCACAGCACATATGAAGTCATATAAAAATAAGAGGTCTAGGCGACAGTCCTCATCTGTGTATCCACATGGTTGGCTATGATAGCTACCTAGTTGAAGGTCTGGTTGTGGGTAGTGATGCAGTATAGAAAATAATACATACACACCAAGAATTCCTGGGCGCGGGGCCATCCTAAAACCCTACATAAAAATATGATGCCCGCTTGAATGGGCTCCTTAAAATCCCCTCGGGGAATTTCCAACTTCATTCTTTTGTGGTCTCACTTTGGAGACTTCTACCAGTGACTGTTGAGGTGTTGCCGGGAAATGCCTTTCGTCTCACCAAATTCCTTTAGTGAGTCGATCTAGGTGATGAAAGTGGACCCTTTGAACTAAGGAATCCCCAACCCAGAAGAAAAGGTTGGAACATCCAAGGTGACGATTGTGGTGGGGTATTGTAGCGGTCGGGGATCCAGAAGTAGGACTGTGCAAGTAGGCGCATTGTATAGTACTGCCAGGTCCTTTATTAATTATGGTAACTGCACTAAACATGGAAATTTTGTAGCCTTTATGATGCCAGAGGTGGCCAAGCAAGTGGCCATTTTATTTCCTTCGGTTTTTAACCTGTAAATGGTCTGGATCAGACCCTGCAATTCAGCCCAAGTTCCAGAGTCTGTATATGTTATTTCCTAGACTTTGGAGTCCACCTTGGACCCCGCAATAGCTCCCTCTTTCAGATATTTGGAGGTTAGGGGCAGCTTTGCTAGCATTCTTTCCATCTTTGTCTTTGTAGCTACCTGGGTGGAAGTGGTAGGTAGTTCCAGACTATCAGGAGGGGCAATAACGTTAGACATCTTTGATCAATTTATTTCTAACCTACAAGACCGGAGAACCGTCAAGACATATATAAAAATAAGTTACGACTTTGTGAGATTCTTCCCCAACTCGCACCTGTCAAACAAGCGTTAGTACATACATCAAAAGTTCTAGAGTATCTAGAATGAACATGAATTAGCATTCCAGAGCATGTTAACAAGATGGCAAGAAGAAGTAGAAGACAAGGTCCTGCTGGAGGTCCAGAGTCTAGACCACTTGACCGTTGCCAATGTGACTAGCAATAAGCCATATTTTGGTCGATGTGTGGTTGCACATGATCACATGGTAGGCACCATAAAGGCATTAAAATCATTAATTGAGACAAGTGGGCCGACATGAGGCAAAATGAATGCTAGATTGGACATATTTGAATGCTCACTCATGGGAAATTAATCATGCCATCAATGCGATGAGACGAAGGAGAGAGAAAGCTGTCATGGCTCAAACTAGCAAGGTGTCGAGTTTGAACCATGGTTACTTCGTCTCAATGAGCTCGGTCTCATGGGGTGAAAATGCGGGATAGAGCGCGAGGAACTCGCAAGTTTAGAAGGATATATAGAATATATACATGCATAAAATTATAGAGGGCCAAGGGCCAAAATAGATATACATAAAATATATAGAAATATACATCATTTATAGAGATACATGAACTTCTCCAAGGCACTATACATTATTTACACTAATCTACAACCATGCAAAGGGAGGAAAACCCTCTGGCGGTGCCAACCCACCAACAGGAGGCAGACCAAACAAACAAAAAGCAACAGGACAAAGTGAAACAACGCAAAACAAAAACAAAACTAGAGAACAAAAATAGAAACAATAAGAAACATGGAAACGGCAAAGAACCCGAGGACCTACCTGAAAATCCATAGAAGAGTGGGGAAATAGAACACCAGGAGCTCTCCTACAATGAGCTCTACCTTCAAATGACCATGAATAAGCACCTTGAAGCAATGGATATCAACACCCTAAGCACAGGGTAATCGCAATTTAATCACCGTTTAATCGCTCTGAGCACAAATGTTTTTATTCGTGGTAACTGTAAAAGTGGTTAGTAATTTCTATTTATACTCATGGTAAAAGCAAGTTACCCACCTCTCTGCAAACTCTGGAATAGGCCAACCTTCAGAATCCAGGTCTGGGGATTCTGCGTGACCATGATTTCTTGCGAGAAGAAGACATCGTGGCGGAGAATCCCAGAGTCCAGAATCCAGCTCTGGAAAAGAAAAACCAACTCCAAGACCGGGTCCCAAAGACATGAAAGACAAAAGCAAGAGAAAACAAACCTTGCAGGAAGGAAAACCTGGAGAAGAAAACAACCAAGAACAAAAAGACAGAAAACAAGGCAAGAGCCAAAAGCGAAAAAGGGGACCCAACATTTTGCACACAAAATGTAGGGACGGGTATGCAAGCCATAACAAATGGTGACTATTTGGGATGAATGCCTTAGCACATTTGAGAACCGCAGAATCTCTAGTTAGCAAAATCAGAACTAATCATTATTCAGAGCATCCTGTTCGCAAGGCGTGAAGCGTTTGAGAATCCGGCTCATGCATGATTCAACCTGTGGTCTTTCGTCAGTTGTGAAGTGTGTGCTTTGGAAGAAAATCAAGCCAGTGACCTCTGGGAGAAGTAGAGAAGGGGCACTAAATATATCAATCCAAAGTCATCAAGTTTGCTTGTTCCTGCCGGATACCAAAGTTTTCATCCCATTTCTTCTTATTATTTTATTCCTTTCTGGATGGGAGGGTGGTACTTCTTTCACCATTAAGCTTGAACTTAGATAAATTTAATGGCGGTACTGCTTTCACCCTTCCACCCACCTTAATTTTCTGAATGGGGAAGAAAAATTCCAGACCCAAAAAGAATTCTAAAAGTTTAGACTTGGGCCAATGAACTAGTGCGACTGATCTATCCTCAGTGTGTCCGATTACTTGTTCCCTTTAATTTTGATTTAACTGATTACCAGACTTTTGGGGATAAATCTGATGAAGATTACTCATAGCTCATTACCAAACCCATAGAATAACTCTAGAGATCAGACCAGTTTTTCCATGTTAACAATAGATTCTGAATTCAATCAAATACTGAAGGTATCATCCCGGAGACTAGATGTTATGTGAATCATACCAACCTACAAAGGGGGAGCAAAACACTGGAAACTCGAGAAAGAAAGAAAAAAATAGAAGCAAAGCCAAAGGAAAAAGAGGCAGTCCTAGAGGACCACTAGAAAAACTATTTACAAGGCAAGGCACCCCAAACGGGGCACCAGGAAAGAAATATTTACAAGCAATAAAATTTACATATAGTACAATTCTGGACAAACCTGCCTTACTTGAAATAATGTTTAAGGAACTGTCCATTGACAGGAAATGGGATGGGATCCCCGGTCATGGTACTAAGGTGATAGGTATTTTCCCCATAGATCTCTGAGATCAAATATGGTCCGAGCCAGAGCCATTGGAATTTGGTGTGTTTTCCTTTCTTTTCCTGGGCTTTATCCCACAGAAGGACCAAGTCTGAAATCTGAAAGGCCTTATACTAGGCTCTTCGGTCAAACCATCATTTTACCGCTACTTGGTGACATGCAAAATGTTTAAGGGCTGTGTCTATTTTCTCCTCCATTCACACCAGATTTAAGAGCCGAACCTCCATAATATTGTCCCAGTTGCTAAATTCCTACATGAACTGTAAAATTGGGATTTGTAAGTTAATGGGGAACACTAGGTTCTGGCCATAAACCAGATGGAATGGGGATATTTCTAGGGTGGCCTTAATTTGAATTTGATCAACCTAGAGGGTGAATCTCAGCTTTTAGTGCCAATCCCAGGGATTCTGTTCTAACAAGTGTTTGATCACTTCAAGAAAATTCTTGTTAGTTGATTCAACAAAACCATTCCCATGGGGGTAATAGTTACTGGAGAACTTCAGAGTGATCTTCTGGTCATAGGTCCATTCTAGTAGTTGTGCCAAAGAAAATGCTAGACCATTGTCACATACTATAGCAAAAGGCATTCCCAATCTTGTGAAGATGTTTTCTTCCAAGAATTTGATAACTACGTCTGTCATGTTATTTTTACAAGATATGGCTTCAAACCATTGGGTGTAGTAATCAGTAGCAGTCAAGATGTACCAATGGTTGGTAGACAAGTTGGGGTTGATTTCCCTGATAAATTCAAATTCTCATTGGGCAAAGGGTCTCACTTTGAAAATTGGCTGCAGAGGCATGATCGGGTTCCGCTCACGATGTGCCACGGTTTGACAAGTATGGCACTTCCGGATGTGAGTGTAGACATCTTTAAAGATACAGGGCCAATAGTATCTAGCCCAAAGGATCTGATGGGTAGTGGCATCTGCTGAGCCATGCCCAGTTCCAAACTACCCATGAAATTCTTTGATTATTTTTGCAGCTTGAACCCTATCAATGCATTAGAGGTACACTCCATAATTTTTGTGAAAAAGCGTGGATTTTTTTTCATGAAGTGTGTGCTTTTCAACTACATGGTGCGACATTTGTTTGAAGGAAATCCCTTTGGACATCTTTTATTCAACAATAAGTACACCAGGTTGGTGTACCATGGATCTCAAGTGATGGACTCCACCGTATATGTCTAACATTCGATGTGGGGAGTCTCTTCTACCATCGCTCTACTTATTCCCTGACCTTAAACTATTTTCATGGGTTGCATTTCCAAATTGTATTCCTAGAGGATGGTCATCCATTTCCCCTATCTTTCACCCAATTCACTCTGTATCAGTAGAGATTTTACCGCCTGGTCTAGGATGATGGCATGCACCTTGCTCCAGAGAACGTAATGCTAGAATTTCTTCACGGTGTGAACAAGAGCAAAGGCCTACTTTTCCAAGGACAAATATTGGACTTTAGCATTCTTGAAGGGGGAAATCATGAAAGCTATTGGTTTTTCTTCCCCTTCAACCTTTTGGGTCAATACTGCCACAACAGAATGCAGCGAAGCAAAGGAATAGATATAGAAAGGGAGGGAATAGTCTAGGCAAGCTAGAACTGGTGCCTCCACTATCGTTTGCTTGATCTGGGTGAATGCCTTCTTTGCTTTAGGACTCCACTCAATTTTGGTATCTTTCTTCATCATTTTGTTGAGTGGCTTTATGATCTTGGCGAATCGAGTAATGAACCGCCAGACAAAATTAATCTTTTCGAAGAAAGACCTCATCTCTTTCTTACTGTCAGGCATTTGCAGGTTTAGCAACACTTCAACTCTCTCAGGGTCAATGGATATACCCTTCGTAGAGACAATATGCCTGAGAAACATCCCTTTAGTGACCCTGAATATGCATTTCTTATGGTTGAGGGATATTCCATACCAGCGACATCTCTCACAAATCTAGGCAAGGTGGGCGGAATGATCACACATGTCCCAAGAAAAGACAGTAAAATCATCCATGTAGATGATTATACACCGGTTCACAAGACCCTCGAACGTAATTTCCATGGCCTTCTGAAATGTAGCCCCTACGTTAATCAAGCCAAAGGGCATTCTCTGGTAGGCAAATGTTCCCCACTTGGCGGTGAACATCATTTTATCTCTATCCTCAAATTTAACCATGACTTGGTTATATCTGGAGTACCCATCCAAGAAAGACATCATTTGGGATTCGTTCACTATCTGTAACACCTCGTCCACTGAGGGGAGAGAGTGATTATCTTTCTTGGAGGCTTTATTCAAATGTTGGAAATCCACGCAAAGGCAGATCTCACCACTTTTCTTCCTTACGGGGACTAGATTGGCAACTCACATAGTATGTCAAATTGGAAAGATTATTTGGGCTGACAATAAATTTTGCACCTCCTAGTGAATTAGAGGCTCAATCAGTGGGTTGACCAGTCACTTCTTTTTTCAAAAAGGATTAGCATCAAGTTTGAGTGGGATGGTATGAGTCATGATGGATGTGTCATATGTCTTTAGATCTTCATACCCTCACACGATAATGTCTATGTATTCTCGGAGAACCACAAGAATCTTCTCCTTCTCCTCAGGGGAGCAGGAGGTGCCAATGTGTATCATCTTCTCTTCACCAGGCTGGCCGATGTTCACTTTCTCAAATCTTCCTCCCTCAGAGGAGGATGATATCTTTTCCCAACCCCGAGGGTCCAATTCAAAGATTCATTCAAGTGCAACCATCCCCTTAGGAATGGTTTTGGTTGGTAGATCCATGATCCCATCATCTTTGTTACCCTACCCAGTATCATCGTGATCCTTTTCTTCCACTATTTGGTCTTCGAAGACACCAACATTGGCCATGAAGGCTAGAATATGTTGATTGTCCTCAAGGACCTGAAAATGGGTGACATTATCTAGAATGGACAGGGTGGGGATCATCTCAATAGAAAATCTCCAAAGTCATGAGCTAGCCATGGGCTCAAGTGTACTGGCGAAAATAGCAAGGGCGTTTGAGACATAATTCTGTCTCTGGGGAATAAGATCGATACCGAAGGCATCAAAATATTCAATAAGGCTCCATGCCTGGTTGTGGTATGTAGCCAGCCTCTTATCGTGAAAAGTGTATTGACTCCAAACTTGTTTGACAGTCAACTCTGAATCACCCAGGGCCCGGAGGTGAGTGATTCCTTTCCTTAGTGCAAATAGGAGTCCAAGGACTAAGGCCTCATACTATGTGATGTTGTTCGTGTAGTTGACCTATAGCCTATAGGATGCAAGGAAGGATTTTCCCCACGGGTTGATCAATTCTACTCTGGCCCCACATCCCTTTTTGGATCGGGACCCATCAAACTTAAGGGTCCATAAGTCATCATTTGTTGTCTGGGGTTGGGAAGACGAAGTGGTCTTTGGATTTCTTTTGGGAGGCTTGGGAGGAGTTTCCTCTGGCATTGATGGTACATGGGTGAGGTTTACCTCTAGAGGGACTTTCATTTGAGATTCTAGGACAAATGGTGTCGTGGAGGCACCACCAACAGAAGTACTGAGTCCTGGAGAATCGGCTGTGGGTTCTTTTCTCTAGAGGGCATCGATGTGCCGGGTGGCGGCGGCAAGGCATGACTCGCACTCCAGCTCTAATTTTTTTTGGTATTTTACCCGGCACCAAGTGTTAGACAAGAGTGTGGTAGGTGTCACTACGGTACCCTGAAAATTAACCTCAACCCTCAATTTTTCTTCTAGGTCCTGGGTTCTCTACAAAACTGTGGGATCCTCCCTAGGGGTGAAATTGAATGTTAAGATTTCAAGGGGTTGGTACACCCCTGGGGAAGTCTCAGAGAACAAGACCTCATTCACCCTCCTGACTTTGGTGAGGGCCTATTTCATTTGGAGCTCACTTTCAACCTGGATCTTGTTAGATTCTCCTTCCCAAGGGAGCCATAAGTGGGAGAAGTTAGTTGAAAAGTATCCATTCAGGGATTTAGACCAATTCCAACTTAACAACATCCTGTAAGTTTCTAGGATGTCCACCACTTAGATGTTGATTATGCTGGCTATCCTAGGGTCCTGGATAAGTTGAATCTAAACATTCTTCAGTTTACCCACCATCTTTATAGTAGTTTTATCCAGTTGTATTATTGTACCGTTAGATGGGGTGGGTAAGAATATGAGCTTCTAGCATATGGATAAAGGCATGATGTTACCCAAAGCCTCAGAATCTACTAGGCAGTTATGTATATTTTTTCCTTGTATGTTCAGGCCTAGCAAGAAGGGAGGATCTTCATTATTTCCCTAGAAGACAGCCGTGTTGGCGTCCTCGAAAGAGACAGTCTTGGGTGGACGACAGACGGCTTCTGGGTTTCCCAAGAGCTTCAAAACAGACTTCTTCTGCTCGAGACAGTTTAGCAAAACCTCCATCAAGGTCATGGAGGTGGTGTTTTGTTCTAACTCCTTCATGATATCGAACCTTCCTCCCAGAAATTGGTGGCTTCCCTCGGCCGGGTCCTTTGCTTGGTTAGAGCAAGAACCTTTTGGAGGGATAGACCGATCAATTGTACTATCTCGGGGAGGAGTGTCTTTGGGAGGTGTGGGCATATAAACTAGTCCTTTACCAGCCTGACTCTGAGTGTTGTAGGGAGCCCGTGGGTTGGTGAAGGCATTGGCCTCAAAGGCCAAAATAGATTCATCAAAGAACCCTTGTAGTTCAGATTCTTCTTCATCTTCTCTAGCGGTCCCAAAGAATATGATCTCACAAGTGAATGCCCCATGAGTGGGCCCTTGTGTAGGAGGCTCTGGGGGAGTAGGATTAGACACTTTTTGTTTGTCCAGCTGGGAAATCATGATGACTTTCTCTAGCATGGCACAGTTTACCTCATTGTGGGAGCCTCTATCATGCAATCTACACCAATTGGTTATGGGTTGGAGGTCTACAACTAGCATGAAATAGGATGGCCCAGCACCATTCTGATTGGTATTTTGGTTCAGAGTGGGACCTCTAGTGTTGGCATTGTTATTCCATTGTTGTTGGTTGGGCTGAGGCCCGTTGTTGAAATTTCTTCCTCTGACATTGTTATTTTGTTGTCTAGTTAAAACATTCCCTCTCTAGGAATTGGAACTCTGGGGTGCATAAGACCCCGCTTTCAGTTGACCCATGTCCACGGTTAGCATGGAAAACATTCGCCGAAGGGATTCAACCTCGGTGGTCAACTGGGTGTTTGTGTCATAGTGTGACGATTGTTATTGCTGGTTCCCTAGGAAAGTGGCAACGTTCGCCAGAGTCAAGGGTGGCAATCCTCTAGCCACGGACGACTGGAAGAAAGGCACTCTGGGTGGTTGTGTCTGTGGTTTCTACACTTGCTGCGGCTAGTTCCAAGGAAAAGTTTCCAGACCCGGTATTGTCTGAGTTTGAGATGGATATATGTACCAGGCCTGCTGGTCATCAGTGGTGGCAGGGGATTCATGGCCATCGCGGGGGCACCCATTGCCAGATCGGGGTTGTATCCCTTGGCGTAAGAAATTCTACCAGGGATCATGTTGAATGGTGTGCTCTGCCCAATCCCACCTGAGGATTTGTTAAGACCACGAGACAACTCCAAGGCTAGGTTGTAAACCTTCACCAAAGTGTCTCAATCACCGAGGAGGGTAGTTCTCCAAAGGAGAGTGGCTATCAAGGGGTCCATCGAGTTGAGATAAGTCTAGATAATCACTTCCGTAGATGGGATGAAGGGACCCGTGCACCGCTTCAAGGCACATTGGAACCGATAATTGAATGCTGCAAGGGGTTCATTTGGTTCCTTCCTAATAGAAATTTACTAGTTGTCGGACCATGTTGGGTCCACATGTATGCGGAAGGTAGCCAGGAAGGTGTCCTCCATGTCCTGCCAATTGTTGATGGAGTTGGCGAAAAGGTTAAGGTACCAATTCGATTCATTCTATCCCGAGGAAAGAGGGAACATCTGAGTCACAATGTCTTGATGTTGGATCCGGTGTCAGCTCATGGCATCTTTTTATGCCTGTAGGTGATCTTTTGCAGTTTATGAGCCTAAGTTCTCATATCAGGGACAAATCTTTTTGGGGTGCGAAGGTAAATCGTTGGCTGTACCCAAAAAAGTTCCCATTGGGGACCCGATATTTCCAAAATATGCAGCCATTGGGGGAGTTGGATTTTGATTGGGTTGAGCGTTAATTCCCGGGATTGCCTGGAGGACTTGGGTATTCTGTGGTATGCTAGATCCCCAGATAATGGTGGCTGACTTAACTTTTGGGGTCTATTTCTTTCGAGCAAGGAGCTCAAGTTCAACAAACCTTCCAGGGTTGAGAGCTAATCTAAGTTCTCTTTTGAATCTTGCTGGTGAGAATGATCCAATCCCACTGAAGGTTTGATTCCTAAAACTATGGCTTGGGGAACCCTCGGGCAGTGTAAAATCTAAATCCTTAGAGGGGGATGAGTTCATGCCCTCCTTCTAGCACCAGTTTTTGTTGACGGGTCTTTGTGACTGGGTCCACCAACAGAGGTAAGTTGTCACCGGGTACCGGGGTACCGGCTAACTTCGCCTGTAAAGGTTGTCTAGGGAAATGAGATTCCTCGGGCCTCCAAGCATGTGAGAGTTGGGTCTCATTGGTGCAAGGCTCGGTTGGGAGACGTGACTATTTTTGTTTGAGGGGGATAGCTGGTTATCTCTAACTCAGCTTCTCTGGGGATTCAAGTGAGTGAGGTCTTCTGCAAGCGCGCATTCATTTTACAAATAAACTTCAAAAGATACTGTAGAGTTAGAAATATTTCATCTACCTATAGTTATACTAAACATTCAAGACATCAACAATGCTCTAACACACTACACTAAATACTGAAGAAATATACAACCATCAGTCCATATTTCATCAGTAGCAAAGGAAAGACGGTCGTTAATCTACTTTAAGTATCAGAGAAAAGGACATGAAGAACACAAATCATAAAATACCGTTAACCCAGAAGACAGAATGCCAACAACATCATTGAGAGAATTCTTCCTTCTTCATTAACATCTCTTCTAGCAAGCACTTGTGTGTGGTAAAATGGTGGCTCCAAGGGAGCATTTAACTAATGAAAGCTTAAAAACTATGGAGCATTGAGCTCTACAACTAAGAACATAGAAAACCATATTGCTATTAACTATGGACTGCAAAATCATCAATTTTGCCGACCCTTGAAATAAGGTCAAACTTATTATTTATACACATCACTTGACCTAAACCTAAACCTAACTTACTTTACACTTTACAATATAATACAATATCGGGTGGCCGGTATTACCTGCACCATGCTACAAAAGACCTCAAGACGAAGAAGGTCTGACATGTCAGAAGAATAAGACAAGAAAAGAAAAGTGGAGGAATCGGCCTCAAGAAGAGAGAGTTGAGATGAAAAACAAGAAATCTGATCCTCTGGGGATCGAGGCTAGATGCCTCATAAATGGGAGGGTAGCGCACTATCTCTGATGTTTCAGGTGTAACGTTGAAGTGATGCCTCAGGAAGACCATCTGTCAGAAAACCTCTTGTCAAGCTAACGTGCCTTATTGCGGTTACCCACCTTCTGACAACCTTTATTAACTACCTTGAAAGTGACTGGTCATCTTTGGGAACCGGGACATGGGTCACTTAAAGAATACAAAAATGTAAGATCCAGAATTTTGGGATTCAGGAACCCGCATTCCAAAAGAATGAATGAATACAAAAACATCTCTGCTGAACATCTCTGGGATCCGGAGGACTTTATTGCCCCTTATGATTTTTCCCAAGCCTCTAACACTTGGCCTATACTTTCTTCATCTATACTTCGGATGTTGTCCCACCAACTGCGGACAGCCTCTAATGCCTCCTCAAATTCTCTGGCCCTATTTTGGAATTCATCCACCATCTTGATGGCATCGTGTGATCGGATCATTATTTTAGACAATCTAGATAGCCTGCCCTGTTCAAAATCTCTAGCTAGAAAATATAGGGACTCCATCCGCTCATTGAACTTGTTGAGGACATAGTCCTCCAGGGTACATGTGCCAGTGGTGAAGGGGTCAACTTGCATTACCCCAACCATGAATGCCTTAAACAAACCCAAGGGATATCGGGCTACCATTATCTTCTCTTTCAAGGTCTTAACCAGTTCATTGCAAACCTCAATTTTGAGGGCAAGTCTGGAGTACTGGACTTGGAGGGAATCATATGATTCTTCCCCCAAAATTCTAGAATCAATGGCGACTTCTTCACCGATGTTGCAGATCTCTTCTAGCCTAGCCTTCCACTTTTCATATTTTTCCAAATTTTGTTCCCATACTTGAGCGAAACTTCTTGCATGGCTAAGAACAGAATCAATCCTATAAAGGTCCAAGAGGGATGCCGCCAGAAATTGTCTCATTGTAGTCACTTGCTCGGATGCCCACCTATCCACAGCTTGTGCTTTCTTCTTCATTATCCACAGAGAATCCACGTCGCCATGTGCAAGTGGTAATCCAGAGGAAGGAGTTCTGGGGTGGACCTCTGAGAAGGGCTGTGTCAATTCTTCTAGAAGTGCAAGGAGATTGGCATTTGTTTCTCTTTCCTCTTGCAGCTTCTGGCCCTGCTTTATGTACCTAGCCTCTATTACCTTGGTGGCTTCTTTAAGAAAGTCCAATTTGCCTTGCTTATCCCTCTTCCCCAATGCTACCTATGTTACATTTTAGTCTTCGGGCCTTACGGCCGCTGCATCTGCATCAAGAGGGGGTGTTGCGATGGTTGCAACTATAATACCGGTGGGACCAGTCCAGAGGGTATGGACTGCCCACGCCTTCTTGGGCTTCTTAGCCTCTGTATTCTTGGCCATAATTTTGGCCAACAAGAGTGGAGAACTTGTGTCTTCCGCTGGGGTTTTCCTCTTCTTAGATTCCACCAGCCATTGGGATGGCTGGGGCGGCTTTGTTACCAAGACCTATTCATCAGGATTCCTTTCAAAATCTAGTGGCTCGTTCCCAGAATCTACATTATCTTTGGGTTCCTTTTCTTGCTCTTATTCGAGCTCTTCTTGTTCCTTTTCCTCTTCACGTTCTCTAGAACCCTTGATGTTTTCTGCCATGCTGGCGTCTTCTGTAGCATTATCCAGAATCTTTTCTCCAGTCTCAATCTCTCCTGAATTCTCAGGGACTTCGTCCCTTCTGGTGCCAGTTGTTTCTTCATTTTCTTTATCCAGGACTTCTTGGTCCATTTGCTACTGTTGCTCCTGGGCTACATTGGCCTCCTTTGTTGGAGCATTCTCCTCCATCAAAACATCCTTCGGAGGTGGGTGAGGTCTTTGACCAAAATTTAGCAAGGTGACCGCCATTACTACCTCACCGAAAGTACTCTGGGGCACTTGGTCACCTAGAGTTACCAAAGGCGTTTAAAGCACGATGGTTGGAGGTATGGTTGTTCCATCAGGTCCACATTCTCCAACCATCAGCTACACATTTGTGGGCTTCCTTGGTGTGTTCTTGGTCTCCTGGACCGGTATCCTCTCCTACTTAGGTCCCGCTGATATTTCTTCTCGAGCCTCCTACTCTAATGTATCTTTCTCTTTCAGGATTTCTTTCTCTATGGGGACCTCTTCTTTGTCCTGAGCCGCAATCTCTTCCACTGCATGACTTATACCATGCTGAATCTTCTGGAGCTCCTCCACTAAGAAGGTGTCATCAAAATTGTCGTGTGGGGATGAGGAGTCTGAGATATCTTTGAGTTCAAGAGAGTCCAAACTTACATCTATAGGGGGCATCTCTGGCATGCCAGGGGTGGCAGCTGCGCTAGGTGTGGTGGTCACTGTAATTTTCTTCTTCCTTATGAGTGAAGCCCCGGTATCTAGAATTTTAGTAGACTCTACCTCAGCGAAAGTCTGTCTGGTCATCATGGCTGCCAACGAGGAGGACCTCGTTGGGCGAGCAGATGCCATTGGAGTAATAGGGAGACCAGCAGCTACCTGCATACTTAGTTGTTGACTAGTCAGCTTTGCAGACTCCATTTTTTGGTGCAGGTGGGCCATCAGAAGTGTAGGAACCTGGGGAGGCACCTTGGGAACTGGGGCACCCTCTTTTCCTTTCCCTTTACTCGTGCTTGCTTCAACTGGTGCGACAGATGAAGAAGGTCCGGCGTCGGCTAAAGAGGGGATGGTCTTCTTGACTGTTGATTTATTTTAGGTGCTTTTAGGACACACTCGGGTGAAGTACTGGTGACTTGCCTCCAAAATGGGGTGGCTTACCCCTTCAATCGTTAGATCCTACGAGATGGCCCAGTCCACCAGAGGAATATCCTATTTGTTCAGCCCTTGTCCTTTGTACGCTAGATCCTCCAGCAGCCCGTCATCCTTAAATCCTTTTAGGAAGGTCTGGACATCTAGTGCTTTCATGAGCCCTTTTCTCATCCTTGTATTCTTTCAGGCCCAAAGATCAAAATTGTCCTTCCAGTCTGCCTAGAATTCCTCAATGTCCACTTCATGCAGCTCGGATGCCTGAGGTAGTGCTCTGACAATCTTGCCACGGGGATCATAATTTTTCCGGGCGTGGTGGAATTCCACTAGCCCCAAGCTCTTCAGTTCATTGTCTGCCTCTCGATCTGCAGCGAGGCTGCATGTGTAATTCCCACAAGAGAAAGGGAATGAGACGTTGATGACCTTCTTCAATGTGAAGAAGGCGTGCAGATCAATCATCTCCCTACAAAACTCTAAAAGAATAATCTTGTCCCTGCAATACTGGGGAAGAAGATAGGGCTTCCCATTGAAGCCTATCACCCTAATGTAGGTGTGATTCTAGAACTCATTAAAATATTAGCCGTAAGAGCTGACAAGAGTCATTTTCACCTGTGATAATCTGTACCCAAAATCCTAGGTGAGGGTTAAGATATTATTGTAAATGAACGCGTCATTTACCCGGCAGAATTTTAGGAAACTGATCTCCCACTATAACTGGGGATAATGATCCCATGGCATGACCTATCCTAGGCCATTTCCAAGTTCTCTAGCCATTCCCAAACCTAGAAAAGTCAGCCTTTGTTGTACTAACGCCCATAGCACATATGAAGTCATATAAAACTGAGAGGTCTGGGCGACGGTCCTCATCTGTGTATCCACATGGTTGGCTATGATAGCCGCCCAGTTGAAGGTCCAAATGCGGGTAGTGATGCACTATAGAAAATAATACATCCACACTGAGAATTCCTAGGGATGGGGCCATCCAAAAACCCTGCATAAAAATATGATGCCCGCTTGAATGGGCTCCTTGAAATCCCCGTGGGGAATTTCCAACTTCATTCTTTTGTGGTGTCACTTTGGAGACTTCAGCCACTGACTGTTGAGGTGTTGTCGGGAAATGTCTTTGGCCTCACCGAATTCCTTTAGTGAGTCAACCTGGGTGATGACAGTAGACCCTTTGAACTGAGGAATCCCCAACCTAGAAGCAAAGATTGGAGCATCCAAGGTGACGATTGTGGCTGGGTATTGTAGCGGCCAGGGATCCGAAAGTAGGACTATGCGAGTAGGTGCATTGTATAGTACTACTAGCTACTTTATTAATTCTGGTGACTGCACCGAACATGGAAAGTTCATAGCCTTTATGATGTTGTAGGCAGCCAAGCAAGTTCCCATTTTGTTTCCTTTGGTGTTTAACTTGTAAATGGTCTAGATCAGACCCTGCAATTCGGCCCAAGTTCTAAGGTCCATATCTGTTATTTCCTAGACTTTGGAGTCCACCTTGGACCCCGCAATAGCTCCCTCTTTCGGATATTTAGAGGTTAGGGGTAGCTTCGCTAGCATTCTTTCCATCTTTGCCTTTGTAGCTGCCCGGGTGGAAGTGGTAGGTAGTTCCAGACTATCAAGAGGGGCAATAATGTCAGACATCTTCGATCAATTTATCCGCAACCTGTAAGACCAGAGAACCGTTAGGACATATATATATATATATATATATATATATATATAAAAGTTATGACTCTGGGAGATTCTTCCCCAACTCGCACTTGTCAAAAAAGC
This sequence comes from Thuja plicata, assembly GCA_018584345.1. Lineage (NCBI taxonomy): Eukaryota > Viridiplantae > Streptophyta > Pinopsida > Cupressales > Cupressaceae > Thuja > Thuja plicata. The sequence continues at coordinate 199,680 of MU223638.1, read as the reverse complement.
ATTAGTACATACATCAAAAGTTCCAGAGTATCTAGAATGAACATGACTTAGCATTCCAGAGCGTGTTAACAAGATGGCAGGAAGAAGCGGAAGACAGGGTCTTACTAGAGGTTCGGAGTCCATACCACTTAGTCGTTGCCAATGTGACTGGCAATAAGCCATATTTTGGTCGATGTGTGTTGGAACATGATCACATGAAAGGCACCATAAAGGCATTGAAAGCATTAATTGAGATAAGTGGGCCGATATGGGGCAAAATGAATGCCAGATTAGACATATTTGAATACTCACTCGTGGGAAATTAATCCCACTGTCAATGTGACAAGATAAAGGAGAGAGAAATCTATCATGGCTCTAACCAGCAAGGTGTCAAGTTTGAACCATGGCGACTCCGTCTCAACGAGCTCGGTCTCATGTGTGAAAATGCGGGATAGAGCACGCGGAACTCGCGAGTTCAAAAGGATATACAGAATATATACATGCATAAAATTACAGAGAGTCGAGGGCAGAAATAGATATACATAAAATTTATAGAAATATACATCATTTATAGAGATACACAAACTTCCCCAAGGCACTATACATTATTTACACTAATCTACAATCGCGCAGAGGGCAGACAACCCTCTGGCGGTGCCAACCCACCAACAGGAGGCAGACCAAACAAACAAAAACCAACATGAAAAAGCAAAATGACGTAAAACGAAAACAAAACCAGAGAAAAAAAGAGAATAGAAGAGTGGGGAAAGAGAACACCAAGAGCTCTCCTACAACGAGCTCTACCTTCAAATGACCACGAACAAGCACCTTGAAGCAACGGATATCAAAACACTAAGCACAGCGTAATTGCAGTTTAATCATCATTTAATCGCTTTGAGCACAAGTGTTTTTAATCATGGTAATTGTAAAAGTGGTTAGTAATTTCTATTTATACTCATGGTAAAAGAAAGTTACCCACCTCTCCACAAACTCTGAAACAAGTAAACCTCTGGACTCCGAGGTCGGGGATTCTGTGCGACCATGCTTTCTTGCGAGAAGAAGACATCATGGCAGAGAATCCTGGAGTCTAAAATCTAGCTCTGGAAAAGAACAACCAACTCTGGGACCGGGTCCCAAAGACACAAAAGACAAAAGCAAGAGAAAACAAACCTCGCAGGAAGGAAAACCCAGAGAAAAAAACAACCAAGAACAAAAAGACAGAAAACAAGGCAAGAGCCAAAAGCAAAAAAGGGGACCCAATATTTTGCACACAAAATTTAGGCACGGGTATGCAGGGCATAACAGTATGGCTCTTAAACTGGACATATCCAAAGCTTATGACAAGGTTATTTGGAATTTCATGTATGAGGTTCTCAGGAAATTTGGCTTTCATGAAAAGTTCATCAATATTATAAAGGTGGCGGTGGAAATGGTCAACTTTGTTGTGCTAGTCAATGGCACTCCCTAGGGATCCTTTACTCCTAAAAGGGGCTTACATCAAGGGGACCCTCTTTCCCCGTACCTTTTCCTCCTAGTGGCTGAAATTCTGGCTCAGAACTTACTGAAATTGGAAAATGTTGGATCTATTGCTGGTTTTAAACCGGCTTCCACCCTCAACCCTAAGGTTCTGCAACAATTTGTAGATGATATGTTTCTCTTTGGAAAAGCCTACATCTGTGAAGCTAGAGAGTGGAAACACCTTCTGAACAAATATGCTTTGGCATCAGGACAAGTGATCAATTACAACAAAAGAAAAATTTACTTCTTTAACACTGAATTGAGAATGCAGACTCTAATTGTGAATTGTCTAGGCTGTAAAGGAGCTTCGCTCCTAGATACCTATCTTGGTCTTCCGCTCATGATGAAGGAAGTTGCTGATGAGTTACGGAACTCCATTATGGAGAAAATGCAGAAAAAATTGGCGGGTTGGAATGGCAACGTTCTCAGCAATGCTGGGAAACTCCAAATTCTTTTGGCTGCACTCCAAGGTATCTCGGTTTATTTCCTGTCCCTTTTCAAAGTTAATGACAGGAATACGGAGAAAATGGAAAAAATCTAGAGGAATTTTCTTTGGTCTGGGACGAAGGAAAAGGCTAGAATGAACCTAGTCAACTGGGACACTGTCTGCCAGCCAAAGCTGGTCACAGGGCTGGGAGTGAGAAAAATCAAGGACCTGAATAAAGCTCTCATCTCTAAATTGGGCTGGCAGCTCTTTAGAGGAACTGAGGGATGGTGAAGGATTATGAAGGCAAAATATTTCTACAACGACAAATTCCCCTATGGGAAAAATCCTCCCTCTGGCTCAAGAATATGGAATTTCATCTAAAAAAGAAAAGGAAGTCTCCTCAAAGGTCTAAAATGGTTGGTCGGTAATGGCACTCACATCTGTTTCTGGGATGATTGGTGGGTGGGGGAAAAACCCTTGGGACAGACAAAGTTTGGAACTCTCAAGGATAGACTGATCTCCCACTTTGGAGATAAAGTCAGCAATTACATCTCCCAAGGTAAGAATTGGAAAGCTCTTGTTGATGCTTTCCAAGATCAGATACAAGTCCCGCCTTATATAGAAGAAATCCAGAAGCTTGTTGAAGGCATCAAAATTCCTATTTCCTGGACCGAAGACAAAGCCATCGGGTGTCATAACAAATCTAGGGAAATAACGGTGAAGTCTTCTTATCTAACCAATCTGAAGACTGTGGCTGATGAAAAAAGCTGGGGGAAATTCTGGACTCCCCAATTAATCCCTAAAATCAATTTATTCTGGTGGACTTCCCTACATGGTAAAATTCTCACACTTGATAATCTCCAGAAAAGGGGGATACAATTAGTTAATAGGTGTGCTCTTTGTAAAACTCATTCAGAATCTATCAACCACATCCTCATCCACTGTCCTTACGCGTCCCTGGTCTGGACCAAAATTTTGGGTATTATGAGACTGAATTGGGTCTTCATGGAGGAATTGGACCAATTTTTCTACAGCTAGGGAAACCTTCTGAAGCACCCAATTATCAACATCCTTTGGAGATTGTTACCACCGCATATTTGTTGGAGCCTCTAGAAGGAAAGGAACAACCATATTTTCAGAGGGGAGGAAAATGATGCTGAGAGAACGGCACGTCTAACTGTGAATCTACTAAAGGACAACCTTTCTACCTGCCAATGGAAACCTCCCACCTCCCCCCAAGAGTCTTGACTATTTGATTGCTAAGGATTGCCAATTTCCTTCCTCCTTCTATAATTTTGACTGCTCAAAGGTTATGGCTAGACTGAATACCAAATGGTCCCCCCCGGAGGAAAATTTCACAAAATTGAACTTTGACGGAGCTGCTTCAAATGGATCTATTGTGGGTGGGGTTATCCTTCATGACAATAATGGAAAGATGATCATTGCCTATACGATAAACCTTGGCCTGGGGTCCAATAACATGGCTGAAATCTCTGCCCTTCTATGGGGCCTAAAGGTGGCGGTTACCTTGGGAGTTAAAAGACTGATTATAGAGGGGGACTCCAAAATCATTATTGAGATGGTTAAAGGAAACTTTAAAGCTGGCTGGAAATTGTCCTATCTGCTGCAGGACATTTGGTTGCTTCTCCCCATATTTGATGAGTTTAAACTACAACACATTTTTTGGGAGGGAAATGGCGTGGCTAACAAGCTGGTAGCCACGAGGCTCAATCAACATGGTCTCAGATGCTAGAGGAACCTGGGCTCCCTTTCCAAGCAAACTTCTTTGCTTTTCAAAAAATAAAATTCCTAACCTATGAAGTACAAGCTCGGCTATGATTGGATAGATGAGGCGGCGGATAGAATCACAAGGATTGGGCAGAATTCAAATTTTCAAAAAGTGATGGGAAAGGCTTTTAATATTTTTAGAAGTCTAAAAAGATGGGCTATTTACTCCAATTTAGGGAAAAGTACGAGCCTTTTCAAATTTTGAACTGGGGTGGAGAATAACATGAGGCAGGATGCATTGGACATGACGGATAGGGCTAGGTGGTGCATTAATTATGAGGAAAGTAATCATTACAAGATACGTGAAAACTCTGCAATTAATCCGGCCAATCTTGCGACCGGTACTTGATATTTCAAAAAGCTGGACTTTATTCCCTTTTGGTTTTTTGTCCTCTGCAATTCTATCCTCTGGTTCTGGGTTGGTAAAGTCCGCAAGATGCTGGTTTTGAGAGTGTTTGGTGGTGGTGCGAAAGGTGTTATGTTGGTGGAGATACAAATTGAGATTAATCCTGAGTATATCTCTGATATGGGTGGTGATATGGTGAGGGTGGAAACCTCTAGGATTGAGGCTGGGTTTCTCAAAAACCAGTGCGCGATAACCTATTTGAAGGAAGGTGGGTTTTACCCATACATGGAAGCTATGGGAGGGTGTGATGAAATTATCTCCATGCAGCTAGTTAAGACTTTGTCGGAATGCAAAGTTACCATAAATGGCATTACCTTCGAGGTTAACGAAGAAGTCATTGCTCAGGGCATGGGTCTCTCTATAGAGGGAAAAAGTGGAAAAAGATTACAAAGAGCTGCGACGACACTGGAAAGGCGAGATTTTTCAAAAAAACTAAGATTCCAGTTCCAATCCTTGGAGGATTTAAAAGGGAGGAATTACCTAGCCCATGGAATGATGTTTGCCTCATTCTTATGAAGTACATTACCGTGGAAGGCCACTTTGGCACCTTCTACAACTACCACTTTCCCCTACTCAATCACTTCAGGTACAATGATATTATATCCTTCCCGTTCTACATTCTGCACTCTCTTGAAACTTCAGTTTTAGATGTTAGAGAAAAGTTAAAAGCCAAGAAAAATTATTGTATCCTCCACCAAGGGCTTATCCTCCGCCTCTATAATTTCCACCTCGCCCTTTGTCCCCCAGAGTTGTGTCTCTACAGGGTTATACCATGCCTAAGGGCACTATGGAAGCAACGGGCATTCCTAACCCCTCGTCTTCATCCAAAACCCCAAATAAAAAAATTAATGCTAGGTCCATGGGTGGCACCCAAATCACCATTGAGTCAGAGGAGGACGAGGAAGATACTGAGAAAAGATGGAGGTCCCACAGAATTGCCAAAACCCATTTCAAGCAAAAAGCGGTTAGGAAACGGTACATTGAAGAGGAGGAGGAAATGGAAGATTCGGAGAAGGAGGTTAAAAAAAGCAGCACCAGTGCGTACAATAAAAAAGGGGAAAAAAAGCAAAATCAAGGAAAAATAAAAAGGCAAAGTCCCTCAAGATCTAGGTTGGGACAAAAAAAGCCTCGATTCTACCCAAGTCTTGGCCAGCTTCACTATGCCTATCATGGACCTTTCCAAGGGAAAGATTCCCGAAGATAAGATCGTGGACTCGCAGAGCACTTCCCTGTTGTCTGCGAACCCTCAGGTGGAGGCGGAGGAGCCCAAGGGAGAGGTGAAATCCAAAAGTGGATCCCCGGAGGTTAAGGATAGGATTACTGAGAGCCTTCGGGCCATGGAGAATGAAATTGCCCATATCCAGAAGGAGGTTAAGACTCTTCATGCTTCCTCCCTGGACTCGGTTTCTAAAATGGATCTGAGAATGGTTAAGGAGGAAATTAAGAACCTGAATGATAGCTTCAACAAAGTTGCTGGGTTCTCGGTGAAAGTTATGCACTTGGAGGCTACCACTCTCCAGCTCCTGCAAAAGGTGAAGGGGTCTTCTCAAGAGGAAGTACACAAGAATGTGAGGCTTTTCCAATTCCTTGTGGAGGATTGGCTTAAGCTGCTATTAGAAAATGGGGGTAAAAACCCCAATTAACCTCCTCTTTTTCCATGCTTTGCTTTGTCTCTATTTTTTGTTGGCTAGCCATTGAGGGCTCTACTGTGATTCTGATGAACTCTTACAATGGGTTTAGACTTAACTCCATGCATACTAAAAGTAATCTCTACTTTTATGATTTTTACTTTCACAGACTGGTTACCAGCTTCAAGGTGAAGCTGGGGTCTGTTAGGATTTACTCTTACTACTAGTTTACTTATAATTCCTACTTTACTGCTACTTATTTTTCCTGCTTTAATGTTAAGTACTTAGATTCTTACTTGCACAGACTGGTTACCAGCTCCAAGGTGATGCTGGGGTCTATTATGGAGTGCAGGCTGGTTTTTTATACTGAAAAAGGGTATTGGGTGAGGGTGTTATGACTCCTATGCTATACTGGTTGTCTGTTGGTTGTATGCACTTCTCATGCTTTCTATGTCCTTTCGGGTTAGCCCCCTTGTCTTGGCTTCTTTTTATAATAAAAAATATACACTATCAAAGATACAATTTTTCACTAAACACATCTTATTAAGTACAATTAAAGAATATAATTTGAAAATTAATTTCAAAAAAAATATTAACTATACAACTTGCATTAACCATTCCATTTATACAAAAACTATAAAACAAAAGTACAACACATGAAAACCAAATCATAGATACATTTCATTTCTTTCATTCCCAAATAAAATAAATAATATTTAACATTCGGTGCATCTGACCATAGCCTTGCTCATTCTCACTACTCCTTTAACTTCAATCCTTCTTCTACCAACAACAAACTAAAGAACCTACTAACAAAAACATGACTTCTGACCACAGCCTTGCTCATTCTCACTACTCATTTAACTTCAATCCTTCCTCTACCAACAACAAACTAAAGAACCGAATAACAAGAACATGACGTTTGTGTCCCTTGTTTACTATTGACATAACCATTACACTTTTAATGCAACCTAGGTTAAAAAGAAGCTAATTTGAAAGTACAAACACGACAAAGAAAACATTTCAATGGATTATAATAATCAAATACTACAAAATATTGAAATTTATTTGATTAAAATAATAGAACCTGATGGTGATTGGTCTTTTTTACTGTCCTTGTCTATTTGCTTTTCTAGAAACTGTGTTTGTTTTTTTTCTCTGGCCTGTTCTGTCTTTTGGTCCTGTTTTGTTTAAGACTAGACGTATTGTTTCATTTTCAACTTTGTTTCAGGTTTCAGAAACCCTGTAAAACCTATTTTACTTGATCAAAAACTATGTATACTTAAACAACCCCGCCTAGTTGCAGGGGTTGCTGGAGATGCTGCTCATTTGCTCCATTTATCACTCCGCATGCGAATCCCACTAACTCAATTGCTGCACATATCTAATCTTCTCTGTATCATGTATCCCATTTCCTCGAACAGTCAACCACAATCTTGGGCGATTCTGTGATGCACACAGCAATCAAATCGGCAGCAATGTTGATTAGATAATTTTGCAACCACTCTACGCTCCAAAGTTCTGGTTGACGATCCAGGATTAAGCTGCATGCCTTGTACAGTGCATATGGTTCTGGTGCTTTAGACCAGTCTTTATCAACGGCTTGTGACTCCACATTTCCCAGCAGGTTCCACTTTTCAAGTTCCACCTTCTCTTCGTTGAACAACTTTTCAACGGAATCAGCAACAGTGGAGGAGTCCTTGAAATTGAAGCATAAACGTTTGAATTGATGCTTTGAGGCATTTCTCAACGCAAAAGCTTATAAATTGGATATGTTGAAGATGTCCACAGAGATTCCTATGTTATCGGGGCAGGCGAGAAAATCTATCAGCTCCTCTGTTTCCTCGGAAGCTGTACGGACGTCCTTCTTCAACTCCTCTGTTTCCTCAGAGACAGAATCATCCTCTATGAGCAATGCCAAGCCTGTAATCCTCCGGAAGGAATGCTTGAGAAATGAAAAAATACAAATTCACACTCTCGAGCGACTCCAGTAATTCTTTCACATCTTCGTGTGAAGGAATATTATGAGCAAGTCTTGTTTCGATTACTCTCTGCAATTTTTTGTCATTTCTGATTTTCAGATAAGCCTCCTCCATGCAATGCTTTAGATGATTGAAAGATCTTTTATTCACGAACCATAGACTCTTTGCGTCATCTCCCGTCATGCATACCCGCTTCAAAGCTTTCCTGTATCTGCAAAAGTCTACATCTTCTGGAGACGCTGGAAAATACTTCTTTTCTATCAAAATATACACAGTAATCCCGAGCATCAGCAAGGAAATGAAGAGAATGATACTCACGAAGTTTAACATCCCTGCTAGTATTAGGAGGCATGACAGCAGTAAGAAAAAAAAAAGAATACCCCAAGTGATACAACCCATCAACAAAATGAATTCTTTATCTTATCCTTCAAAACCAAAAATGTCGACATGTACCGGGCTACTAAGATATCATCAAAAGCAACTGAATGCGACTTTTTGACTAGAAAAACACCAATGCCGCTAATGAAGAATCTATAGTATACAACAAACCATCCTACAATAATGAAAATACACTGAATGGTGAACAATGGTGATGGTCCGTGCAAGTGAGATATCAGAGATATGTCCTTGACTCCCATGAACACAACGTTAAATGTTACCACACATGCCACAAGATAATTGAAAAGTGACCTGTTTAACACATATTCTGGCTGGGAGACACGTGCTACAATCCATGATTTAAGCATCTCAAATTGACAGGTGTCCCAGGAGATGGTCTCAGGAACCTCAAGTGCTGAACGAATCCGGGAAATGGTCTCATTGTTATTCCTAGAATTCTCAAGGACTAAGGCCCGTTTGGCAGCAGGAATTGGCATTATCTAATTGTGGATAATGCCAAATTCCATGTCCGGGTCCTTGGAAAAAATTGTAATTGGAATTCTGAAATTCTCATTTTGCCCTCAAAATGGGAATATCATCTTCCACCTAAATAGGTGGAATTGGAATTTTAAATTCCAATTCCAATTTTTACAAAAGCAAATTTAATATTGCGTGGGATCCGTGACGATAAAGATGTATATTATATTGCTATAAGGATGTATATATATACATGTGTGTATATACACATGTATGTATATACACATGTGTGTATATATACACATGTGTGATTGTATATGTGTGTATATATACACACATGTATGGTGTGTGTATATACACACATGTGTATATGTGTGTGTATATATATACAAATGTGTGTATGTGTGTGTATATATACACATAGATACACACTTGTATGTGTATATGTATGGTGTGTATATGTGTGTATATATACACACATGTATGTGTGTATATGTGTGTATATATACACACATGTGTATATGTGTGTATATATACATAAATGTGTATATGTGTATACACACATGTGTGTATGTGTGTATATATATACACATGTGTGTATATGTGTCTACATGGATACACACTTGTATGTGTATATACACATATGTGTGTATACACACATGTATGTGTGTATAAATACACGTGTATGTGTGTATATGTACATAAATATGTGTATGTGTATACACACATGTGTGTATGTATGTATGTGTATATACACATATACACATGTATACACACACATGTATGTATGTATATATACACGTGTGCATGTGTGTATATATACACACATATATACATACCATATTCAAAGAAATTAAAAAATAAAGAATTAAAATTCCTTATGCATCTTCTCATTCATCTTCCGGGTGAACCAAACGGGTCAGTCCATGTTTCGGATTTCATTTTGAGGATAAGCATCTTCTTGAATTGACCATATCTAGGATATGGTATTCTAGTACCCAAACGGGTTGCTGCCCAGATTATGACGGATGAATCACCGACAGAGGATTACCAGGATTATAAGATACGAAAAGAAAAAAATGACCCTAACAAAACAAAACCTAATACAATTACCCAAATCCCACTTTGACCCTTAACTACTTTCTCCTTCTTGTTAACTCTAGACTAAAAGACAACAGACAGTTCAATGGTGATATGAGTGAACAAACTAGTGAACAAGGCCACTATATTGGTTAGAACTCCATGAGTGGAGGCTAAATTGGGTAGTAAATACGCTACAAATACAAAGAGGACGATCCTGGAAGAATCTATCGACACTTGGTTAGAAACCAATGCTTCCAACTGGTGGGCTTTGCGTTTACTTCCAGTGCTGCTCACATTCTTCACATCTAAGTATCCAATCAATTAGAGGAAGAGACCATAGATAACAACAGCATGTCCAGGGATCCATTTAGCTCCACTTTGCGTGCGTGGCATACATCGATGGAAAAACACATTGCCAAGACAACTACGCCTACAAATAGAAAGACCACGCCACCTACGTTCTTTGCCATTGCCTCTCACACCTTCAAACACACACAAATGGTTTCCAAACCAAAGGTGTTATACTAGGTTAGCTCACATTACTTTGCCCACCCACTTCTTCCCATATTTATATTCTTGGAAAGTTGGAAATATCCTTGACTTAAAACATATATCAAACTCTGAAATTAGTTTAGTAAAATAAAGTTTCCTAATTCCCCCATTCTCCCTTACAATACCTACAGTTAATCCATATAAAGTTGAAATTATACCATGTCCCCATGTTGCTGCTTAAATGAATTTTCTGCTTAAATTTAAGTAGTAGAGTGTTCCCATGCAAAATAAAAATTGTGGGAAAAGGAAAATTTAGAAACTTTTCCTATTTTTGGGGAGCACCTATTTTGTAGCAAATAAAAATAAGCTATGGGGAAAATGGGGGGCTTAAAATAAGCAGTAACTGCTTATTGAAAATAATGAGATGTGGCTTCATAAAATTCTTTCCCTCCTTTATTTTCTACTAAATTTTCCCTCCAGTTTTTACCTCCAATTTTTACAAGGAAAATCAATAATAATTTGTTAATTTGTGCATCTAAATAAACAATTAAAAATTATATTAAAATAATTAAAGTGGCTGCTTAAAAATAAGCAACAAAATTGAATTTGCATGAGGCCACCAGCCCCACATTTTACTCCTAAAAATATTGAGCGGTGGCTGCTAGCTTAGATAAGCTAAGCAGCTACATGGGACCTTGCTCTTATTCCTCAAGTTTAAAGTTTTTTCCATTAAAGTATAGTTGTTTTCTTATTTTCTTCTCCCAAAAATTCCGTATTAGTCCAATTGAAATTAAAGATTGTTCTGTTAGTCCAATCAAAATTAATGATTGTTCTAATTTAAAGAGTCGTAAAACTTAAGAGAGACCTATAAAGAAAAAATCTTTGTTAGGGATCGATGTGAGTTATTAAGAAGTTAAATAGGAGTGAAATCAAAGGGAATGAGATTCTAAAACAACTACGGCTGGAAGCTTTTGTTCATTCCAACCGACAGATCGGCCCACGTTTTTAACGAAAGTAAACTATAGTTTCCTAATTTTTCTAACAACGTTTATGCGAATCCTATCCTATGAGATTCTAAAACAGTTGCTTCCCGCTTCATTACCATGCTAAGCTGAACAAGAATGCATGGTTATATATACTGTCCACTAATTAACATGAAACTTAACACCTACTTTACCGGCCGTAACAAAAAGATTCCAGCCATCAAACGCTATCATCTACTCAGTTTGTGCACCAGTGTCAGTTGAGTTTTTTGTTTGGAACTTTTAATTCTTATTTCATTTGAAGTTTCTTCTCTGTCAACAAGAAATAATTTAAAAGCACTCCCTTATTTTTTGAAGAAGGGTCCATATTTTAATGAGTTCGTTTATTTTAATGTTTTTCGTCATAGCTGGTAGTCTTTAAAGAGATAATAATACGATGCAGAAAAAATAACAGAAACAACAATATTCTTATAACTTAGACAATAAGATAACATAAAACTAACCAGAAAGTTGCACACCGGAAAGTTGTACAAAACAATAATATTTATTGAATCAAAAAAAAAGTTACAGATGTGTAGTTGTTGAAAACCTAAGGCACCGAGGAGAAACCAACAGAGGAGAAACCCAAATTTACAGAGGATGCAGCTGAACTCCCTACAAAATGTATCATTGACCAAATTTCAAAAATCCAAAAACACAATGGATTTTCTCAAAATTTTCAGCATCTGTTCTTCATGATCTACATATTTTGTGGTTGAAAACCACAAAAAAATTGCAAAAACTTCAGTATGTTTTTGCAAATTTGAAATTTTTTTTTTTGATGCATCCTGTCTAGAGCTTAGCCAGTGCCATTTAAAGATTGATAGCATTAAATGCTAACTTCAATATAGATTAGAATTAGATAGAGCATTTATCAATGTAGTTGAGACTGACATGTTTACCATGGACAGATGGTCTGTGCAGGGTAGTTGAGATGGTTCTAGAAATGCTCTGTGCTGATAAATTTAACAGATAATTAATTTACCTATTCCAACATGTAGAACTCTAACTCTGCACAGTTTTTTCTTCTGATATTGTCGGTCTTCAACAAGTAGTGGAGACTGTCAGTCTGCATGGTCGACGATCTAAACAATAACATTATCATTCTACACTTTAATATAGTAAGACTTGCTAAGTATTTTATCTTTATAAATTTTTAACTTCACCAATAGAACAAAACCCTTTCATTTAGATTTATATACATAAATAAAAGATACTAAAGTGAAACATTCTCAAGCTTTGCTACTATCAAGGAGACAATGTTAACCTTGAGTAATTGCTCTGTCACATTCACTAACTTCTGTCTCCTGCATTCAATCAGAATAACCCCTGTAGGGTGTGGAGGCCTCGAAATTCTAAAAGCTTAAATAAAGAGTATAAGATTACCCTATGAGAAACAGAAATACTTAAGAGTCATAAAATTGAAGAGAGAACTATAAAGAAAAAACTTTGTTAGCGACCAATGTCAGTTATTGAGAAGTTAAATGGGAGTAAAATCAAAGGGAATGAGATTCTAAAGCAACTACGGTTGGAATCTTTTATTTGTTCCAACCGACAGATCGGCCCACGTAAAAAAAACATTCTACTCCGAAAGTAAAATACATTTTCCTAATTTATCTATCAATGTTCTTTCCAATCCTATCGTACGTGGTCGTCAGTTGGTAATTTTTAAAAGTTGCTTCTCCCTTCATTACCATGCTAAACTCAACAAAACTGCATGGCTGAGGATTTTTGACCAAGTGATTATCGTAGCCAGTTCATAGGTGACAACGACATAGATGATGAAAGCACCTATATTTGGCAGTGTGTTGAATCAGATATTCCTTAAACCCAACAAGTATGAAATATTCAAAACCTTTGGACAGAAAGAATCGAGGAAAGAAGTTAACACCCAAGCTTGATGCCCTCATTGCCAATATTATATTGTTCTCTCATGTTTGTACCCAAAAAATTATATTTTAGAGTTTCTGGTTGCTAAGTTGCCCAACGCTTAAATATTATTTTTTTAACATCACCATTTGATGCCTTGAAGTTGTCACCTTTTAGCTATATTCCTATAGTTAACAATATAGCTTTGGATTAAGTAGTCCAATTTTGTTTTGATAATAATGCTCATTGTAGGTGAACTGCAAATGCTTATGAGATAAGTTTTGATGGTCTATATTACCATCTGATGTAGATGAATTTCTAGAGGAGTGCCCAACGTTAAATTTAATTAATTCTAGAGCTAGTTTCTATGTTGAGTTAATTGAATTTTTTTATGTAAAAAGATGTGCTCGAAATTGTATTTTTATTTCATTTCTGTACTAGGTACTTCTAGAATTAATTGGGCAAACCTTTTTTTATTGTCTTTCAATGGAATGCATTATGTGAGTGAAAAGGAAATTTTGATTCTTATAGTATTTTTACTTTATCCACTAAATCAAATCAGATGTAAACATGAAAGATGATACACTTGAAATAAACATGATGAATATCAAATTTTTACATGGAAAACCCAAGATGGGAAAAACCATGGAGAAGGCTAATTCTCGTGAATAAAAACACCAGTTACGATGACATTGGTTAAGGTAAAGGTGGCTCACTACCAGAATGCTCACTGTGGGTGGGCTCACTGCCAGAATACTCACTGCAAGTGGGCTCATTGTCCAAAAGGGCTCACTTCCCTAAAAAAGAGAAAAAAAAAGGGAAGTACACCACTGAAGCAAAAATCTCAGAAGAAACCTTTGGCTTACTACCTCTGGTGTCCAAAAACACACATGTTATGCTCACAACCCAACTTCACACTTTCACAAAACATTGCACAGTATCTAATGGATTTTGTTTCCAACAACTTCCTTACCATTCCATCACAATCATCCTCTTATTTATGTTGATCTAAAATCACCACATTGGTCATCATAATTTGAAATAGGTCTAGACTAAACATTCTCATGTTGGGGAGGAATGAAAAGTGGACCACACCACACACCTTGTCTCACTCAAGCCATATGTTATCCATATGTCACAAATGTAGGAGCCAAAAAAGAATTAATATCATTAGGAACCATTCCTCCGGACTGCATCAACACAACCCAAACATAGAATATTAAAATTTAAAGCACTAGGAGTTACAAAACCAAACTAACATTACCATATAAGGAACAACAGAGTATTTCAGACCACTGTCAAATAAATACATAACTGAAAACCTCATTAGAACACATTGTTTGGAGCACCAGCCTCTAGACCAATAGAACTGCACTGTACAAACCAACCACCAAAATAGTATATTGCCATCAATGGCAACCATACAACGAATAACAACAACATCAACAACTCTGCAACACCATCAACAACAACCATTATAATCAGTGCAACAACAACAACCAACAACAACAACAATTATGTAGCAAACTCCCCCTTTCCACAATGACCAAATCATGAAAATTGCTATAACATGTAAAATACAATTGATACAAGTCAATATAGCATTATTTTTTACAAAGAAACATAAACTAAACATATATCTAATTCAATATTAATGTATATCTACAATATAAAATGAACATATACATGACCCTTTGATGGTTCTCTTACTATCTTGGTAGGGGGATTTGGTGAAGCTTCAAAAAATATTCTAGTAAACCACATTTGTCCCTGTATATCAAAGACAAAAAAATTGTAAGTTTTCCAATCTAGATGTACATGTTTAATCATAATATGTAGTCAAATAATCAAGATCTAAATGGTGCTACAATAACTCATATAAGCTCTTTAGACTATCATTTCAAATAAAACAAAAAATTAATTGCCTTTTCCTCAATCACTTGAACTCAAGGAAGAAGTCATTAGGGGTTGTGTGTGAGCCACATGTGGCGTACTCTTAAGGAGTAAGATAGGATATATATATATAAGAAGAAAATAGTGGTGGGGTTCAAAGCAAAGGAGATTTGCACATAAAATAGACCCTATGCCACTATTAACCACTTTACATTTAATTGTAATGATAAGGAAGAATATAAGGAATGTAAATCTGGAAATGTTTGCAAAGGATAATGGAATAAAATACATACCTCTGAAAAAGAATCTGTTGAAAACCATGTCAAACAGTCTCAGAAACTATTGATTTTCATGAACTTGAACTGAAACTGTGAGATCTACAAAACCCATAAATCTTTTTCTTTTCTGAGAAAGGTCAATTTTGACCCAAAATAGAAGGTCGACCTTGACCCCTAAATGTCACCCTTGACCCCAAAATGTCGACCTTGACCTGCACAGCTCTAACAGAAAATATGTTTGCGGATCCTAAATTTTTTCTAAAAAGGATATCCATATCTACACTTAAATTCATTGTTCTGAACCTGTACCTGCAAGAAAAATGGATTTTTTTGTTGGGGGGAGGGGTTTGCCTTGGTCAAACCCTGGTTTTGGAATTAACCTTAAAATATAATTGAAACTGCATAAATAAACAAAGTAAATAAATGAATTCACCTTGCTTGTATAGACATTCTTGTAGAGGATTCGAAGCCTTGGATCCACAAGTATGTATGTGCCAAATAAATGTAGAATATAAAACATATACTGTAGGATGTCTCAAATCAATTGCCTTTATACCTTCAACACCAATCTTGAATGGATCTTGGAAAATGAAGAATCTTGAATGGATGTAGATGGAAAAATCTTCAACAAGAGGGCTCCATAGAGCTTGAATCCTTCAATGGCTATCAATGGATCTCCTTGATGATTTGAACATGCTTGAGTGCTTGAATGCTTGAAAACAATGGATGCTTGAGAGTAGATGATAATGTATTTTTCTCCAAGTAGATGATGATAAAAAATGAGAGGAGAAGGCTTCCTTAAATACAAGTCTAGGACATAAACTTCTAGAGAGGCCGACATAGGAGAATTAAATTCCAATTAGGCCTATACCACTAGNGACCTATTTCAAATATCAGAGCCCGAAATAGCCGACCCGGAAGCGGGAAACAATTTCTCCCGAAACCCGACATCCGAAAGTCCTGAGAATCTAAAATTTGGACCCTGGGTCAAGGTCGAGGTTGACCTTGACCTAGGTTAGGGTTGAGGTTGACCTTGACCCAAAAAGGTCGACCTTGACCCTGAGGTCAAGAATCTCAGAATCTAGAGCAGAGTACCAGAAATCAGTAGGAGGAAAGTGGAAGATGGAGCAGAATAGAGGAAAATCAAATTCAAAGACCCATTCAAGGCATTTTACATGACCCCAAACCACTTACTCGGAG